>JARLTB010000149.1:3117500-3717500 GCA_030141615.1 Unio pictorum | reverse complement strand
TTTCAGAATGTAAATGTTTATAAGTTCATATCTGAGAAGGCACACCTGATTGGTTGAGGTAGTAAGTAAACTTGCTAATTTAAAAGATAAATCTGCAGAAGGATTAAAAAAAATATTCCTTAGCCATTAAATAGATTATTTAACCTACTAATTATTCTTCCACTGCCACTTAATTTTATTTCTGGGCAATGATTATCGATGTAGTTTGATATTTTTATAATGCCATGGGTACAGATTATCCTTGTGACTGTGAGCAGGGGTTATATTAACTTCAGATTTTCTTGTAAACAGCTTCTTACGTACACAGAGTATAAATTATTGTATAAAAATATTGCTGTTTTTCTATTTTGTGGCTTCGGACAAAAATGAAATTCCCACAAAGGATTATGAAGAATTAGCATCAGATAATCCTAATGTGAGAAAACTATTTGAAAATAAAATGACATTCATTTAACCCACATCAGCATTAGATTCTAAAAGCATGTAATAAAATGAGACAGAGAAATATTTAATATTTAATATTTAATGCAAACAAGTAATTTACAGATTATGAAAAACAATAGTTTTAAGCATTGAGACCAAATAATTTTAGCATGATGCTCCAGTTGTAAACACAGTCTATATATATATACTTTGTATACAAATGCATATATATATATATATATATATATATATATATATATATATATATATATATATATATATATATATATATATATATATACACACAGTGGGACCCCGCTATAACACGGTAGTTGGGAGCCATAGAATCCAACCGTGTTATGAGCCGAACCATGTTATAAGCAACCATGTACAATACCAACACATTTTTGGATTTAATTGGGGGGGGGGTGTACATAAAGACGGGTGCGAAAATGCATGGCACAATAACCATTTTTGATCAATATATATTAAATGAGAAAAACATTTGCTGTGGTAACAGAAATTGCAGATATAATATATTACTTTATTCAGAGAACCATGCATTGGTACATACACGTGTCTAATTAATATATACATGTATAATCTATTGCATGAAAAGAGTATCAACACCGTGTACTCACCAGCGAATCTCGTAACATACATTGAATCCACAATACAAATATTTCCATCGAAAATATCCACACACAGATGTATAATATTCAATAAGTTTGTCACAGATCATTATGTGACTGAATTCAATGAAAAGAAAATAACAAAAATTACGTAACGGGTGTACGTAATGAATGATGAAATAGTACATGTCCGTAGATTAAATAATGGAAGCTAAAGTGTATTCTTATAATAACTACATGTACTTCTCAGGATCTTTCTGTCTCTGAATTCAGTCATTGTAAATTTCAGCACATTTTCCCACCCAAGCTGCTAGTCAAAGTCCTTTGAACTTGCCGCCCAGCTATTGTGTCATGTTCTTTTGATGTACTCTAATAAATACAGCAGGCAGAACTAGCTGTATTTTAACCACTGAATTATGTCACTGTAAATATCAGCACAGCTAAAATGATAACGTAATCAACACTAACTTTGTCTCCCAGCTATTTGCATGCGTACGGAGGACTCCTGCATGGAGTGATTTATGTGTTCCAGATCAAATATTTGCATTCAAATACGTGTAATTAAGCGTTTCCGAGACCTCAGTGTCGTATACATTTTATACCATTACATTTCTCATCTGTCAATAGTTATTATTTTTTGAAAAACTCTGATTTTTAGCTGCTTTCTGCTAATGTCACGTTTTTGCTCTTGGCAAAGTCAATTATAGTTCTCAGTTGCAGAATTTGAATTTACTAGTCAACAGATTGCATAAAACAACACCGCTATGCCATGCGCACATGCTGGTGGCTTTGTTTCTTTGATGCTGTATAAAAACGTTTCCCCCTGATTTGAACAAGTTTAGCTCGGCAGTTAACTTTGATGATAAACAATGTACTTTAATTAAAGGATTTATATATTCTGGTGAGAATCTTTTATCAACCGCCGCATTAGCTATTGCTTAGCTGTGTATGAAATTAAGAGAACATATATCGGAGATTATTAGAGCAACGATTGTATTCGGAATGCATTCAAGACAAACACAAAGTAGACACGATGGCTTCATTACTCAGGAATCAGTAATTATAATATTGACACTTAGGAGCTGTAATTTTTCAACAATAAACAAAGATCAAAGTTCTCAGTAGGCCCAGCAATTGGTTCATATTTCCAACGTTTATTTCGGCACAAAACTAGAAGAAATTTGATAATACATTTTCTACACATTCTTTTTCGCACAGTGTAGACGAATATGAGAATGATAATTAAACTCTTGACGTATTTTTTTTTCATACTTAAATTTTTTTTTTTTTTTTTTTTTTTTTTTTGGTCTTTGAGAAAAATACCTGTAATAAATTACCGAAATTTCGGGAGCCATGCCACGACCAGGTTATATCCGAATTCATGTTATAACGGGGCAGGTTATAGCGGGGTCCCACTGTATATATATATATATATATATATATATATATATATATATATATATATATATATATATATATATATATATATATATATATATATATATTTAATGATGATGGCACATTGGATAAAATTGATTTATGATATCAGGTCACCGTCTGTGTATTGCCCATGAATGTACATTGAATTAATGTAAATTATCAAATTAGATCAAGTTCTAGATGACATGTAAAAGTTTGAAAAAAATCATACTTGATAAATGAGAATTTGAAAAAGCAGTTATATAATATTCAATGCACACAGAATTAGCAATGTTCACTATAATGTTTTATGAACTCTAAAATACATAGGTACTATTTTTTTTAAAGATTTAGTCTAGAATTGAAAGTTAGTGTTAACATCAGATTTGTATTAAAAAAATGCATTTGTTCTAAATTAGGAAGTTAAATATCCAGTGCATTCAACATTTATGTAGAATTGCTGATTTATATTGCAGGGAATATTGATTGATTGTTGAGAAAGATAATAGATGTTCCACCCAAAGTACTGCATCTTGCATTGTTTTAATATTTGGTTTGATGAAGTGGGAACAAATTTGGATCTGGAAGTTTCTCGAGTTGTTACCTTGCACCAATGATTTTATGTTCTGTTGAATCTCATTGACTGTGTTCAATGAAAATTGTCCGTATTTCATGACATTCTTTATTTATTTTCTTTTTTTGTACCTCAACTATATTTCATAAAGAAATCTCTCCATATACAAGTTATACGAAATTGTGCCATATTTTAAATGCATAGACCAAGACAGGACATTCCAGTGTATATGGGGAAAACCAGTGTTGAGGATCGGACTTACAGGTATGTTAGTGTAACTATCAGTGTGACCAGTTCGCTCTCTGCATGCTGTTGATTTTGTGTAGTTCAAATCACAGTGACCTAGATTGCTCAATGCAACACCTCTTACTATCCAGGTTGATCATGGATATTCTCAGTCTGGATCAAAATTATAGTATTATTATTGCCCTCCCACGTGTACTCTTATTTCCATAATCAGGTTTATCTCGACTGCATTAAAGGCGAGCACTTGACCTTCTGAAAGGAGTGAAAATCAGGTTACAACTTTCCATTTTGTCAAAAGTGGTGTTAAAATAGGATTAGGACTCATCATGTACTATTTATAAAGTGCACTCTGACTTGCCATCCCCATAATGTACAAGTAAATTAGGGCCCATTCTGTTATTATCCCATAATGTACAAGTAAATTAGGGCCCATTCTGTTATTATCCCATAATGTATAAGTAAATTAGGGCCCATTCTGTTATTATCCCATAATGTATAAGTAAATTAGGGCCCATTCTGTTATTATCCCATAATGTACAAGTAAATTAAGGCCCATTCTGATATTATCCCATAATGTATAAGTAAATTAGGGCCCATTCTGTTATTATCCCATAATGTATAAGTAAATTAAGGTCCATTCTGTTATTATCCCATAATGTTTAAGTAAATTAGGGCCCATTCTGTTATTATCCCATAATGTACAAGTAAATTAGGGCCCATTCTGTTATTATCCCATAATGTTTAAGTAAATTAGGGCCCATTCTGTTATTCTCCCATAATGTTTAAGTAAATTAGGGCCCATTCTGTTATTATCCCATAATGTATAAGTAAATTAGGGCCCATTCTGTTATTATCCCATAATGTTTAAGTAAATTAGGGCCCATTCTGTTATTATCCCATAATGTACAAGTAAATTAGGGCCCATTCTGTTATTATCCCATAATGTTTAAGTAAATTAGGGCCCATTCTGTTATTATCCCATAATGTTTAAGTAAATTAGGGCCCATTCTGTTATTATCCCATAATGTATAAGTAAATTAGGGCCCATTCTGTTATTATCCCATAATGTATAAGTAAATTAGGGCCCATTCTGTTATTATCCCATAATGTATAAGTAAATTAGGGCCCATTCTGTTATTATCCCATAATGTTTAAATAAATTAGGGCCCATTCTGTTATTATTCCATAATGTATAAGTAAATTAGGGCCCATTCTGTTATTATTCCATAATGTACAAGTAAATTAGGGCCCATTCTGTTATTATCCCATAATGTACAAGTAAATTAGGGCCCATTCTGTTATTATCCCATAATGTACAAGTAAATTAGGGCCCATTCTGTTATTATCCCATAATGTTTAAGTAAATTAGGGCCCATTCTGTTATTATCCCATAATGTATAAGTAAATTGGGGCCCATTCTGTTATTATCCCATAATGTATAAGTAAATTGGGGCCCATTCTGTTATTATCCCATAATGTACAAGTAAATTAGGGCCCATTCTGTTATTATCCCATAATGTATAAGTAAATTAGGGCCCATTCTGTTATTATCCCATAATGTACAAGTAAATTAGGGCCCATTCTGTTATTATCCCATAATGTACAAGTAAATTAGGGCCCATTCTGTTATTATTCCATAATGTACAAGTAAATTAGGGCCCATTCTGATATTATCCCATAATGTATAAGTAAATTAGGGCCCATTCTGTTATTATTCCATAATGTTTAAGTAAATTAGGGCCCATTCTGATATTATCCGATAATGTATAAGTAAATTAGGGCCCATTCTGTTATTATTCCATAATGTATAAGTAAATTAGGGCCCATTCTGTTATCATCCCATAATGTACATGTAAATTAGGGCCCATTCTGTTATTATCCCATAATGTATAAGTAAATTAGGGCCCATTCTGTTATTATCCCATAATGTTTAAGTAAATTAGGGCCCATTCTGTTATTATCCCATAATGTACAAGTAAATTAGGGCCCATTCTGTTATTATCCCATAATGTACAAGTAAATTAGGGCCCATTCTGTTATTATTCCATAATGTACAAGTAAATTAGGGCCCATTCTGATATTATCCCATAATGTATAAGTAAATAAGGGCCCATTCAGTTATTATTCCATAATGTATAAGTAAATTAGGGCCCATTCTGTTATTATCCCATAATGTATAAGTAAATTAGGGCCCATTCTGTTATTATCCCATAATGTATAAGTAAATTAGGGCCCATTCTGTTATTATCCCATAATGTTTAAGTAAATTAGGGCCCATTCTGTTATTATTCCATAATGTATAAGTAAATTAGGGCCCATTCTGTTATTATCCCATAATGTACAAGTAAATTAGGGCCCATTCTGTTATTATCCCATAATGTACAAGTAAATTAGGGCCCATTCTGTTATTATCCCATAATGTACAAGTAAATTAGGGCCCATTCTGTTATTATCCCATAATGTTTAAGTAAATTAGGGCCCATTCTGTTATTATCCCATAATGTATAAGTAAATTGGGGCCCATTCTGTTATTATCCCATAATGTACAAGTAAATTAGGGCCCATTCTGTTATTATCCCATAATGTATAAGTAAATTAGGGCCCATTCTGTTATTATCCCATAATGTACAAGTAAATTAGGGCCCATTCTGTTATTATCCCATAATGTACAAGTAAATTAGGGCCCATTCTGTTATTATTCCATAATGTACAAGTAAATTAGGGCCCATTCTGATATTATCCCATAATGTATAAGTAAATTAGGGCCCATTCTGTTATTATTCCATAATGTTTAAGTAAATTAGGGCCCATTCTGATATTATCCGATAATGTATAAGTAAATTAGGGCCCATTCTGTTATTATTCCATAATGTTTAAGTAAATTAGGGCCCATTCTGTTATCATCCCATAATGTACATGTAAATTAGGGCCCATTCTGTTATTATCCCATAATGTATAAGTAAATTAGGGCCCATTCTGTTATTATCCCATAATGTTTAAGTAAATTAGGGCCCATTCTGTTATTATCCCATAATGTACAAGTAAATTAGGGCCCATTCTGTTATTATCCCATAATGTACAAGTAAATTAGGGCCCATTCTGTTATTATTCCATAATGTACAAGTAAATTAGGGCCCATTCTGATATTATCCCATAATGTATAAGTAAATAAGGGCCCATTCAGTTATTATTCCATAATGTATAAGTAAATTAGGGCCCATTCTGTTATTATCCCATAATGTTTAAGTAAATTAGGGCCCATTCTGTTATTATCCCATAATGTACAAGTAAATTAGGGCCCATTCTGTTATTATCCCATAATGTACAAGTAAATTAGGGCCCATTCTGTTATTATTCCATAATGTACAAGTAAATTAGGGCCCATTCTGATATTATCCCATAATGTATAAATAAATTAGGGCCCATTCTGTTATTATTCCATAATGTTTAAGTAAATTAGGGCCCATTCTGTTATTATCCCCTAATGTATAAGTAAATTAGGGCCCATTCTGTTATTATCCCATAATGTTTAAGTAAATTAGGGCCCATTCTGTTATTATCCCATAATGTACAAGTAAATTAGGGCCCATTCTGTTATTATCCCATAATGTTTAAGTAAATTAGGGCCCATTCTGTTATTATCCCATAATGTACAAGTAAATTAGGGCCCATTCTGTTATTATCCCATAATGTACAAGTAAATTAGGGCCCATTCTGTTATTATCCCATAATGTACAAGTAAATTAGGGCCCATTCTGATATTATCCCATAATGTACAAGTAAATTAGGGCCCATTCTGTTATTATTCCATAATGTTTAAGTAAATTAGGGCCCATTCTGTTATTATCCCATAATGTATAAGTAAATTAGGGCCCATTCTGTTATTATCCCATAATGTTTAAGTAAATTAGGGCCCATTCTGTTATTATTCCATAATGTACAAGTAAATTAGGGCCCATTCTGTTATTATCCCATAATGTACAAGTAAATTAGGGCCCATTCTGTTATTATCCCATAATGTACAAGTAAATTAGGGCCCATTCTGTTATTATTCCATAATTTATAAGTAAATTAGGGCCCATTCTGTTATTATCCCATAATGTACAAGTAAATTAGGGCCCATTCTGATATTATCCCATAATGTATAAGTAAATTAGGGCCCATTCTGTTATTATTCCATAATGTATAAGTAAATTAGGGCCCATTCTGTTATTATCCCATAATGTATAAGTAAATTAGGGCCCATTCTGTTATTATCCCATAATGTACAAGTAAATTAGGGCCCATTCTGTTATTATTCCATAATGTTTCAGTAAATTAGGGCCCATTCTGTTTTTATTCCATAATATTTAAGTAACTTAGGGCCCATTCTGTTATTATTCCATAATGTTTAAGTAAATTAGGACCCATTCTGTTATTATCCCATAATGTATAAGTAAATTGGGGCCCATTCTGTTATTATCCCATAATGAACAAGTAAATTAGGGCCCATTCTGTTATTATCCCATAATGTATAAGTAAATTAGGGCCCATTCTGTTATTATTCCATAATGTACAAGTAAATTAGGGCCCATTCTGTTATTATCCCATAATGTACAAGTAAATTAGGGCCCATTCTGATATTATCCCATAATGTATAAGTAAATTAGGGCCCATTCTGTTATTATTCCATAATGTTTAAGTAAATTAGGGCCCATTCTGTTATTATCCCATAATGTACAAGTAAATTAGGGCCCATTCTGTTATTATCCCATAATGTATAAGTAAATTGGGGCCCAATCTGTTATTATCCCATAATGTACAAGTAAATTAGGGCCTATTCTGTTATTATTCCATAATGTACAAGTAAATTAGGGCCCATTCTGTTATTATCCCATAATGTACAAGTAAATTAGGGCCCATTCTGATATTATTCCATAATGTATAAGTAAATTAGGTCCGATTCTGTCATTATTCCATAATGTTTAAGTAAATTAGGGCCCATTCTGTTATTATCCCATAATGTACAAGTAAATTAGGGCCCATTCTGTTATTATTCCATAATGTTTAAATAAATTAGGGCCCATTCTGTTATTATCCCATAATGTATAAGTAAATTAGGGCCCATTCTGTTATTATCCCATAATGTACAAGTAAATTAGGGCCCATTCTGTTATTATTCCATAATGTTTAAGTAAATTAGGGCCCATTCTGTTATTATTCCATAATGTTTAAGTAAATTAGGGCCCATTCTGTTATTATTCCATAATGCTTAAGTAAATTAGGGCCCATTCTGTTATTATCCCATAATGTATAAGTAAGTTGGGGCCCATTCTGTTATTATCCCATAATGTACAAGTAAATTAGGGCCCATTCTGTTATTATCCCATAATGTACAAGTAAATTAGGGCCCATTCTGATATTATTCCATAATGTATAAGTAAATTAGGGCCCATTCTGTTATTATTCCGTAATGTTTAAGTTAATTAGGGCCCATTCTGTTATTATTCCATAATGTTTAAGTAAATTAGGGCCCATTCTATTATTATCCCATAATGTTTAAGTAAATTAGGGCCCATTCTGTTATTATCCCATAATGTATAAGTAAATTGGGGCCCATTCTGTTATATTCCCATAATGTATAAGTAAATTGGGGCCCATTCTGTTATTATCCCATAATGTATAAGTAAATTGGGGCCCATTCTGTTATTATTCCATAATGTATAAGTAAATTAGGGCCCATTCTGTTATTATCCCATAATGTATAAGTAAATTGGGGCTCATTCTGTTACTATTCCATAATGTATAAGTAAATTAGGGCCCATTCTGTTATTATCCCGTAATGTACAAGTGAATTAGGGCCCATTCTGTTATTATTCCATAATGTTTAAGTAAATTAGGGCCCATTCTGTTATTATTCCATAATGTACAAGTAAATTAGGGTCCATTCTATTATTATCCCATAATGTATAAGTAAATTAGGGCCCATTCTGTTATTATCCCATAATGTACAAGTAAATTAGGGCCGATTCTGTTATTATTCCATAATGTACAAGTAAATTAGGGCCCATTCTGTTATTATTCCGTAATGTATAAGTAAATTGGGGCCCATTCTGTTATTATCCCATAATGTTTAAGTAAATTAGGGCCCATTCTGTTATTATTCCATAATGTTTAAGTAAATTAGGGCCCATTCTGTTATTATTCCATAATGTTTATGAAAATTAGGGCCCATTCTGTTATTATCCCATAATGTATAAGTAAATTGGGGCCCATTCTGTTATTATTCCTTAATGTACAAGTAAATTAGGGCCCATTCTGTTATTATCCCATAATGTACAAGTAAATTAGGGCCCATTCTGATATTATCCCATAATGTATAAGTAAATTAGGGCCCATTATGTTATTATTCCATAATGTACAAGTAAATTAGGGCCCATTCTGTTATTATCCCATAATGTATAAGTAAATTGGGGCCCATTCTGTTATATTCCCATAATGAATAAGTAAATTGGGGCCCATTCTGTTATTATCCCATAATGTATAAGTAAATTGGGGCCCATTCTGTTATTATTGCATAATGTATAAGTAAATTAGGGCCCATTCTGTTATTATCCCATAATGTATAAGTAAATTGGGGCCCATTCTGTTATTATTCCATAATGTATAAGTAAATTAGGGCCCATTCTGTTATTATCCCATAATGTACAAGTAAATTAGGGCCCATTCTGTTATTATTCCATAATGTTTAAGTAAATTAGGGCCCATTCTGTTATTATCCCATAATGTTTAAGTAAATTAGGGCCCATTCTGTTATTATTCCATAATGTTTAAGTAAATTAGGGCCCATTCTGTTATTATTCCATAATGTTTAAGTAAATTGGGGCACATTCTGTTATTATTCCATAATGTTTAAGTAAATTAGGGCCCATTCTATTATTATCCCATAATGTATAAGTAAATTAGGGCCCATTCTGTTATTATCCCATAATGTATAAGTAAATTGGGGCCCATTCTGTTATTATCCCATAATGTATAAGTAAATTGGGGCCCATTCTGTTATTATTCCATAATGTATAAGTAAATTAGGGCCCATTCTGATATTATCCCATAATGTACAAGTAAATTAGGGCCCATTCTGTTATTATCCCATAATATTTAAGTAAATTAGGGCCCATTCTGATATTATTCCATAATGTTTAAGTAAATTGGGGCACATTCTGTTATTATTCCATAATGTTTAAGTAAATTAGGGCCCATTCTATTATTATCCCATAATGTATAAGTAAATTAGGGCCCATTCTGTTATTATCCCATAATGTATAAGTAAATTGGGGCCCATTCTGTTATTATTCCATAATGTTTAAGTAAATTGGGGCCCATTCTGTTATTATTCCATAATGTTTAAGTAAATTAGGGCCCATTCTGTTATTATTCCATAATGTTTAAGTAAATTGGGGCACATTCTGTTATTATTCCATAATGTTTAAGTAAATTAGGGCCCATTCTATTATTATCCCATAATGTATAAGTAAATTAGGGCCCATTCTGTTATTATCCCATAATGTATAAGTAAATTGGGGCCCATTCTGTTATTATCCCATAATGTATAAGTAAATTGGGGCCCATTCTGTTATTATTCCATAATGTATAAGTAAATTAGGGCCCATTCTGATATTATCCCATAATGTACAAGTAAATTAGGGCCCATTCTGTTATTATCCCATAATATTTAAGTAAATTAGGGCCCATTCTGTTATTATTCCATAATGTTTAAGTAAATTAGGGCCCATTCTCTTATTATTCCATAATGTATAAGTAAATTGGGGCACATTCTGTTATTATTCCATAATGTTTAAGTAAATTAGGGCCCATTCTATTATTATCCCATAATGTTTAAGTAAATTAGGTCCGATTCTGTCATTATTCCATAATGTTTAAGTAAATTAGGGCCCATTCTGTTATTATCCCATAATGTACAAGTAAATTAGGGCCCATTCTGTTATTATTCCATAATGTTTAAATAAATTAGGGCCCATTCTGTTATTATCCCATAATGTATAAGTAAATTAGGGCCCATTCTGTTATTATCCCATAATGTACAAGTAAATTAGGGCCCATTCTGTTATTATTCCATAATGTTTAAGTAAATTAGGGCCCATTCTGTTATTATTCCATAATGTTTAAGTAAATTAGGGCCCATTCTGTTATTATTCCATAATGCTTAAGTAAATTAGGGCCCATTCTGTTATTATCCCATAATGTGTAAGTAAGTTGGGGCCCATTCTGTTATTATCCCATAATGTACAAGTAAATTAGGGCCCATTCTGTTATTATCCCATAATGTACAAGTAAATTAGGGCCCATTCTGATATTATTCCATAATGTATAAGTAAATTAGGGCCCATTCTGTTATTATTCCGTAATGTTTAAGTTAATTAGGGCCCATTCTGTTATTATTCCATAATGTTTAAGTAAATTAGGGCCCATTCTATTATTATCCCATAATGTTTAAGTAAATTAGGGCCCATTCTGTTATTATCCCATAATGTATAAGTAAATTGGGGCCCATTCTGTTATATTCCCATAATGTATAAGTAAATTGGGGCCCATTCTGTTATTATCCCATAATGTATAAGTAAATTGGGGCCCATTCTGTTATTATTCCATAATGTATAAGTAAATTAGGGCCCATTCTGTTATTATCCCATAATGTATAAGTAAATTGGGGCTCATTCTGTTACTATTCCATAATGTATAAGTAAATTAGGGCCCATTCTGTTATTATCCCGTAATGTACAAGTGAATTAGGGCCCATTCTGTTATTATTCCATAATGTTTAAGTAAATTAGGGCCCATTCTGTTATTATTCCATAATGTACAAGTAAATTAGGGTCCATTCTATTATTATCCCATAATGTATAAGTAAATTAGGGCCCATTCTGTTATTATCCCATAATGTACAAGTAAATTAGGGCCGATTCTGTTATTATTCCATAATGTACAAGTAAATTAGGGCCCATTCTGTTATTATTCCGTAATGTATAAGTAAATTGGGGCCCATTCTGTTATTATCCCATAATGTTTAAGTAAATTAGGGCCCATTCTGTTATTATTCCATAATGTTTAAGTAAATTAGGGCCCATTCTGTTATTATTCCATAATGTTTATGAAAATTAGGGCCCATTCTGTTATTATCCCATAATGTATAAGTAAATTGGGGCCCATTCTGTTATTATTCCTTAATGTACAAGTAAATTAGGGCCCATTCTGTTATTATCCCATAATGTACAAGTAAATTAGGGCCCATTCTGATATTATCCCATAATGTATAAGTAAATTAGGGCCCATTCTGTTATTATTCCATAATGTACAAGTAAATTAGGGCCCATTCTGTTATTATCCCATAATGTATAAGTAAATTGGGGCCCATTCTGTTATATTCCCATAATGAATAAGTAAATTGGGGCCCATTCTGTTATTATCCCATAATGTATAAGTAAATTGGGGCCCATTCTGTTATTATTGCATAATGTATAAGTAAATTAGGGCCCATTCTGTTATTATCCCATAATGTATAAGTAAATTGGGGCCCATTCTGTTATTATTCCATAATGTATAAGTAAATTAGGGCCCATTCTGTTATTATCCCATAATGTACAAGTAAATTAGGGCCCATTCTGTTATTATTCCATAATGTTTAAGTAAATTAGGGCCCATTCTGTTATTATCCCATAATGTTTAAGTAAATTAGGGCCCATTCTGTTATTATTCCATAATGTTTAAGTAAATTAGGGCCCATTCTGTTATTATTCCATAATGTTTAAGTAAATTGGGGCACATTCTGTTATTATTCCATAATGTTTAAGTAAATTAGGGCCCATTCTATTATTATCCCATAATGTATAAGTAAATTAGGGCCCATTCTGTTATTATCCCATAATGTATAAGTAAATTGGGGCCCATTCTGTTATTATCCCATAATGTATAAGTAAATTGGGGCCCATTCTGTTATTATTCCATAATGTATAAGTAAATTAGGGCCCATTCTGATATTATCCCATAATGTACAAGTAAATTAGGGCCCATTCTGTTATTATCCCATAATATTTAAGTAAATTAGGGCCCATTCTGTTATTATTCCATAATGTTTAAGTAAATTAGGGCCCATTCTCTTATTATTCCATAATGTATAAGTAAATTGGGGCACATTCTGTTATTATTCCATAATGTTTAAGTAAATTAGGGCCCATTCTATTATTATCCCATAATGTTTAAGTAAATTAGGGCCCATTCTGTTATTATCCCATAATGTATAAGTAAATTGGGGCCCATTCTGTTATTATCCCATAATGTATAAGTAAATTAGGGCCCATTCTGTTATTATCCCATAATGTACAAGTAAATTAGGGCCCATTCTGTTATTATTCCATAATGTTTAAGTAAATTAGGGCCCATTCTGTTATTATCCCATAATGTATAAGTAAATTAGGGTCCATTCTATTATTATCCCATAATGTATAAGTAAATTGGGGCCCATTCTGTTATTATCCCATAATGTACAAGTAAATTAGGGCCCATTCTGTTATTATCCCATAATGTATAAGTAAATTAGGGCCCATTCTGTTATTATTCCATAATGTATAAGTAAATTGGGGCCCATTCTGTTATTATCCCATAATGTTTAAGTAAATTAGGGCCCATTCTGTTATTATTCCTTAATGTTTAAGTAAATTGGGGCACATTCTGTTATTATTCCATAATGTTTAAGTAAATTAGGGCCCATTCTATTATTATCCCATAATGTATAAGTAAATTGGGGCCCATTCTGTTATTATTCCATAATGTACAAGTAAATTAGGGCCCATTCTGTTATTATCCCATAATGTACAAGTAAATTAAAGCCCATTCTGATATTATCCCATAATGTATAAGTAAATTAGGGCCCATTCTGTTATTATTCCATAATGTTTAAGTAAATTAGGGCCCATTCTGTCATTATCCCATAATGTATAAGTAAATTGGGGCCCATTCTGTTATTATTCCATAATGTACAAGTAAATTAGGGCCCATTCTGTTATTATCCCATAATGTACAAGTAAATTAGGGCCCATTCTGATATTATCCCATAATGTATAAGTAAATTAGGGCCCATTCTGTTATTATTCCATAATGTACAAGTAAATTAGGGCCCATTCTGTTATTATCCCATAATGTATAAGTAAGTTGGGGCCCATTCTGTTATATTCCCATAATGTATAAGTAAATTGGGGCCCATTCTGTTATTATCCCATAATGTATAAGTAAATTGGGGCCCATTCTGTTATTATTGCATAATGTATAAGTAAATTAGGGCCCATTCTGTTATTATCCCATAATGTATAAGTAAATTGGGGCCCATTCTGTTATTATTCCATAATGTATAAGTAAATTAGGGCCCATTCTGTTATTATCCCATAATTTACAAGTAAATTAGGGCCCATTCTGTTATTATTCCATAATGTTTAAGTAAATTAGGGCCCATTCTGTTATTATCCCATAATGTTTAAGTAAATTAGGGCCCATTCTGTTATTATTCCATAATGTTTAAGTAAATTAGGGCCCATTCTGTTATTATTCCTTAATGTTTAAGTAAATTGGGGCACATTCTGTTATTATTCCATAATGTATAAGTAAATTTGGGCCGATTCTGTTATTATCCCATAATGTATAAGTAAATTGGGGCCCATTCTGTTATTATTCCATAATGTATAAGTAAATTAGGGCCCATTCTGTTATTATCCCATAATGTATAAGTAAATTGGGGCCCATTCTGTTATATTCCCATAATGTATAAGTAAATTGGGGCCCATTCTGTTATTATCCCATAATGTATAAGTAAATTGGGGCCCATTCTATTATTATTCCATAATGTATAAATAAATTAGGGCCCATTCTGTTATTATCCCATAATGTATAAGTAAATTGGGGCCCATTCTGTTATTATTCCATAATGTATAAGTAAATTAGGGCCCATTCTGTTATTATCCCATAATGTATAAGTAAATTAGGGCCCATTCTGTTATTATCCCATAAAGTATACGTAAATTGGGGCCCATTCTGTTATATTCTCATAATGTATTAGTAAATTATGGCCCATTCTGATATTATCCCATAATGTATAAGTAAATTAGGGCCCATTCTGATATTATTCCATAATGTATAAGTAAATTAGGGCCTATTCTGTTATTATTCCATAATGTATAAGTAAATTAGGGCCCATTCTGTTATTATTCCATAATGTTTAAGTAAATTAGGGTCCATTCTATTATTATCCCATAATGTATAAGTAAATTAGGGCCCATTCTGTTATTATCCCATAATGTACAAGTAAATTAGGGCCCATTCTGTTATTATCCCATAATGTACAAGTAAATTAGGGCCCATTCTGTTATTATCCCATAATGTATAAGTAAATTGGGGCCCATTCTGTTATTATCCCATAATGTTTAAATAAATTAGGGCCCATTCTGTTATTATTCCATAATGTACAAGTAAATTAGGGCCCATTCTGTTATTATCCTATAATGTACAAGTAAATTAGGGCCCATTCTGATATTATCCCATAATGTATAAGTAAATTAGGGCCCATTCTGTTATTATTCCATAATGTACAAGTAAATTAGGGCCCATTCTGATATTATCCCATAATGTATAAGTAAATAAGGGCCCATTCAGTTATTATTCCATAATGTACAAGTAAATTGGGGCCCATTCTGTTATTATCCCATAATGTACAAGTAAATTAGGGCCCATTCTGTTATTATCCCATAATGTACAAGTAAATTAGGGCCCATTCTGTTATTATCCCATAATGTACAAGTAAATTAGGGCCCATTCTGTTATTATTCCATAATGTACAAGTAAATAAGGGCCCATTCTGATATTATCCCATAATGTATAAGTAAATAAGGGCCCATTCAGTTATTATTCCATAATGTATAAGTAAATTAGGGCCCATTCTGTTATTATCCCATAATGTTTAAGTAAATTAGGGCCCATTCTGTTATTATCCCATAATGTACAAGTAAATTAGGGCCCATTCTGTTATTATCCCATAATGTACAAGTAAATTAGGGCCCATTCTGTTATTATCCCATAATGTACAAGTAAATTAGGGCCCATTCTGTTATTATTCCATAATGTTTAAGTAAATTAGGGCCCATTCTGTTATTATCCCATAATGTATAAGTAAATTAGGGCCCATTCTGTTATTGTCCCATAATGTTTAAGTAAATTAGGGCCCATTCTGTTATTATCCCATAATGTACAAGTAAATTAGGGCCCATTCTGTTATTATCCCATAATGTTTAAGTAAATTAGGGCCCATTCTGTTATTATCCCATAATGTACAAGTAAATTAGGGCCCATTCTGTTATTATCCCATAATGTACAAGTAAATTAGGGCCCATTCTGTTATTATTCCATAATGTACAAGTAAATTAGGGCCCATTCTGATATTATCCCATAATGTATAAGTAAATTAGGGCCCATTCTGTTATTATTCCATAATGTTTAAGTAAATTAGGGCCCATTCTGTTATTATCCCATAATGTATAAGTAAATTAGGGCCCATTCTGTTATTATCCCATAATGTTTAAGTAAATTAGGGCCCATTCTGTTATTACTCCATAATGTACAAGTAAATTAGGGCCCATTCTGTTATTATCCCATAATGTACAAGTAAATTAGGGCCCATTCTGTTATTATCCCATAAAGTACAAGTAAATTAGGGCCCATTCTGTTATTATTCCATAATGTACAAGTAAATTAGGGCCCATTCTGTTATTATCCCATAATGTATAAGTAAATTGGGGCCCATTCTGTTATTATTCCATAATGTATAAGTAAATTAGGGCCCATTCTGTTATATTCCCATAATGTATAAGTAAATTAGGGCCCATTCTGTTATTATTCCATAATGTTTAAGTAAATTAGGGCCCATTCTATTATTATCCCATAATGTATAAGTAAATTAGGGCCCATTCTGTTATTATCCCATAATGTATAAGTAAATTGGGGCCCATTCTGTTATATTCCCATAATGTATAAGTAAATTGGGGCCCATTCTGTTATTATTCCATAATGTACAAGTAAATTAGGGCCCATTCTGTTATTATCCCATAATGTACAAGTATATTAGGGCCCATTCTGATATTACTCCATAATGTATAAGTAAATTAGGGCCTATTCTGTTATTATTCCATAATGTTTAAGTAAATTAGGGCCCATTCTGTTATTATTCCATAATGTTTAAGTAAATTGGGGCCCATTCTGTTATATTCCCATATTGTATAAGTAAATTAGGGCCCATTCTGTTATTATCCCATAATGTATAAGTAAATTAGGGCCCATTCTGTTATTATTCCATAATGTATAAGTAAATTAGGGCCCATTCTATTATTATCCCATAATGTATAAGTAAATTAGGGCCCATTCTGTTATTATCCCATAATGTATAAGTAAATTGGGGCCCATTCTGTTATTATCCCATAATGTATAAGTAAATTAGGGCCCATTCTGTTATTATCCCATAATGTTTAAGTAAATTAGGGCCCATTCTGTTATTATTCCATAATGTACAAGTAAATTAGGGCCCATTCTGTTATTATCCCATAATGTACAAGTAAATTAGGGCCCATTCTGTTATTATCCCATAAGGTACAAGTAAATTAGGGCCCATTCTGTTATTATTCCATAATGTACAAGTAAATTAGGGCCCATTCTGTTATTATCCCATAATGTATAAGTAAATTGGGGCCCATTCTGTTATTATTCCATAATGTATAAGTAAATTAGGGCCCATTCTGTTATATTCCCATAATGTATAAGTAAATTAGGGCCCATTCTGTTATTATTCCATAATGTTTAAGTAAATTAGGGCCCATTCTATTATTATCCCATAATGTATAAGTAAATTAGGGCCCATTCTGTTATTATCCCATAATGTATAAGTAAATTGGGGCCCATTCTGTTATATTCCCATAATGTATAAGTAAATTGGGGCCCATTCTGTTATTATTCCATAATGTACAAGTAAATTAGGGCCCATTCTGTTATTATCCCATAATGTACAAGTATATTAGGGCCCATTCTGATATTATTCCATAATGTATAAGTAAATTAGGGCCTATTCTGTTATTATTCCATAATGTTTAAGTAAATTATGGCCCATTCTGTTATTATTCCATAATGTTTAAGTAAATTAGGGCCCATTCTGTTATATTCCCATAATGTATAAGTAAATTAGGGCCCATTCTGTTATTATCCCATAATGTATAAGTAAATTAGGGCCCATTCTGTTATTATTCCATAATGTATAAGTAAATTAGGGCCCATTCTATTATTATCCCATAATGTATAAGTAAATTAGGGCCCATTCTGTTATTATCCCATAATGTATAAGTAAATTGGGGCCCATTCTGTTATTATCCCATAATGTATAAGTAAATTAGGGCCCATTCTGTTATTATTCCATAATGTACAAGTAAATTAGGGCCCATTCTGTTATTATCCCATAATGTACAAGAAAATTAGGGCCCATTCTGTTATTATTCCATAATGTTTAAGTAAATTAGGGCCCATTCTGTTATTATTCCATAATGTACAAGTAAATTAGGGCCCATTCTGTTATTATCCCATAATGTATAAGTAAATTAGGGCCCATTCTGTTATTATCCCATAATGTACAAGTAAATTAGGGCCCATTCTGTTATTATTCCATAATGTTTAAGTAAATAAGGGCCCATTCTGTTATTATTCCATAATGTATAAGTAAATTAGGGTCCATTCTATTATTATCCCATAACGTATAAGTAAATTAGGGCCCATTCTGTTATTATCCCATAATGTACAAGTAAATTAGGGCCCATTCTGTTATTATCCCATAATGTACAAGTAAATTAGGGCCCATTCTGTTATTATCCCATAATGTACAAGTAAATTAGGGCCCATTCTGATATTATTCCATAATGTTTAAGTAAATTAGGGCCCATTCTGTAATTATCCCATAATGTACAAGTAAATTAGGGCCCATTCTGATATTATCCCATAATGTATAAGTAAATTGGGGCCCATTCTGTTATTATTCCATAATGTATAAGTAAATTAGGGCCCATTCTGTTAATATTCCATAATGTACAAGTAAATTAGGGCCCATTCTGTTATTATCCCATAATGTACAAGTAAATTAGGGCCCATTCTGTTATTATCCCATAATGTACAAGTAAATTAGGGCCCATTCTGATATTATCCCATAATGTTTAAGTAAATTAGGGCCCATTATGTTATTATTCCATAATGTACAAGTAAATTAGGGCCCATTCTGTTATTATCCCATAATGTATAAGTAAATTGGGGCCCATTCTGTTATATTCCCATAATGTATAAGTAAATTGGGGCCCATTCTGTTATTATCCCATAATGTATAAGTAAATAGGGGCCCATTCTGTTATTATTCCATAATGTATAAGTAAATTGGGGCCCATTCTGTTATTATCCCATAATGTACAAGTAAATTAGGGCCCATTCTGTTATTATCCCATAATGTACAAGTAAATTAGGGCCCATTCTGTTATTATTCCATAATGTATAAGTAAATTAGGGCCCATTCTGTTATTATCTTATAATGTACAAGTAAACTAGGGCCCATTCTGTTATTATCCCATAATGTATAAGTAAATTAGGGCCCATTCTGTTATTATCCCATAATGTACAAGTAAATTAGGGCCCATTCTGTTATTATTCCATAATGTTTAAGTAAATTAGGGCCCATTCTGTTATTATTCCATAATGTATAAGTAAATTAGGGTCCATTCTATTATTATCCCATCATGTATAAGTAAATTAGGGCCCATTCTGTTATTATTCCATAATGTACAAGTAAATTAGGGCCCATTCTGTTATTATTCCATAATGTTTAAGTAAATTAGGGCCCATTCTGTTATTATCCCATAATGTACATGTAAATTAGGGCCCATTCTGATATTATCCCATAATGTTTAAGTAAATTAGGGCCCATTCTGTTATTATTCCATAATGTACAAGTAAATTAGGGCCCATTCTGTTATTATCCCATAATGTATAAGTAAATTGGGGCCCATTCTGTTATATTCCCATAATGTATAAGTAAATTGGGGCCCATTCTGTTATTATCCCATAATGTATAAGTAAATTGGGGCCCATTCTGTTATTATTCCATAATGTATAAGTAAATTTGGGCCCATTCTGTTATTATCCCATAATGTATAAGTAAATTGGGGCCCAGTCTGTTATTATTCCATAATGTACAAGTAAATTAGGGCCCATTCTGTTATTATCCCATAATGTATAAGTAAATTGGGGCCCATTCTGTTATTATCCCATAATGTACAAGTAAATTAGGGCCCATTCTGTTATTATTCCATAATGTACAAGTAAATTAGGGCCCATTCTGTTATTATCCCATAATGTACAAGTAAATTAGGGCCCATTCTGTTATTATTCCATAATGTATAAGTAAATTAGGGCCCATTCTGTTATTATCCCATAATGTACAAGTAAACTAGGGCCCATTCTGTTATTATCCCATAATGTATAAGTAAATTAGGGCCCATTCTGTTATTATCCCATAATGTACAAGTAAATTAGGGCCCATTCTGTTATTATTCCATAATGTTTAAGTAAATTAGGGCCCATTCTGTTATTATTCCATAATGTATAAGTAAATTAGGGTCCATTCTATTATTATCCCATCATATATAAGTAAATTAGGGCCCATTCTGTTATTATTCCATAATGTGCAAGTAAATTAGGGCCCATTATGTTATTATTCCATAATGTTTAAGTAAATTAGGGCCCATTCTGTTATTATTCCATAATGTATAAGTAATTTAGGGTCCATTCTATTATTATCCCATAATGTATAAGTAAATTAGGGCCCATTCTGAAATTATCCCATCATGTACAAGTAAATTAGAGCCCATTCTGATATTATCCCATAATGTATAAGTAAATTAGGGCCCATTCTGTTATTATTCCATAATGTATAAGTAAATTAGGGCCCATTCTGTTATTATCCCATAATGTACAAGTAAACTAGGGCCCATTCTGTTATTATCCCATAATGTATAAGTAAATTAGGGCCCATTCTGTTATAATCCCATAATGTACAAGTAAATTAGGGCCCATTCTGTTATTATTCCATAATGTTTAAGTAAATTAGGGCCCATTCTGTTATTATTCCATAATGTATAAGTAAATTAGGGTCCATTCTATTATTATCCCATCATATATAAGTAAATTAGGGCCCATTCTGTTATTATTCCATAATGTGCAAGTAAATTAGGGCCCATTCTGTTATTATCCCATAATGTATAAGTAAATTGGGGCCCATTCTGTTATTATCCCATAATGTATAAGTAAATTAGGGCCCATTCTGTTATTATCCCATAATGTTTAAGTAAATTAGGGCCCATTCTGTTATTATTCCATAATGTACAAGTAAATTAGGGCCCATTCTGTTATTATCCCATAATGTACAAGTAAATTAGGGCCCATTCTGTTATTATCCCATAAAGTACAAGTAAATTAGGGCCCATTCTGTTATTATTCCATAATGTACAAGTAAATTATTGCCCATTCTGTTATTATCCCATAATGTATAAGTAAATTGGGGCCCATTCTGTTATTATTCCATAATGTATAAGTAAATTAGGGCCCATTCTGTTATATTCCCATAATGTATAAGTAAATTAGGGCCCATTCTGTTATTATTCCATAATGTTTAAGTAAATTAGGGCCCATTCTATTATTATCCCATAATGTATAAGTAAATTAGGGCCCATTCTGTTATTATCCCATAATGTATAAGTAAATTGGGGCCCATTCTGTTATATTCCCATAATGTATAAGTAAATTGGGGCCCATTATGTTATTATTCCATAATGTACAAGTAAATTAGGGCCCATTCTGTTATTATCCCATAATGTACAAGTATATTAGGGCCCATTCTGATATTATTCCATAATGTATAAGTAAATTAGGGCCTATTCTGTTATTATTCCATAATGTTTAAGTAAATTAGGGCCCATTCTGTTATTATTCCATAATGTTTAAGTAAATTAGGGCCCATTCTGTTATATTCCCATAATGTATAAGTAAATTAGGGCCCATTCTGTTATTATCCCATAATGTATAAGTAAATTAGGGCCCATTCTGTTATTATTCCATAATGTATAAGTAAATTAGGGCCCATTCTATTATTATCCCATAATGTATAAGTAAATTAGGGCCCATTCTGTTATTATCCCATAATGTATAAGTAAATTGGGGCCCATTCTGTTATTATCCCATAATGTATAAGTAAATTAGGGCCCATTCTGTTATTATTCCATAATGTACAAGTAAATTAGGGCCCATTCTGTTATTATCCCATAATGTACAAGAAAATTAGGGCCCATTCTGTTATTATTCCATAATGTTTAAGTAAATTAGGGCCCATTCTGTTATTATTCCATAATGTACAAGTAAATTAGGGCCCATTCTGTTATTATCCCATAATGTATAAGTTAATTAGGGCCCATTCTGTTATTATCCCATAATGTACAAGTAAATTAGGGCCCATTCTGTTATTATTCCATAATGTTTAAGTAAATAAGGGCCCATTCTGTTATTATTCCATAATGTATAAGTAAATTAGGGTCCATTCTATTATTATCCCATAACGTATAAGTAAATTAGGGCCCATTCTGTTATTATCCCATAATGTACAAGTAAATTAGGGCCCATTCTGTTATTATCCCATAATGTACAAGTAAATTAGGGCCCATTCTGTTATTATCCCATAATGTACAAGTAAATTAGGGCCCATTCTGATATTATTCCATAATGTTTAAGTAAATTAGGGCCCATTCTGTAATTATCCCATAATGTAGAAGTAAATTAGGGCCCATTCTGATATTATCCCATAATGTATAAGTAAATTGGGGCCCATTCTGTTATTATTCCATAATGTATAAGTAAATTAGGGCCCATTCTGTTAATATTCCATAATGTAAAAGTAAATTAGGGCCCATTCTGTTATTATCCCATAATGTACAAGTAAATTAGGGCCCATTCTGTTATTATCCCATAATGTATAAGTAAATTAGGGCCCATTCTGTTAATATTCCATAATGTATAAGTAAATTAGGGCCTATTCTGTTATTATTCCATAATGTTTAAGTAAATTAGGGCCCATTCTGTTATTATTCCATAATGTTTAAGTAAATTAGGGCCCATTCTGTTATATTCCCATAATGTATAAGTAAATTAGGGCCCATTCTGTTATTATCCCATAATGTATAAGTAAATTTGGGCCCATTCTGTTATTATTCCATAATGTATAAGTAAATTAGGGCCCATTCTATTATTATCCCATAATGTATAAGTAAATTAGGGCCCATTCTGTTATTATCCCATAATGTATAAGTAAATTGGGGCCCATTCTGTTATTATCCCATAATGTAAAAGTAAATTAGGGCCCATTCTGTTATTATTCCATAATGTACAAGTAAATTAGGGCCCATTCTGTTATTATCCCATAATGTACAAGAAAATTAGGGCCCATTCTGTTATTATTCCATAATGTTTAAGTAAATTAGGGCCCATTCTGTTATTATTCCATAATGTACAAGTAAATTAGGGCCCATTCTGTTATTATCCCATAATGTATAAGTAAATTAGGGCCCATTCTGTTATTATCCCATAATGTACAAGTAAATTAGGGCCCATTCTGTTATTATTCCATAATGTTTAAGTAAATAAGGGCCCATTCTGTTATTATTCCATAATGTATAAGTAAATTAGGGTCCATTCTATTATTATCCCATAACGTATAAGTAAATTAGGGCCCATTCTGTTATTATCCCATAATGTACAAGTAAATTAGGGCCCATTCTGTTATTATCCCATAATGTACAAGTAAATTAGGGCCCATTCTGTTATTATCCCATAATGTACAAGTAAATTAGGGCCCATTCTGATATTATTCCATAATGTTTAAGTAAATTAGGGCCCATTCTGTAATTATCCCATAATGTACAAGTAAATTAGGGCCCATTCTGATATTATCCCATAATGTATAAGTAAATTGGGGCCCATTCTGTTATTATTCCATAATGTATAAGTAAATTAGGGCCCATTCTGTTAATATTCCATAATGTACAAGTAAATTAGGGCCCATTCTGTTATTATCCCATAATGTACAAGTAAATTAGGGCCCATTCTGTTATTATCCCATAATGTACAAGTAAATTAGGGCCCATTCTGATATTATCCCATAATGTTTAAGTAAATTAGGGCCCATTATGTTATTATTCCATAATGTACAAGTAAATTAGGGCCCATTGTGTTATTATCCCATAATGTATAAGTAAATTGGGGCCCATTCTGTTATATTCCCATAATGTATAAGTAAATTGGGGCCCATTCTGTTATTATCCCATAATGTATAAGTAAATAGGGGCCCATTCTGTTATTATTCCATAATGTATAAGTAAATTGGGGCCCATTCTGTTATTATCCCATAATGTATAAGTAAATTGGGGCCCATTCTGTTATTATTCCATAATGTACAAGTAAATTAGGGCCCATTCTGTTATTATCCCATAATGTATAAGTAAATTGGGGCCCATTCTGTTATTATCCCATAATGTACAAGTAAATTAGGGCCCATTCTGTTATTATTCCATAATGTACAAGTAAATTAGGGCCCATTCTGTTATTATCCCATAATGTACAAGTAAATTAGGGCCCATTCTGTTATTATTCCATAATGTATAAGTAAATTAGGGCCCATTCTGTTATTATCTTATAATGTACAAGTAAACTAGGGCCCATTCTGTTATTATCCCATAATGTATAAGTAAATTAGGGCCCATTCTGTTATTATCCCATAATGTACAAGTAAATTAGGGCCCATTCTGTTATTATTCCATAATGTTTAAGTAAATTAGGGCCCATTCTGTTATTATTCCATAATGTATAAGTAAATTAGGGTCCATTCTATTATTATCCCATCATGTATAAGTAAATTAGGGCCCATTCTGTTATTATTCCATAATGTACAAGTAAATTAGGGCCCATTCTGTTATTATTCCATAATGTTTAAGTAAATTAGGGCCCATTCTGTTATTATCCCATAATGTACATGTAAATTAGGGCCCATTCTGATATTATCCCATAATGTTTAAGTAAATTAGGGCCCATTATGTTATTATTCCATAATGTACAAGTAAATTAGGGCCCATTCTGTTATTATCCCATAATGTATAAGTAAATTGGGGCCCATTCTGTTATATTCCCATAATGTATAAGTAAATTGGGGCCCATTCTGTTATTATCCCATAATGTATAAGTAAATTGGGGCCCATTCTGTTATTATTCCATAATGTATAAGTAAATTTGGGCCCATTCTGTTATTATCCCATAATGTATAAGTAAATTGGGGCCCAGTCTGTTATTATTCCATAATGTACAAGTAAATTAGGGCCCATTCTGTTATTATCCCATAATGTATAAGTAAATTGGGGCCCATTCTGTTATTATCCCATAATGTACAAGTAAATTAGGGCCCATTCTGTTATTATTCCATAATGTACAAGTAAATTAGGGCCCATTCTGTTATTATCCCATAATGTACAAGTAAATTAGGGCCCATTCTGTTATTATTCCATAATGTATAAGTAAATTAGGGCCCATTCTGTTATTATCCCATAATGTACAAGTAAACTAGGGCCCATTCTGTTATTATCCCATAATGTATAAGTAAATTAGGGCCCATTCTGTTATTATCCCATAATGTACAAGTAAATTAGGGCCCATTCTGTTATTATTCCATAATGTTTAAGTAAATTAGGGCCCATTCTGTTATTATTCCATAATGTATAAGTAAATTAGGGTCCATTCTATTATTATCCCATCATATATAAGTAAATTAGGGCCCATTCTGTTATTATTCCATAATGTGCAAGTAAATTAGGGCCCATTCTGTTATTATTCCATAATGTTTAAGTAAATTAGGGCCCATTCTGATATTATCCCATAATGTATAAGTAAATTAGGGCCCATTCTATTATTATCCCATAATGTATAAGTAAATTAGGGCCCATTCTGTTATTATCCCATAATGTACAAGTAAATTAGGGCCCATTCTGTTATTATTCCATAATGTTTAAGTAAATTAGGGCCCATTCTGTTATTATTCCATAATGTATAAGTAAATTAGGGCCCATTCTGTTATTATCCCATAATGTATAAGTAAATTGGGGCCCATTCTGTTATTATCCCATAATGTATAAGTAAATTAGGGCCCATTCTGTTATTATTCCATAATGTACAAGTAAATTAGGGCCCATTCTGTTATTATCCCATAATGTACAAGAAAATTAGGGCCCATTCTGTTATTATTCCATAATGTTTAAGTAAATTAGGGCCCATTCTGTTATTATTCCATAATGTACAAGTAAATTAGGGCCCATTCTGTTATTATCCCATAATGTATAAGTTAATTAGGGCCCATTCTGTTATTATCCCATAATGTACAAGTAAATTAGGGCCCATTCTGTTATTATTCCATAATGTTTAAGTAAATAAGGGCCCATTCTGTTATTATTCCATAATGTATAAGTAAATTAGGGTCCATTCTATTATTATCCCATAACGTATAAGTAAATTAGGGCCCATTCTGTTATTATCCCATAATGTACAAGTAAATTAGGGCCCATTCTGTTATTATCCCATAATGTACAAGTAAATTAGGGCCCATTCTGTTATTATCCCATAATGTACAAGTAAATTAGGGCCCATTCTGATATTATTCCATAATGTTTAAGTAAATTAGGGCCCATTCTGTAATTATCCCATAATGTAGAAGTAAATTAGGGCCCATTCTGATATTATCCCATAATGTATAAGTAAATTGGGGCCCATTCTGTTATTATTCCATAATGTATAAGTAAATTAGGGCCCATTCTGTTAATATTCCATAATGTAAAAGTAAATTAGGGCCCATTCTGTTATTATCCCATAATGTACAAGTAAATTAGGGCCCATTCTGTTATTATCCCATAATGTATAAGTAAATTAGGGCCCATTCTGTTAATATTCCATAATGTATAAGTAAATTAGGGCCTATTCTGTTATTATTCCATAATGTTTAAGTAAATTAGGGCCCATTCTGTTATTATTCCATAATGTTTAAGTAAATTAGGGCCCATTCTGTTATATTCCCATAATGTATAAGTAAATTAGGGCCCATTCTGTTATTATCCCATAATGTATAAGTAAATTAGGGCCCATTCTGTTATTATTCCATAATGTATAAGTAAATTAGGGCCCATTCTATTATTATCCCATAATGTATAAGTAAATTAGGGCCCATTCTGTTATTATCCCATAATGTATAAGTAAATTGGGGCCCATTCTGTTATTATCCCATAATGTAAAAGTAAATTAGGGCCCATTCTGTTATTATTCCATAATGTACAAGTAAATTAGGGCCCATTCTGTTATTATCCCATAATGTACAAGAAAATTAGGGCCCATTCTGTTATTATTCCATAATGTTTAAGTAAATTAGGGCCCATTCTGTTATTATTCCATAATGTACAAGTAAATTAGGGCCCATTCTGTTATTATCCCATAATGTATAAGTAAATTAGGGCCCATTCTGTTATTATCCCATAATGTACAAGTAAATTAGGGCCCATTCTGTTATTATTCCATAATGTTTAAGTAAATAAGGGCCCATTCTGTTATTATTCCATAATGTATAAGTAAATTAGGGTCCATTCTATTATTATCCCATAACGTATAAGTAAATTAGGGCCCATTCTGTTATTATCCCATAATGTACAAGTAAATTAGGGCCCATTCTGTTATTATCCCATAATGTACAAGTAAATTAGGGCCCATTCTGTTATTATCCCATAATGTACAAGTAAATTAGGGCCCATTCTGATATTATTCCATAATGTTTAAGTAAATTAGGGCCCATTCTGTAATTATCCCATAATGTACAAGTAAATTAGGGCCCATTCTGATATTATCCCATAATGTATAAGTAAATTGGGGCCCATTCTGTTATTATTCCATAATGTATAAGTAAATTAGGGCCCATTCTGTTAATATTCCATAATGTACAAGTAAATTAGGGCCCATTCTGTTATTATCCCATAATGTACAAGTAAATTAGGGCCCATTCTGTTATTATCCCATAATGTACAAGTAAATTAGGGCCCATTCTGATATTATCCCATAATGTTTAAGTAAATTAGGGCCCATTATGTTATTATTCCATAATGTACAAGTAAATTAGGGCCCATTGTGTTATTATCCCATAATGTATAAGTAAATTGGGGCCCATTCTGTTATATTCCCATAATGTATAAGTAAATTGGGGCCCATTCTGTTATTATCCCATAATGTATAAGTAAATAGGGGCCCATTCTGTTATTATTCCATAATGTATAAGTAAATTGGGGCCCATTCTGTTATTATCCCATAATATATAAGTAAATTGGGGCCCATTCTGTTATTATTCCATAATGTACAAGTAAATTAGGGCCCATTCTGTTATTATCCCATAATGTATAAGTAAATTGGGGCCCATTCTGTTATTATCCCATAATGTACAAGTAAATTAGGGCCCATTCTGTTATTATTCCATAATGTACAAGTAAATTAGGGCCCATTCTGTTATTATCCCATAATGTACAAGTAAATTAGGGCCCATTCTGTTATTATTCCATAATGTATAAGTAAATTAGGGCCCATTCTGTTATTATCTTATAATGTACAAGTAAACTAGGGCCCATTCTGTTATTATCCCATAATGTATAAGTAAATTAGGGCCCATTCTGTTATTATCCCATAATGTACAAGTAAATTAGGGCCCATTCTGTTATTATTCCATAATGTTTAAGTAAATTAGGGCCCATTCTGTTATTATTCCATAATGTATAAGTAAATTAGGGTCCATTCTATTATTATCCCATCATGTATAAGTAAATTAGGGCCCATTCTGTTATTATTCCATAATGTACAAGTAAATTAGGGCCCATTCTGTTATTATTCCATAATGTTTAAGTAAATTAGGGCCCATTCTGTTATTATCCCATAATGTACATGTAAATTAGGGCCCATTCTGATATTATCCCATAATGTTTAAGTAAATTAGGGCCCATTATGTTATTATTCCATAATGTACAAGTAAATTAGGGCCCATTCTGTTATTATCCCATAATGTATAAGTAAATTGGGGCCCATTCTGTTATATTCCCATAATGTATAAGTAAATTGGGGCCCATTCTGTTATTATCCCATAATGTATAAGTAAATTGGGGCCCATTCTGTTATTATTCCATAATGTATAAGTAAATTTGGGCCCATTCTGTTATTATCCCATAATGTATAAGTAAATTGGGGCCCAGTCTGTTATTATTCCATAATGTACAAGTAAATTAGGGCCCATTCTGTTATTATCCCATAATGTATAAGTAAATTGGGGCCCATTCTGTTATTATCCCATAATGTACAAGTAAATTAGGGCCCATTCTGTTATTATTCCATAATGTACAAGTAAATTAGGGCCCATTCTGTTATTATCCCATAATGTACAAGTAAATTAGGGCCCATTCTGTTATTATTCCATAATGTATAAGTAAATTAGGGCCCATTCTGTTATTATCCCATAATGTACAAGTAAACTAGGGCCCATTCTGTTATTATCCCATAATGTATAAGTAAATTAGGGCCCATTCTGTTATTATCCCATAATGTACAAGTAAATTAGGGCCCATTCTGTTATTATTCCATAATGTTTAAGTAAATTAGGGCCCATTCTGTTATTATTCCATAATGTATAAGTAAATTAGGGTCCATTCTATTATTATCCCATCATATATAAGTAAATTAGGGCCCATTCTGTTATTATTCCATAATGTGCAAGTAAATTAGGGCCCATTCTGTTATTATTCCATAATGTTTAAGTAAATTAGGGCCCATTCTGATATTATCCCATAATGTATAAGTAAATTAGGGCCCATTCTATTATTATCCCATAATGTATAAGTAAATTAGGGCCCATTCTGTTATTATCCCATAATGTACAAGTAAATTAGGGCCCATTCTGTTATTATTCCATAATGTTTAAGTAAATTAGGGCCCATTCTGTTATTATTCCATAATGTATAAGTAATTTAGGGTCCATTCTATTATTATCCCATAATGTATAAGTAAATTAGGGCCCATTCTGAAATTATCCCATCATGTACAAGTAAATTAGGGCCCATTCTGATATTATCCCATAATGTATAAGTAAATTAGGGCCCATTCTGTTATTATTCCATAATGTATAAGTAAATTAGGGCCCATTCTGTTATTATCCCATAATGTACAAGTAAACTAGGGCCCATTCTGTTATTATCCCATAATGTATAAGTAAATTAGGGCCCATTCTGTTATTATCCCATAATGTACAAGTAAATTAGGGCCCATTCTGTTATTATTCCATAATGTTTAAGTAAATTAGGGCCCATTCTGTTATTATTCCATAATGTATAAGTAAATTAGGGTCCATTCTATTATTATCCCATCATATATAAGTAAATTAGGGCCCATTCTGTTATTATTCCATAATGTGCAAGTAAATTAGGGCCCATTCTGTTATTATCCCATAATGTATAAGTAAATTAGGGCCCATTCTGTTATTATCCCATAATGTTTAAGTAAATTAGGGCCCATTCTGTTATTATTCCATAATGTACAAGTAAATTAGGGCCCATTCTGTTATTATCCCATAATGTACAAGTAAATTAGGGCCCATTCTGTTATTATCCCATAAAGTACAAGTAAATTAGGGCCCATTCTGTTATTATTCCATAATGTACAAGTAAATTAGGGCCCATTCTGTTATTATCCCATAATGTATAAGTAAATTGGGGCCCATTCTGTTATTATTCCATAATGTATAAGTAAATTAGGGCCCATTCTGTTATATTCCCATAATGTATAAGTAAATTAGGGCCCATTCTGTTATTATTCCATAATGTTTAAGTAAATTAGGGCCCATTCTGTTATTATCCCATAATGTATAAGTAAATTAGGGCCCATTCTGTTATTATCCCATAATGTATAAGTAAATTGGGGCCCATTCTGTTATATTCCCATAATGTATAAGTAAATTGGGGCCCATTCTGTTATTATTCCATAATGTACAAGTAAATTAGGGCCCATTCTGTTATTATCCCATAATGTACAAGTATATTAGGGCCCATTCTGATATTATTCCATAATGTATAAGTAAATTAGGGCCTATTCTGTTATTATTCCATAATGTTTAAGTAAATTAGGGCCCATTCTGTTATTATTCCATAATGTTTAAGTAAATTAGGGCCCATTCTGTTATATTCCCATAATGTATAAGTAAATTAGGGCCCATTCTGTTATTATCCCATAATGTATAAGTAAATTAGGGCCCATTCTGTTATTATTCCATAATGTATAAGTATATTAGGGCCCATTCTATTATTATCCCATAATGTATAAGTAAATTAGGGCCCATTCTGTTATTATCCCATAATGTATAAGTAAATTGGGGCCCATTCTGTTATTATCCCATAATGTATAAGTAAATTAGGGCCCATTCTGTTATTATTCCATAATGTACAAGTAAATTAGGGCCCATTCTGTTATTATCCCATAATGTACAAGAAAATTAGGGCCCATTCTGTTATTATTCCATAATGTTTAAGTAAATTAGGGCCCATTCTGTTATTATTCCATAATGTACAAGTAAATTAGGGCCCATTCTGTTATTATCCCATAATGTATAAGTAAATTAGGGCCCATTCTGTTATTATCCCATAATGTACAAGTAAATTAGGGCCCATTCTGTTATTATTCCATAATGTTTAAGTAAATAAGGGCCCATTCTGTTATTATTCCATAATGTATAAGTAAATTAGGGTCCATTCTATTATTATCCCATAACGTATAAGTAAATTAGGGCCCATTCTGTTATTATCCCATAATGTACAAGTAAATTAGGGCCCATTCTGTTATTATCCCATAATGTACAAGTAAATTAGGGCCCATTCTGTTATTATCCCATAATGTACAAGTAAATTAGGGCCCATTCTGATATTATTCCATAATGTTTAAGTAAATTAGGGCCCATTCTGTAATTATCCCATAATGTACAAGTAAATTAGGGCCCATTCTGATATTATCCCATAATGTATAAGTAAATTGGGGCCCATTCTGTTATTATTCCATAATGTATAAGTAAATTAGGGCCCATTCTGTTAATATTCCATAATGTAAAAGTAAATTAGGGCCCATTCTGTTATTATCCCATAATGTACAAGTAAATTAGGGCCCATTCTGTTATTATCCCATAATGTACAAGTAAATTAGGGCCCATTCTGATATTATCCCATAATGTTTAAGTAAATTAGGGCCCATTATGTTATTATTCCATAATGTACAAGTAAATTAGGGCCCATTCTGTTATTATCCCATAATGTATAAGTAAATTGGGGCCCATTCTGTTATATTCCCATAATGTATAAGTAAATTGGGGCCCATTCTGTTATTATCCCATAATGTATAAGTAAATAGGGGCCCATTCTGTTATTATTCCATAATGTATAAGTAAATTGGGGCCCATTCTGTTATTATCCCATAATGTATAAGTAAATTGGGGCCCATTCTGTTATTATTCCATAATGTACAAGTAAATTAGGGCCCATTCTGTTATTATCCCATAATGTATAAGTAAATTGGGGCCCATTCTGTTATTATCCCATAATGTACAAGTAAATTAGGGCCCATTCTGTTATTATTCCATAATGTACAAGTAAATTAGGGCCCATTCTGTTATTATCCCATAATGTACAAGTAAATTAGGGCCCATTCTGTTATTATTCCATAATGTATAAGTAAATTAGGGCCCATTCTGTTATTATCTTATAATGTACAAGTAAACTAGGGCCCATTCTGTTATTATCCCATAATGTATAAGTAAATTAGGGCCCATTCTGTTATTATCCCATAATGTACAAGTAAATTAGGGCCCATTCTGTTATTATTCCATAATGTTTAAGTAAATTAGGGCCCATTCTGTTATTATTCCATAATGTATAAGTAAATTAGGGTCCATTCTATTATTATCCCATCATGTATAAGTAAATTAGGGCCCATTCTGTTATTATTCCATAATGTACAAGTAAATTAGGGCCCATTCTGTTATTATTCCATAATGTTTAAGTAAATTAGGGCCCATTCTGTTATTATCCCATAATGTACATGTAAATTAGGGCCCATTCTGATATTATCCCATAATGTTTAAGTAAATTAGGGCCCATTCTGTTATTATTCCATAATGTACAAGTAAATTAGGGCCCATTCTGTTATTATCCCATAATGTATAAGTAAATTGGGGCCCATTCTGTTATATTCCCATAATGTATAAGTAAATTGGGGCCCATTCTGTTATTATCCCATAATGTATATGTAAATTGGGGCCCATTCTGTTATTATTCCATAATGTATAAGTAAATTTGGGCCCATTCTGTTATTATCCCATAATGTATAAGTAAATTGGGGCCCAGTCTGTTATTATTCCATAATGTACAAGTAAATTAGGGCCCATTCTGTTATTATCCCATAATGTATAAGTAAATTGGGGCCCATTCTGTTATTATCCCATAATGTACAAGTAAATTAGGGCCCATTCTGTTATTATTCCATAATGTACAAGTAAATTAGGGCCCATTCTGTTATTATCCCATAATGTACAAGTAAATTAGGGCCCATTCTGTTATTATTCCATAATGTATAAGTAAATTAGGGCCCATTCTGTTATTATCCCATAATGTACAAGTAAACTAGGGCCCATTCTGTTATTATCCCATAATGTATAAGTAAATTAGGGCCCATTCTGTTATTATCCCATAATGTACAAGTAAATTAGGGCCCATTCTGTTATTATTCCATAATGTTTAAGTAAATTAGGGCCCATTCTGTTATTATTCCATAATGTATAAGTAAATTAGGGTCCATTCTATTATTATCCCATCATATATAAGTAAATTAGGGCCCATTCTGTTATTATTCCATAATGTGCAAGTAAATTAGGGCCCATTCTGTTATTATTCCATAATGTTTAAGTAAATTAGGGCCCATTCTGATATTATCCCATAATGTATAAGTAAATTAGGGCCCATTCTATTATTATCCCATAATGTATAAGTAAATTGGGGCCCATTCTGTTATATTCCCATAATGTATAAGTAAATTGGGGCCCATTCTGTTATTATCCCATAATGTATAAGTAAATTGGGGCCCATTCTGTTATTATTCCATAATGTATAAGTAAATTTGGGCCCATTCTGTTATTATCCCATAATGTATAAGTAAATTGGGGCCCAGTCTGTTATTATTCCATAATGTACAAGTAAATTAGGGCCCATTCTGTTATTATCCCATAATGTATAAGTAAATTGGGGCCCATTCTGTTATTATCCCATAATGTACAAGTAAATTAGGGCCCATTCTGTTATTATTCCATAATGTACAAGTAAATTAGGGCCCATTCTGTTATTATCCCATAATGTACAAGTAAATTAGGGCCCATTCTGTTATTATTCCATAATGTATAAGTAAATTAGGGCCCATTCTGTTATTATCCCATAATGTACAAGTAAACTAGGGCCCATTCTGTTATTATCCCATAATGTATAAGTAAATTAGGGCCCATTCTGTTATTATCCCATAATGTACAAGTAAATTAGGGCCCATTCTGTTATTATTCCATAATGTTTAAGTAAATTAGGGCCCATTCTGTTATTATTCCATAATGTATAAGTAAATTAGGGTCCATTCTATTATTATCCCATCATATATAAGTAAATTAGGGCCCATTCTGTTATTATTCCATAATGTGCAAGTAAATTAGGGCCCATTCTGTTATTATTCCATAATGTTTAAGTAAATTAGGGCCCATTCTGATATTATCCCATAATGTATAAGTAAATTAGGGCCCATTCTATTATTATCCCATAATGTATAAGTAAATTAGGGCCCATTCTGTTATTATCCCATAATGTACAAGTAAATTAGGGCCCATTCTGTTATTATTCCATAATGTTTAAGTAAATTAGGGCCCATTCTGTTATTATTCCATAATGTATAAGTAATTTAGGGTCCATTCTATTATTATCCCATAATGTATAAGTAAATTAGGGCCCATTCTGAAATTATCCCATCATGTACAAGTAAATTAGGGCCCATTCTGATATTATCCCATAATGTATAAGTAAATTAGGGCCCATTCTGTTATTATTCCATAATGTTTAAGTAAATTAGGGCCCATTCTGTTGTTATCCCATAATGTACAAGTAAATTAGGGCCCATTCTGTTATTATCCCATAATGTATAAGTAAATTGGGGCCCATTCTGTTATTATCCCATAATGTACAAGTAAATTAGGGCCCATTCTGTTATTATTCCATAATGTACAAGTAAATTAGGGCCCATTCTGTTATTATCCCATAATGTACAAGTAAATTAGGGCCCATTCTGATGTTATCCCATAATGTATAAGTTTATTAGGGCTCATTCTGTTATTATTCCATAATGTTTAAGTAAATTAGGGCCCATTCTGTTATTATCCCATAATGTACAAGTAAATTAGGGCCCATTCTGTTATTATTCCATAATGTTTAAGTAAATTAGGGCCCATTCTGTTATTATTCCATAATGTTTAAGTAAATTAGGGCCCATTCTGTTATTATTCCATAATGTTTAAGTAAATTAGGGCCCATTCTGTTATTATCCCATAATGTATAAGTAAATTGGGGCCCATTCTGTTATTATTCCATAATGTACAAGTAAATTACGGCCCATTCTGTTATTATCCCATAATGTAAAAGTAAATTAGGGCCCATTCTGTTATTATTCCATAATGTATAAGTAAATTGGGGCCCATTCTGTTATTATTCCATAATGTATAAGTAAATTAGGGCCCATTCTGTTATTATTCCATAATGTACAAGTAAATTAGGGCCCATTCTGATATTATCCCATAATGTATAAGTAAATTGGGGCCCATTCTGTTATTATTCCATAATGTATAAGTAAATTAGGGCCCATTCTGTTATTATTCCATAATGTACAAGTAAATTAGGGCCCATTCTGTTATTATCCCATAATGTACAAGTAAATTAGGTCCCATTCTGATATTATCCCATAATGTATAAGTAAATTATGGCCCATTCTGTTATTATTCCATAATGTTTAAGTAAATTAGGGCCCATTCTGTTATTATCCCATAATGTGCAAGTAAATTAGGGCCCATTCTGTTATTATCCCATAATGTATAAGTAAATTGGGGCCCATTCTGTTATTATCCCATAATGTATAAGTAAATTGGGGCCCATTCTGTTATTATTCCATAATGTATAAGTAAATTGGGGCCCATTCTGTTATTATCCCATAATGTATAAGTAAATTGGGGCCCATTCTGTTATTATTCCATAATGTATAAGTAAATTAGGGCCCATTCTGTTATTATCCCATAATGTATAAGTAAATTGGGGCCCATTCTGTTATTATTCCATAATGTATAAGTAAATTGGGGCCCATTCTGTTATTATCCCATAATGTATAAGTAAATTAGGGTCCCATTCTGTTATTATCCCATAATGTATAAGTAAATTAGGGTCCATTCTGTTATGTGTTTTATTTCCTGCAAATAGTATAGGTCCTGGTATGCCTTTGAATTGCTGGTGTGCCCTTTAATTACTGGCATGCCTTTTAATAGTAGTATGTCTTTGAATTATAAGTATATTTGAATTACTGGTATATTTGAATTACTGGTATGCCTTTGAATTATAAGTATATTTAAATTACTGGTATATTTGAATTACTGGTATGCCTTTGAATTACTGGTATATTTAAATTACTGGTATGCCTTTGAATTATAAGTATATTTGAATTACTGGTATATTTGAATTACTGGTATGCCTTTGAATTATAGGTATATTTGAATTACTGGTATGCCTTTGAATTATAGGCATATTTGAATTACTGGTATGCCTTTGAATTATAGGTATATTTGAATTACTGGTATATTTGAATTACTGGTATGCCTTTGAATAACTAGTATATTTGAATAATTGGTATGTCTGAATAACTGGTATGTCTTTGAATTATTGGTTTTTCTTTGAAATACTGGTATATTTGAATCATAGGTATGAATGGAATTACTGGTATTCCTTTGAATTACTGGTATATTTGAATTACTGGTATGCCTTTGAATTACTGGTATATTTGAATTACTGGTATGCCTTTGAATTACTGGTATATTTGAATTACTGGTATGCCTTTGAATTACTGGTATATTTGAATTATTGGTATGTCTGAATAACTGGTATGCCTTTGAAATACTGGTATGCCTTTGAATTACTGGTATATTTGAATTCTTGGTATATTTGAATTACTGGTATATTTGAATCACTGGTATGCCTTTGAATTACTGGTATGCCTTTGAATTATTGGTATAATTGAATTATTGGCATGTCTGAATAACTGGTATGCCTTTGAATTACTGGTATATTTGAATTACTGGTATGCCTTTGAATTACTGCTATATTTGAATTACTGGTATGCCTTTGAATTACTGGTATATTTGAATAATTGGTATGCCTGAATAACTGGTATACCTTTGAAATACTGGTATGCCTTTTTGAATTACTGGTATATTTGAATTATTGGTATATTTGAATTACTGGTATATTTGAATTACTGGTATGCCTTTGAATTACTGGTATGCCTTTGAATTATTGGTATATTTGAATTATTGGTATGTCTGAATAACTGGTATGCCTTTGAATTATTGGTATGCCTTTGAATTACTAGTATATTTGAATTATTGGTATGTCTGAATAACTGGTATGACTTTGAATTATTGGTATGCCTTTGAATTACTGGTATATTTGAATTACTGGTATGCCTTTGGATTACTGGTATATTTGAATTACTGGTATGCCTTTGAATTACTGGTATATTTGAATTATTGGTATGTCTGAATAACTGGTATGCCTTTGAAATACTGGTATGCCTTTGAATTACTGGTGTATTTGAATTCTTGGTATATTTGAATTACTGGTCTATTTGAATCACTGGTATGCCTTTGAATTACTGGTATGCCTTTGAATTATTGGTATAATTGAATTATTGGCATGTCTGAATAACTGGTATGCCTTTGAATTATCGGTATGCCTTTAAATTACTAGTATATTTGAATTATTGGTATGTCTGAATAACTGGTATGCCTTTGAATTACTGGTATATTTGAATTACTGGTATGCCTTTGAATTACTGGTATATTTGAATTACTGGTATGCCTTTGAATTACTGGTATATTTGAATAATTGGTATGGCTGAATAACTGGTATACCTTTGAAATACTGGTATGCCTTTGAATTACTGGTATATTTGAATTATTGGTATATTTGAATTACTGGTATATTTGAATTACTGGTATGCCTTTGAATTACTGGTATGCCTTTGAATTATTGGTATATTTGAATTATTGGCATGTCTGAATAACTGGTATGCTTTTGAATTATTGGTATGCATTTGAATTACTAGCATATTTGAATTATTGGTATGTGTGAATAACTGGTATGCCTTTGAATTATTGGTATGCCTTTGAATTACTGGTATATTTGAATTACTGGTATGCCTTTGGATTACTGGTATATTTGAATTACTGGTATGCCTTTGAATTACTGGTATATTTGAATAATTGGTATTTCTGAATAACTGGTATGCCTTTGAATTCCTGGTATATTTGAATAATTGGTATGTCTGAATAACTGGTATGCCTTTGAAATACTAGTATGCCTTTGAATTGCTGGTATATTTGAATTACTGGTATGCCTTTAAATTACTGGTATGCCTTTGAATTACTGGTATATTTGAATTACTGGTATGTCTTTGAATTACTGGTTTATTTGAATTACTGGTATGCATTTGAATTACTGTTATATTTGAATAATTGGTATGTCTGAATAACTGGTATGCCTTTCAAATACTGGTATGCCTTTGAATTACTGGAATATTTGAGTTATTGGTATATTTGAATTACTGGTATATTTGAATTACTGGTTTGCCTTTGAATTACTGGGATGCCTTTGAATTACTGGTATATTTGAATTACTGGTATGCCTTTGAATTACTGGTATATTTGAATTACTGGTATGTCTTTGAATTACTGGTATATTTAAATAATAGGTATGTCTGAATAACTGGTATGCCTTTGAAATACTGGTATGCCTTTGAATTACTGGTATATTTGAATTACTGGTATGCCTTTGAATTACTGGTATGCCTTTGAATTTTTGGTATATTTGAATTATTGGCATGTCTGAATAACTTCTATGCCTTTGAATTATTGGTATGCCTTTGAATTACTGGTATATTTGAATTATTGGTATGCCTTTAAATTACTGGTACATTTGAATTATTGGTATGTCTCAATTACTGGTATGCCTTTGAATTATTGGTATGCCTTTGAATTACTGGTATATTTGAATTACTGGTATGCCTTTGAATTACTGGTATATTTGAATTACTGGTATGCCTTTGAATTACTGGAATATTTGAATAATTGGTATTACTGAATAACTGGTATGCCTTTGAAATACTGGTATGCCTTTGAATTATTGGTATATTTGAATTACTGGTACGCCTTTGAATTACTGGTATGCTTTTGAATTACTGGTATATTTGAATAACTGGTATGCCTTTGAATTACTGGTATATTTGAATTACTGGTATGCCTTTGAATTACTGGTATATTTGAATTACTGGTATGTCTTTGAATTACTGGTATATTCAAATAATAGGTATGTCTGAATAACTGGTATGCCTTTGAAATACTGGTATGCCTTTGAATTACTGGTATATTTGAATTACTGGTATGCCTTTGAATTACTGGTATGCCTTTGAATTTTTGGTATATTTGAATTATTGGCATGTCTGAATAACTTCTATGCCTTTGAATTATTGGTATGCCTTTGAATTACTGGTATATTTGAATTACTGATATGCCTTTAAATTACTGGTATATTTGAATTACTGGTATACCATTGAATTATTGGTATGCCTTTGAATTACTGGTATATTTGAATAATTGATATGTCTGAATAACTGGTATGACTTTGAAATACTGGTATGCCTTTGAATTATTAGTATATTTGAGTTATTGGTATATTTGAATTACTGGTGTATTTGAATTATTGGTATATTTGAATTACTGGTTTGCCTTTGAATTACTGGTATGCCTTTGAATTACTGGTATGCCTTTTAATTAATTATATGCCTTTGAATTACTGGTATGCCTTTGAATTACTGGTATATTTGAATTATTGGTCTGTCAGAAAATAACTGGTATGCCTTTGAATAACTGGTATGCCTTTGAATTACTGGTATAGTTGAATTATTGGTAAATTTGAATTACTGGTATGCCTTTGAATTACTGGTGTATTTAAATTATTGGTATATTTGAATTATTGGTATGTCATTGAATTACTGGTTTGCCTTTGAATTACTGGTATATTTGAATTACTGGTATGCCTTTAAATTACTGGTATATTTGAATTACTGGTATGCCTTTGAATTACTGGTATGCCTTTGAATTACTGGTATGCCTCTGAATTACTGGTATATTTGAATTACTGGTATATTTGAATTACTGGTATGCCTTTGAAATAACTGGTATGCCTTTGAATTACTGGTATGCCTTTGAATTACTGGTATGCCTCTGAATTACTGGTATATTTGAATTACTGGTATGCCTTTGAATTATTGGTATTTTTGAATTACTGGTATATTTGAATTACTGGTATGCCTTTTTATTACTGGTGTATTTAAATTATTGGTATATTTGAATTATTGGAATGTCATTGAATTACTGGTATGCCTTTGAATTACTGGTATATTTGAATTACTGGTATGCCTTTGAATTATTAGTATATTTGAATTACTGGTATGCCTTCGGATTACTGGTATATTTGAATTACTGGTATGCCTTTGAATTACTGGTATATTTGAATTACTGGTATGCCTTCGAATTACTGGTATATTTGAATTACTGGTATGCCTTTGAATTATTGGTATTTTTGAATTACTGGTATATTTGAATTACTGGTATGCCTTTTTATTACTGGTGTATTTAAATTATTGGTATATTTGAATTATTGGAATGTCATTGAATTACTGGTATGCCTTTGAATTACTGGTGTATTTAAATTATTGGTATATTTTAATTATTGGTATGCCTTTGAATTAGTGGTATATTTGAATTACTGGTATGCCTTTGAATTAGTGGTATATTTGAATTACTGGTATGCCTTTGAATTACTGGTATATTTGAATAATTGATATGTCTGAATAACTGGTATGACTTTGAAATACTGGTATGCCTTTGAATTATTAGTATATTTGAGTTATTGGTATATTTGAATTACTGGTGTATTTGAATTATTGGTATATTTGAATTACTGGTTTGCCTTTGAATTACTGGTATAATTGAATTACTGGTATGCCTTTGAATTACTGGTATATTTGAATTACTGGTATGCCTTTAAATTATTAGTATATTTGAGTTATTGGTATATTTGAATTACTGGTGTATTTGAATTATTGGTATATTTGAATTACTGGTTTGCCTTTGAATTACTGGTATGCCTTTGAATTACTGGTATGCCTTTTAATTAATTATATGCCTTTGAATTACTGGTATGCCTTTGAATTACTGGTATATTTGAATTATTGGTCTGTCAGAAAATAACTGGTATGCCTTTGAATAACTGGTATGCCTTTGAATTACTGGTATAGTTGAATTATTGGTATATTTGAATTACTGGTATGCCTTTGAATTACTGGTGTATTTAAATTATTGGTATATTTGAATTATTGGTATGTCATTGAATTACTGGTTTGCCTTTGAATTACTGGTATATTTGAATTACTGGTATGCCTTTAAATTACTGGTATATTTGAATTACTGGTATGCCTTTGAATTACTGGTATGCCTTTGAATTACTGGTATGCCTCTGAATTACTGGTATATTTGAATTACTGGTATATTTGAATTACTGGTATGCCTTTGAAATAACTGGTATGCCTTTGAATTACTGGTATGCCTTTGAATTACTGGTATGCCTCTGAATTACTGGTATATTTGAATTACTGGTATGCCTTTGAATTATTGGTATTTTTGAATTACTGGTATATTTGAATTACTGGTATGCCTTTTTATTACTGGTGTATTTAAATTATTGGTATATTTGAATTATTGGAATGTCATTGAATTACTGGTATGCCTTTGAATTACTGGTATATTTGAATTACTGGTATGCCTTTGAATTATTAGTATATTTGAATTACTGGTATGCCTTCGAATTACTGGTATATTTGAATTACTGGTATGCCTTTGAATTACTGGTATATTTGAATTACTGGTATGCCTTCGAATTACTGGTATATTTGAATTACTGATATGCCTTTGAATTATTGGTATTTTTGAATTACTGGTATATTTGAATTACTGGTATGCCTTTGTATTATTGGTATTCTTGAATTACTGGTATATTTGAATTATTCGTATATTTGAATTACTGGTATGCCTTTGAATTACTGGTGTATTTAAATTATTGGTATATTTTAATTATTGGTATGCCTTTGAATTAGTGGTATATTTGAATTACTGGTATGCCTTTGAATTAGTGGTATATTTGAATTACTGGTATGCCTTTGAATTACTGGTATATTTGAATTACTGGTATGCCTTCGAATTATTGGTATATTTGAATTACTGGTATATTTGGATTACTGGTATGCCTTCGAATTACTGGTATATTTGAATTACTGGTATGCCTTCGAATTACTGGTATATTTGACTTACTGGTATGGCTTTGAATTATTGGTATTTTTGAATTACTGGTATCTTTGAATTATTGAATACTCTTTACAATTCAGGATTTATATTGTATACAAGATCATTTTTATTTGTCCTTTTAAATAACATTCCTAAGAAAATAAATTGCTGTACCTCTAAAGAAAATCATTCACTTGTAGAAGATACAAACAAAATGTGATTCCGTTTTTACAATAACCATATACATTGACAGCTGATGGAAATGTAATTTTTTTTGTCTGAAGAATGCCAACATTTTACTAATTTTCAACCTACTTAGTAAAGAATGTTACATTGCTTTTAAAGGTCTGCTTTTGTGGAACGCTTAACAGTTCCTTAATCCATGATAAACATTCAATTTAGAAATTTTTTTCAAGCTATGAACATTTTCAAAATGAATCTGTCAGTACTGTGGTAACATGGGATAATTGTCTTATTTCTCATGATAAGAAATATTCAAATCTCTTTAAAATGAATAATGAACAACACCACATGATCTTAGGATAGGGGCAAAGGTCATAATACAGTGTTTGTTTATGAATTCAGTGCAATGAGTAAATGAGATTTGATCTAAATTGCACATGACTTTTTGTTTTGTTTCATCGGACATTTTATTGGTAATTAGTCACTTCTGAACCAAATATATATCACATTTTCAATGACAATTGTGAAGGACTTCCAAATTTACTAAGATACTGTACATTAGAGAGATCATGCATTGATACAGTGTTTCCTATTGGTCAATGTTTCAAAACATTTGGATCATGTCATTAGAATAATCCCATGATTACTTGTCTTCTGATGTCTCTTTATGGATTCTTAAGACTGGTCCATATGTAATTTATCTAGTGATATCGAGTTCTTAGTATAGTACACGTTTTATATTGGAAGAAGTTTTATTGTGGAATAATTCATGCTTTCAATGGAATTAAGACATGTTTTTATACTATAACAGCGTATATTTTATGCAAGAATAATGAATATTTTATACTGGAATAGTTTTGGTGGAATAATACATATTTTATATGCAATAATACATATTTTATTCTTGAATAGTTACACTGGAATGATGTGTTTGTTGTTTGTTTATTGAGTCAATGAGAGACACTCTAGTCATGCAAAGGATTGGAGGGGCAGGTTCTGTTCTGTGTATGCGCAGGTGGCTGATGAGGCAAATCCTTGAACGGAATGTTCATTTGCATAAGGGACAAAGGATGAGTGGGACATCTCCAGGAGAGTTAATGGCACGTGCTTTTCTGACTTGCCTCTTCAGCTCTGCAACTGCTGTCATGCTAGATTCACACAACTTGGAGACTTTGTTCATGGAGGAATGCCAAGAGACTTGATCACTTGCTGTTTGCTCCCAAGAATCAGGATTTATGTTGAACGCTTTCAATGCAGCTTTCAGATTTGTCTTTGAAGCATTTCTTCTGACTTCCACTGGATTGCTGTCCATTCTGTAGCTCACCATAGAAGAGTCTTTTAGGCAACAGGTGGTCTGGCATGCATACTTTCTACAAGCCTTCTCTGCTGACAGTATCAAAGGCCTGTTACAAGTTGATGTAGATAGAGAAGAGGTTGGCATTTTGCTTTCAAGATTTCTCTTGTAGCTGCCTTGTAGCAATCACTATGACGATGGTCCCAAGTTCTTTTTGGAATCCACACTGGCTTTCTGGCAGGAGTCCCTAGTCAAGGTGAATATTGAGATGATTCAGTATGATTCTATTGAGTATCTTTCCTGCGATTGAGAGCAAGGATATACCCTGATGGTTGTCACAGTCCTGGTGGTTCTCTTTGTGCTTATACAGATGGATTATGGAAGTGTCTTTGAATTCCTGGGGGATTGTCTTTTGCTGCCACATTAGCAAAAACAGTTGGTGGAGCCTTTCTTCCAGTTCTGTGCCCTCTTCCGTGTAGACTTCAGCTGGGATAAGAGTATTGGAGTCTGAACTAGGGGCTATGTCACTGGAAGGCATACATATTGCTTTCTGTGTCTCGAGCAAGGTTTTAGGGTCATTCAGTGCTTTATTGATGGGTAATTATGGGAGATGGCTGATAGCTTCATCAATGATGGATGAAGAGCATTTCAGGATGCTGTTAAAGTGTTCAGCCCATCATTGAAGAATCTTCTCTTGGTCACTAATGAACCTGTTCCAGTCTGCGCTGAGAAGGGGGGGATGATCCAGAGGATGTAGGTCCATACACTTCTTTCAGGTGTTGTAGAAGTACTTCATGTCATGCCAGTCTGCGTAGACTGGATCTCATCAGCTTTGTTGCTCAGCCATGTTTCTCACATATGACAGATTCAGCTGTACAGTTCTGCATATATTGTTGCATGCATCTTTTCTGGAGGTGGACTTGTGGTTGTTAAGGTTTGGTGGAGGTTGTGTTTCTCATCCAACAACTGCTTGATATCATCACCTTTCTCATTAAGCTAGTCTTGGTGCTTTCTGGTTGAGGGTCCTAGGATTTCTGAAGCTATTGCTGTAGACCAGCTCTCTGGATGCTGCCCAGTCTGTCTCCACATTCTGATTGTCCAGAGGAGTGGATTTCAAATGTTCCTCCAGGGCATCCATGAGAGACTGTTTGGAACTGGTCCTTGTCAGCTTGGTGATTTTTAGACATTTAGGAGTCTTCTTTTTCTGCAGGCATCTTTGGAATGAATGTGGATGTTGAGTTTGGTGATAATGAAGCAGTGGTCTGTCCACTAGTCGGTGCCACACAAGGACTTGATCAGCTGCGCATCCTGTCTTTCCCTTTTCTTATAAAGACGTAGTCTATGAGATGCCAGTACTTAGAGCAAAGGTGCATCCATGATGTCCAGTTTTGGGTAGTGAAGTGGAAGACTGTATTAGTGATCAGCAGTTCATGCTCAGTGCAAATCTGGAGCAAAAGTAGACTGTTGCTGTTATAGTGACTTATGCCATGATTTCCTAGCATTCCATCCCCGGCAACATGATAACAGCCTACTCTTGCAATGAAGTCACCAAGAATGATGAACTTAACAGCCATTGGAATGTCTACAATGACAGAGTGAAGATCCTCAAAGAATTTTACCTTCACTTAATCTGGGTTGGTCATGGTTGAAGCATAGCAACTGATGATGGTAAGGTGCTTTCTTCCAGACAGAAATGGGAGTTTAATGGTCATGAGTCTGTTATTTACTTCCTTGAGTTGTCCAGCCAATTTGCCAATCAGTACTGTCTAACTGCATAGCCAACACAAGCCTCACAGTGCTCTTCACTTCCTTTTCTGCTCCAAAAGAAAGTGTATCTGGAGCCCCTTTCACTGAGTTCACCTTCTTCTGCAAGCCAGGTTTCACTGAAGGCAGCAATGTCCATGTTATATCTGGGAAGATCCCATCCTATTAGGGCAGTTCTCCTCTCAGGTCTTTATGCATTGTCTCTCTCATATTCCATGCACCATGTGTGAATTGGGTCAATTCTCATTTTTTATAACTGATCCACAATGCAAATATATGCAGCAACAGTGTAGTTTAATTTATAGTAAAAGCTGTTATTCATTTAGGGTGAAAGGTTTAAAAGCAATAGAAAAAGTGGAGATTTAATTACTTGGATAAAACTAATATACTAGTAGTAAATTTTAGATGTTAGCTTTTTCAGCTGTTTTTGATTTTCTGTGGTTCAGTTTTCCCAAGCTATCACACTTTTAAAATTTTCTTGAAATTGAACATAGATTCACTTCTTTGCATGTGAGTTTTAAACTTGTACCTTTTTTCAGTGTTGTAGAATCTTAGCTATTCACTTGCATGATGAATTGTCTTCATAAAACTAACACTGGTTTCTGAGTGAGGTTTCTAAATATTAGTTTCAATTTCTATGTGGAATATAGACATTTTTGAGTGAGATTTCTGAACATTGGTTTTTCTTTCTAGGTGGACAATACTCATTTTTGTGTGTGATTTTTAATTGGCACACCATCTTACTGCACCACACATTTTTCTTAACATTTTACAGGTTGTTAATGTATTAATTCTATGTTTATGGCAGATTTTATCATAAATATATATCTTTCATAATCTATTTTGCTGATGACTATCCATATGTGCAAGAGTAAAAGAGTAGATGCCTTGATTAGATTTTCTAGTCATTACTGCAAGTCTTTGCTTTTTACTTTTGACAAAATCCATGCAGCACAAAGGCAAAGTCTCTTTGGGGTAGAACATATAAAATATGTTAAATATATTTGTTTTTACATTTGAATGACCTAAAGTTATTTTCAAGTGACAAGTTTGTTATTGTGAATACTTTCCGCGAAACTTTAGAAACATAAATTCCATGGTCTGGTTGGTCTTCCATATAATCGGTACTAATCTGACATCAGTTGTGACTGTCATGGTGTCCATCTTGAAGGTATTTTCTATTTCTACTTCTGAATGGTTAGATTTTCAATAAAAGTCTATAACGATTTCTAGGTAGTACTGAATGAAGATGGCTCCACTCAGACATGTCCAGTTACTTATGAATGAAAATGGTGCATGCTGGATGTTTAGTATAGCCATCTTACTACTTCGAATGGAGGCCATATCTTCAATAAAGGTTTTCTCATGATGTCTGCTTGGTCATAAATAAATTGTGCCAATCTAACATAAACTATGACCACAATGACATCCATTTTGAAAATCTTACCATTTCTTCTGAGTTTGCTATGATTTCCAATCCAAACAGCAGACATGACCTTTTACATGAAATATGGCTGCCACTGTAGCCATCTTGAAAATCTTATCACTTATTATCCATATCCACATGTAGCCTGTGTAAATGGCTTTATAAAATCTTGGTCTGACATGACAATCAGATGTCTTGAAATTTTTGTCACTACTATTCCTCCTAACTTTAGCTTTTATGGTGTCTTTTGGTCAGTATGTGATCTTGTTATCACTACTCGATGTGTCAGGAAATGATATCTTTGACATAGTGTTTTGATAAAAAAGACTTCTTATAATGTCTGCTTTGTCCTAAATGATAATGAAGCCACTCATAATTCCAGTATGGCTGCCGTGGTCTGGAAAATCTTGCTAGTTCTCCTTAAGTTAATGAATGGGGTTTCCACATGATGGTTTATGATGCCTATTTTGTCTTAAATGAAAGAGGTGGATGGAAGATCTCCAACATGGCTCCCAAATCTTTTTCTTGCTACTTCTCAATAGTCTAAGCCATAGCTGCATGGTATGTGTTTTCAGCAAAAGACTTTTTCTCATGATTGATGGTGCAAAATGAAAATCATTTGACATACAATAGTCATGGGCATGGTTGCCATCTTTTAAATCTTGTTACTGTTTTTCACACCACCTACATGATGGACATTGTAAGTCAGGTGAGCAGTGTAATGGCTGCATGGTTCTCTTGCTTTCTATAGCACAGTCTGGCACTAATAATTCCTAATGGCATGCCGATTAATATCATGGATGAATTGACATACATGTATTTTGAAAAAGAGGTCTCATTTTGCAATCAAAATATAAAAGGAAGTCATTTGGTTACAAACAAAGCCACTGCATTGTTAATTGCATCTGCACTCTATATAATCTTGTAATTACCAGAGTGATTTATACATTAATTATCGTATGTCTTATTCACACTGACTAGTATCATATTTCTTTGCAAGATCATGTTATATTTACATAAATATCTAGTTTATCATACCTTGTATTTGCCATCAGATCTTGAATTTCTTTTGTTCCCTATAATTCTGTTCTAAAGGGAGAGCCTTAATTCAGAATTGATCAGGGGCATAAATTCTGTTCCAGGTCTACTATATCCGCTGTGTCAAGAAAGCATGTTGACTTAGAAGAAAAGGGACCTGGTTATGGGTATGTCAGTAGAATTTTTAGTCCTGTTTCTAACTCTAGTAATCACCTATCAATCAAATCCTTAAGTATGTTTAGCATATCAGCAACAATTAGCATGCCACTATCATTAAAAACCCTGACTGGTTCATTTCATCTTCTGTAGACCACACAGATGGCTTATGTGGTTAGAGCTTGAACTTCAGATGTGGCAGGTCATGGGTTTGAACCTCTGCTGAGTCATACCAAAGACTTTTAAATAATGGTACTATCAGCTGCCTCGCTTGGCGTACAACATTAAGAGGTTAGCGCTGGGACTGTTTGGTCTGGGGTCAGGATAATGTGACAGAGTGGGACAAGATTAAACATGTCTGTGCATCAGTGCTAGACTTGAAACTGCCACATTGCAGACATTGTAGCATTATGGCTAAAACATTGTTAAAGCTATCTTCAAAATAAAATTACACACATGCACATATTCTTTTCCTGTATCTGGACCATTCCAGTGACCTAAGTGGTTAAAGCATCATCCTTATATGCTTGACGTTGAGGATTGAAACTCTGGCTGTGTTGTACCAAGGACTTCTAAAAATTGATCCTAGGTGTTGCCTCACTTGGCACTCAGCATTAAGAGATGAGTGTTAGCTTGGCCTGGAGTTAGTATAACATTTCTGGGTGGGACATGATGTTACATGTCTATGACATGATGCCCCAGTGCTAGACATCACTATCCAGCTATACAAGTTCTGAGGAAACCTTGGACTTATTTTCGTAGGAAAAACCTCGGAGTATTGGTTGCTAACTTTCCAAGGTAATAGTCTAAGGACAATTTTTTTAAAATTCCAGTGTGTAAGGTTTTTATTTTCAATGTCCAAAGTTGACCCAGACTTCCAAGGTTTTTTGCAGCCAATACTTTGAAGTTTCCTAGAAATCCTTGGACATGTCTATGATTTACAAGCAATCTGAGAATAACCCAGACATATTATCCAAGGTTTCCTAAGACACATTGTCCAAGGATTCCTCAGATAACACCCTGGAATCAAACATCAGACCAATAATTGAAGCTAATATAAGAATACATTTTATTTTTAATTTGTTCAACTTGTATAAATAAAATTTTAAAAAGGTTCAAAGATCAGAATGCCTGTAAGGTTCCTTTAGTGCCATATTCTTCATTAAATTTTGGAAATCCATCCATTATATCCTGGTTTCTTGATGGCTTTAGCATATCATTGATTTTCCATGTTATCATCACCTCTTTCATACTCTGCCCTTTCTTTTGGATCAGGTGAGAATATAAAAATGTGATGAATTAATAAAACAAACAGTACACATATAACACAACTTTTTTTGGCAACCTTACCTTCACAAATCATGTTTGGAATCCTTTAGTTCTAAAAACAAGGTATTAACCCTGAAAAAGCTATATTTATACAATGGACTGTTCATTGAATCTGCCACCACCATTCTAAATTGTTGATAAGAGATACAGTCAAGATTATATTCTTTTCCTGGCTCAGTGGCTTACAAGTTCAAACTAATGTATTCAGTCAATAAAATTATAAGATTGTGATGCCCCCTTTAAAGATATTATTAAACTTATTCTAAATTACTATCTTATTTTATTGCATTGTACTGTAAGCTACCTTTACAGATATGACACAATGCTTGATGTTTCTAAAGTTTTTAGAAAGTTTGAAATTGCTGCATCTTTATCTTAACCTGGAGATTTTTGGTGTTACTGTCTTAGTCATTTAGGTGGTTTTGGTGATTGTCGATTTGCATCTTTATTTGTTTCCACCCTAAATTTAACAAAACCAATGCAAACGTTTCAAATAATATGGAATACATTCCATGCCATTTACTAGTGATGGGAATCGATTACTTGGGCAAAAATACATATACCCATGTTTACTGCTGAAACAAAAATGTAGCTAGGCTTTTTGGCTTTTAAAAATAAAAATAATAATCATTTTAATTATGTAACCTGACATTCTTTATAAAGTTAAGAAATCATTGATGCTTGCATTTTTGTAAATTCATTTCATATGCAACAGGTAAAATAAAGTGCAAGATCAGCATCATGGACACCATATTTGCTTTTCAATAAGACAAAGAAAAGAAATACAACTTAAGTACTATTTAATACCATCAACAAATGACATGCATGAGCATAAATCATTTTAACACTGTACACAAATTTACACCCAAAATGAAATCAACAAATGACATGCATGAGCATTAATCATTTTAAGACTGTACATAAATTTACACCCAAAATGAATTCAACAAATGACATGCATGAGCATAAATCATTTTAACACTGTACACAAATTTACACCCAAAATGAAATCAACAAATGACATGCATGAGCATTAATCATTTTAAGACTGTACACAAATTTACACCCAAAATGAAATCAACAAATGACATGCATGAGCATTAATCATTTTAACACTGTACACAAATTTACACCCAAAATGAAGGGCATATGTACCATCAGGGTTTGCAAGGTCTATAAAGTTGTAAAGCAGCGACCATCATGTCACAAATTACTACCTCATATCCATGCAGCTGCACTTTTCGACAAACACATGATAATATGGCAGGCCCAGTGGCATAGCAAGTGGGGGGGAGGCAGGTGGGGCATTCGCCCCGGGCACTGGTGGCTAGGGGGCACCAAATGGGGCCCAAATCAGCCAACATAACTGTGCAACAGGGGCAGCCGGGGGCTCAAATTTGGGTGTTTTGCCCTGGGCACCAAATATCTTCGCTACGATACTGGGCAGGCCAGTACAATTATGATACTATGTATATAAAGAAAATGGATAAAGTAATATAGCTTTTCCTAAGTATACTGAAGCAGAAATGAATCTGATCAATTGCTTTGTAGATACTTTTCTTGCTGCCTAATAACATATATGCTTGGATATTCTGTTATATTCTTAAAAATATCTTTAACACTATCATAAACCTGTTCTTCTGTTTTCATGCACTCTATTAATTATGTACAGTTATTTTAAGATCCATTTTTTAGTCATTAAATATTTGTCTGATTTTATTGTTCTTTCAACACTTTTAAAATATGACTTCATTTTCATGCTCAATAATAATAACACATGATTCAAATAATGATTAATTCTTTTCTTCTAAATTCAACTCATGTTAATGGGTTAGTTTGCTATTTGCACAAATGAGGCGTAATTAAATAATTGTTATTATTAAACTGTACTATATTTTTCTATTTCACTTCCAAAGATTTACAACTGAATCTTGCAAAGATGAAATGAGAAAAGTGAGAACAACAATAAGAGTTATTTTTATTCTTATTATTATGGTTATTATTTATCATATATCTTTGCAGGATTAAACAATGCATAGAAGCAGGAACACTCAGTCCAATTTCCGTACCATTATTTAATCACAATTGTTTTTTAAAAATTCTCTTTTCAACAATACACACAAGCAATCAATGAGATAAAGATGAAAACAACAATAAGGTTTACTGAATGCTGTACATGTTTCACAGGCACTTTTTTTCTGGGGTAAACTAATGTATTCATTCATCAATTATCTCTTAACATGTGTTAAACTATAATAAAAAATTAATAGCTTAGCTTCTTATTTTTCAAGATTTTTCTGAGCCAAAAATAAACTAAATTTGTTTTTAATGTTCAATACTTTGTCTGAGTACAGGATAATGTCTGATGTTTGCTTATGAAACCTTGGACAAAATATCAACATTGTCTGAGGTTTCCTAGGCTTGCAACGGTGGGACATCATGCTACATGTCTGTGGTATCATTCCCAAGTGCTAGATATCAGTATAAAATGTCACACTTTCTTTTGTATCTTAAGAAAAAGTGAAACTTTGTTAATGTTGAAACATTCTGTGCATTAATTCTTGTTTTGTTAGTTTCAAAGATAAATATTTGTCTGATGTCCATCTTAATGGTGCATATAGGTATACTGTCCGTTTTGGATAAGAATATTACAGAGGAAGGAAGGTATCAAATTATTAAAGGTTTTGTAAACCAATCAATAGTTTTTTTTATTAATATTAGCTGGCCTTAAATAATTTATGCAGCAAAGCAGGGGTCTCAATCTCAACCCAGGAGGGCATTTTTGATGGCCCAGAGGCAACACCACATCTACATCCCTCATGACACTTTGTGATGCCAAACATTTTGCAGGCCAGATGATATGGCTTGGCAGACTACATGTGCCCTATGAGCCATGTGTTTTAGACCACTGCAGTAAACAAAATTCCCATGAACAGCATTATTAAGATGTGACAACTGTTTGCATTATGAATCATCAATTGGCATCTGTATTATATTTACAGAGCTTCCAAATTGTGAAAGTGACTCATATGGTGAAAAGAATATTGTGACTGTCTGTATGTTAATATGTATCTGTTCATATGTGTTTATTTTTACTTTTAGCTTTGAAGAGGAGCCAAGATACACAGATCTACCCTACCTGAAGACGATTGATTATCCAGGACCAATCATGTAAGAACCAGGAAATTAATTAAAAACCAATAACTCTAACTAATTTGGAATCAATAAGTCTGATGTGGATTTGGACATTAAATACAAGTTGTGCAAATAATTGTAGTTGATTCAAAATGACTAATTCTTGTTTATTCTTCAGTGTTTTATTAATTTAAGCATTGCCTTTTCCACTCATGTATTTAAGTTTATTTCAATTTTATTTATTTTAAGAAACTTTTAAAGTTTTTGTTTCTAGCTAATTTTGTGTATCAAGATGAGTGACAAGTTTAAATTTTTTTGTAATGTCCACATTTAAAACGTTTCCTTCATCCACAGAGACATGAAGAAATTTCAATTGGTTTTATGTTCATAGATTTTGATTACATGTTTTGTCTCTATGTCTGAAGGTGCAGGAGAATATAGAAGAAGCAGTATCTGTTATATCTCCATCTATAGACAAAGTTCTTTCCATAACATAACTTTAGTTTGCTACAGTTACTTTTATCAGACCATGTATGTGGCTCACATATCAATTTGAACAGAAGTTTATCAATTTTGGCTTTGCTAGATGCAAGGTAAAGTCACTTGAATATGTGATGTTCCATTTTGCATGAGAATTTTCCTTGACCTAATTTTCATGAAACATCACAGGTGAAACTGCAGGTGGGCATGGGCAGCTTTACATTGATTCTGAGGTCAATGGTTAAAGGTCAGAGTCACTGGATCGAATATTGTAACTCTTTTGGGTTTCTGTTTTGAGCCAAGTTTCTTGGATCCAGTTTCCATGAAACTTGATTGGTAGTTGACATTTGGATAGAAGCTATGACCCATTAATTCTTGGCCTCAGAGGTCAGAGTCACAGAAGGTCAAATTGTCATTTGGGGTTCCTTGTGGTAAGTCTTAATTCGGTTCCCTGCACTAAGCATTACAATGAAGGATTTTTTTTTGTAATTAGGCTGATGTATATAGATCAAAGGTCAAGAACAAACTAAATTTTAAAAAGACATTCAATTTTCATCATAATTTTTTTGAAGAATTCACTCTTTCTTCAGAGTCATTTTCAGTCACTTGAAAAGGCATATACACACAAATAGTCATTATGGAAAAGTAAAGAAAATTTAAAAAGAAAATAATGCAGGTTCTTTTTTTTCTGGACCCAAAAAACAACTTTAAATAAAATGCATAAATTCATCATTATTTCAAGTAAATTGCTATTGGTATTTAAATACATGAAGTTGAGACAAGTATCCCATAATAGTTCCATGGGTGAATCAGTGTTGATTCATTTTTAAAATTTGAAATTTGTAGCAGTCATCAAAATTCAGAAAAATGTATTTATTGAATATTTTTTAATAATATTGAAGTTACATTACTGTGGCTGTAATTTACAAAAATAGGACTTGTTGTTTTTAAGTCACCTAGCCATAAGGCAATGTCCTTACAGTATGTCCCTGTATCTATAGTACAACCATCAGCAGATACTTGTTCTCAAACAAAACCTAATCAAGTTCAACCAGACATGGAAGAGATAATGCTGGTATAAAGGTCTTTCAAATGGTACTAATGGTGTTCATCCTGAAGCCATCAAAACTTAAAAGGAGAGAAAACCTTTATCTAATGTATCAGAATCAACGGAACATTTGATGAAATATGACCTTTGTCCAAATGAGAAATGTAACATTGATTTGTGTTTTTTGTTTAATTTTAAATATCTTTTACATACATAAATACATGAAAGTCTTTTACATACATACATACATACATACATACATACATACATACATACATACATACATACATACATACATACATACATACATACATACATACATATAAAATTATATCAAGATAAATGAGTATCTTCGTTACCTTGTAAAATATTTGTTACCTAGTTACAATTGTAAAATTATTATATTATAAATGGGTAACATTGTAGCAAATGAGTTTCTTTGTTGCCTTGTAAAATATTTGTTACCAAGTTACAATTGTAAAATTATTATATTATAAATGGGTAACATTGTAACAAATGAGTTTCTTTGTTGCCTTGTAAAATATTTGTTACCAAGTTACAATTGTAAAATTATTATATTATAAATGGGTAAGATTGTAACAAATGAGTTTCTTTGTTGCCTTGTAAAATTGTTTTGAGATAAAGGGGTATCTTAATGATAAGAGAGTATCTTTAATTCCTTGTAAAATTACTTTTGAGATAAATGCATGTATAACTTTCACAGGGACTTAAGTATGATTAAAATACATGCTTGGCCATTAAGGACACTTGTCCTATTTAAGCTAGGTTCTGTTTCTTCCTTGAAAACTGACCCCTCCTGCACAGATGTGTTTTAAGATACAACCTACCTTGAGTGACTGCTTTAATTGGCACAGTGGGTGGTCTTTTGAGTTGTGTTTAATTTATTACCCTAGATTTCTTGGCTAACTGCTGTGGCATTTGACTTATAATCAGATGTCAGTCAGTGATATTAGGCTGTTCATGATCCTACTGAATCATTCTCTTCTCTGGCAGATCCTTTCCAAATGGTGAAACCCCACAGGCCTTTCAGATTCCAACATCTAGATCAACTGCGATGTATGACTACGAAGAGCCACTTACTCAAAACTCCTTACCATCTATTCGGGACACAGCCAACCTGTATGAGGATGAGGATAAAAAGAAGAAAAAGAGGAAAAAGAAGAAAAAAAGGCATCACCGCCATCATCTTCAAGATGCTGAGCAGTTTGGTGATGAGGAACCATATCCAGAGGGACCAACCGGGACAAACCCATATGTAGAAATAAAAGATCATGGTGATATTGAAGTTGTTCGAGGCCGATCAACTGATCTACATAATACATACTCCGATGTTTAAACATTCTATTTTGGGATGTTTATTATTATTCATGATTATCAAGATAGCATTTTATTTTTAACTGTGATGTTTGAAGAAAATTGTGTAACATAGGAGATTTTCTTGTTTGATATATTTATAAAATATTTTTAAGATAAAATATATGTGTACAAAATAGCATGCAAAAATGTGATAATGCTACTGTATTAATTTACTAGAAGTATTCCCATATTCTCTATGATATTTATGCTGTAGATATTTGACAATGCATTTGGTTTGTATGATGCAGTTCTTTTGGGTGTATGCATCACCCATTTAAATATTTGTGGTAATAACAATCATTATAACACTGAGTCTTACAGTATACTGTCTTAGTGAGACTGCTTTATAATAATATATATTTAATTATACAACCAGTTAATAAAATGTAATCCATGACTATATTCACCTATCAACAGGAACTGTCTTATAATGAATGGCCTTACAGTAGGAACTGTGTTATAATGAATGGCCTTACAATAGGAACTGTGTTATAATGAATGGCCTTACAATAGGAATTGTGTTATAATGAATGGCCTTGCAATAGGAATTGTGTTATAATGAATAGCCTTGCAATAGGAATTGTGTTATAATGAATGGCCTTACAATAGGAATTGTGTTATAATGAATGACCTTACAATAGGAATTTTGTTATAATGAATGGCCTTACAATAGGAATTGTGTTATAATGAATGGCCTTACAATAGGAACTGTGTTATAATGAATGGCCTTGCAATAGGAATTGTGTTATAATGAATGGCCTTACAATAGGAATTGTGTTATAATGAATGGCCTTGCAATAGGAATTGTGTTATAATGAATGACCTTACAATAGGAACTGTGTTATAATGAATGGCCTTATAACAGGAGTGGGGTTATAATGAAGGGACTAATAACAGGAACTCAGTTATAATGAATGGCCTTACAATAGGAATTCTGTTATAATGAATGGCCTTACAATAAGAATTGTGTTATAATGAATGACCTTACAATAAGAATTGTGTTATAATGAATGGCCTTATAACAGGAGTGGGGTTATAATGAAGGGACTAATAACAGGAACTCATTTATAATGAATGACCTTACAAAAGGAATTGTGTTATAATGAATGGCCATACAATAGGAACTGTGTTATAATGAATGGCCTTATAAGAGGTGTGAGGTTATAATGAAGGGACTAATAACAAGAACTCAGTTATAATGAATGACCTTACAAAAGGAATTGTGTTGCAGTGAAGGGTCTCATAACAAGAACTGTTGGTAAATGAAGGGCCTTATAACAGAAACTCTGTTATAGTGCGGGAGTTATATATGTTATGTGTTGAATTCTCATGTCAGAAAAATTTATTCATTGTTATTACCAACAAATACACCTTTGCTTTCTTGCAATTATTTAATTAGTACATATAAACCTACATGCAAAACATTTTTGTCTCCCTGACTTAAATAAGCACAAAAAAATATTTTTGTTATCCTGATGTCTCTATGGCCCTAAAATTTTAGAGTTGTCTTCTGAAAATAATAACAATAATATGAGGAGTTCACTATTTTTTACAACTAAAAATGCTAGTATTTCTAAAATATTTACAATTTTAGGATAATATACAGAAATGTGCTTAATTACTAAGAATAACAGCTAATGGAATACCAAATATTTGATATCTAATTTTGAAGCTATAAGAATATTCACATGTAGCATACCTTGTAGTAATTAAGAGATGCAATCATTTTGAACATATTGTGTTTTTGAGGTTGTATTCTCTTCAGCGCTCTGCAGATTGTACACTTAATTATATACTCTTAGTTTAAGATGGTTTATTTTCAATTTCAAAATTAGCATTATAATTGAACATTTTTACAATTCTGATTGTGAGAATTAACCTGTAAATCTTTGTTCTTCTTTGTTTTTTGAGAGGTGTATCATTTTATGTTCCTAAGGAGTTTTAGGATTTTTTTGATTGCAGTTAATTTGTTAATGAACCTTTATTTGTTTGCATGTTTCAGAATTCAGTCTAAATATTTTTAAAGACACATACAAAAATGTGATTCAGTTTAAGGTCTAATAACCAAAAATCATGAAGCCACCTCTCTGCCAATTAAAATAGGCTTCCATGCACTAGAGATGGTTTCTCTTTTATAAAACTTAGCTAGGTGGGTAAGTGGAATGAAAATGAAAAACATACTGTATTTGTTTGGTGCTTGATGAAATAGCCTCTCATTAGAGAGTTACTTTCCTTGAGAGAGTCCCCATAAATACTGTACTCCAATGATCTAAAATTACTTGGGGAAAACTATGTAACACTAAGTGGTCACTCACTTAATTCATGTCTTCTAGGGAAAATTATGTAACACTAAGTGGTCACTCACTTAATTCATGTCTTCTTGGGAAAACTATGTAACACTAAGTGGTCACTCACCTTTAAAAACACACAGGATAAAGAAAGACCATCAGCCAAGCTGGATCTCCCCAGAAATTTTAGAAGCAATAAAGCAAAGAGACCAACTAAAATCAGTAGGAAATCAAACTGAATATAGAGTTTGGAGGAATAAAGTTCATAAAATGATACATCAAGCCAAACAAGCGCACTACAAAAAAGTTCTGGATGAAAACCAAAATAACCCGAAAGCTATCTGGAAAGTGTTTGCAGGTTTTGGTGCAGGCAAATGTAAGCGTAAAGCTGAAATTTTATCCCTCAATCATGAGGGCATTTATACTGATAATCCAAAGGACATCTCAGATATTTTTAACAACTTTTTCGTTCAAATTGCTGAAAAACTTAAAGAACCCAGAACTTCATCTGACCATCTGGAACTCAAAAAGTTTTGTGCTAAAAAACTACAAAACAATATAAAATTTGAAATTCCTGAAATGAGTCCAGAATTTGTGTTGAAATATATTAAAACAATGGATGTATCTAAAGCTACAGGACTTGATATGATTGGACCAAGGCTACTAAAAGTGGCTGCACCTGCAATTGTAGAGAGTATAGTTTTCATTTGTAATGAAAGTATTAGGTCTAATAAATTTCCACAAAGTTGGAAAACTGCCAAGGTTATACCATTGCATAAATCAGGAACAAAAGATGATGTAAATAACTACAGACCCATCTCTATTCTTCCTTGTCTCTCCAAATTACTAGAAAATCATGTACATGATTCTTTTCTCAACTATTTAAACACTTACGATCTTATTCATGATAATCAGTCTGGCTTTCGCCAGAATCACTCCTGTGAAACTGCACTTGTATCTTTGATTGATAAATGGCTGAAAGCGTTAGACCAATGAGAAATGGTAGGCACTATTATGGTTGATTTTCATAAAGCTTTTGATCTTGTAGACCATGAAATTTTACTTGAAAAACTAAAGATTTATCAATGTAGTGAAAACTCTCTAAACTGGTTTACCTCTTACTTAACCGACAGAGTGCAAAAAGTATCTTTAAATGGTCAACTTTCTCAAAGTAAAAGTATTAAGTGTGGAGTACCACAAGGCTCTATCCTTGGACCTCTGTTATTCATTCTATTTATCAACGATTTACCTCTTAAGATTGGAACTTCAATTTCTTCCACTGACCTCTATGCAGATGATACTACACTGTCAGAGATTGGTAAAACCAAAACAGTACTTGAAATTAACTTACAAGATGCTCTGAACAGACTTCAAGTATGGTGCAAGGAAAACAGTATGATCATAAATACAGAAAAAACGAAAGCCCTACTAGTTACAACACAGCAAAAACGAGCAAGACTAGATAGCGACAAACTTAATGTTTCTTTTGACAATGTGAGCCTTGATATGACCTCTCAAGATAAAATTCTTGGTGTATTCGTAGATAACAATCTTATGTGGTCTATTCACATTAAATACATTTCAAAAAAGGTTAATTCTTATCTTTGGCTACTGAGGAAAATCAAAACATACATTCCTCTTCAGTATAGGGTCATCTTTTATAAAAGTTATATTCAGCCATATCTGGACTACTGTAACGTAATTTGGGGTAATACCTCTAATTCAAACATAACAACACTTATAAGGCTCCAAAAGAGGGCTTGCCATTTAATTCTAGATCAATGTATAGACAATTTTCAGGATGCAATTAATAATATAAAGATTTTAACAATACATGAAAGAATATTTCTTAGAAAAGCCAAATTGATGTATAAAGTATCCAGAAAATCCATTCCTGTCTATCTAAGCAATATCTTTCACCAAAGAGATACTGATGGTACTCCAAATTTAAGGTCCATAAGAAGAAAAAATTACATTATACCAAGGCCAAAGAAGGAATTGTTTAAAAAAAGTTTTCAATATACTGGTCCAGTAGTATGGAACAACATTCCCAGCAACATAAGGCAGGCTCCTAGCATTTCTTCTTTTCATAATCAATGTCTTAAATGGATGAAATCTTTAGAAAATTGAACAGTGCTAGTACCAAAAAAAAAAAAAAAAATACTGCCTGCTTGTCTGTATTTTTGCATCATTTTCAAAGCTGAATGTTTCAAAGCAGAATGATATTTTATGTTTCTTATATGTTTGTGTTTTTACAGATGCCTGTGCATGTGTTCCAGGCTTGATACTTTGAAATTTAAAATTCCTTAATTATTTAGCGTTGAGCCAGACTCTTCACATCATGTTGTATGTATTGTATATATTGTACATAACAGATAGAAGGCCTCAAGGTAGATTAGTTCTGTAACTAATTGAGTTACCTTCTCTAAATAAAGTCTTTATTATTATTATTATTATTATTATTATTACTTAATTCATGTTTTCTTGGGAAAACTATGTAACACTAAGTGGTCACTCACTTAATTCATGTCTTCTTGGGAAAACTATGTAACACTAAGTGGTCACTCACTTAATTCATGTCTTCTTGGGGAAAACTTTGTAACACTATGCTGTCACTCATTTATTTCATGTGTCTTCTGGGGAAAATTTTGCAACTCTAAGTGGTCACTCACTCAATGTTTGTATCTACTAGGTTACATTTTCTAATACTAAGTGGTCACTCATTTTATGCATATGCTAGGGAAATCTGTGTCATACTAAGTGGTCAGTTATTTAATTCATTTGTCTACTAATGAAAACTTTGTAACAGTAGGTCAGTCACTGAATTCATGCATCTACTAGAAAAACATTGTAAAACTAAGAGGTTTGTGCCTGGTTACTACAAAATTGTTTGTATAAAATTAAATAACCAAAGTTACCAAATAAACAAATGTAAAATTGAATCCAAGACTATGAGAAAATTCTATCAATCTATGAAATTGAATTAACAGAATTCTACATTATCTGTTAGGTGCTTTCAAGACCAAGAATAAATGTTTTTGTTTCTAAGACCAAAAATATGTGCATCTAGGATTTTTGTAACAAATATGTTTCATCATTTTATAGGCAGTGTTTTTTCGTGATAAAGATTTATAAATAATTTTGTTGAAGGTTATAATTTTTTTTTTATGATAGAATTATAAATCATGATTTTTATAAAGCTGCTCATTTCATTTTGAATGATGTATAAACTGAATAATATGTGATGTCCATTTTTACAATTTCAGATACTGTGACTTGATGGCAGCTGTCATAAATTTTGAATTTTGAATTTGGTTTTAGTCTGCCACATATTTATATTTCTATCCACACACATATTCTATTTTCATCCACACACATATTTTTATTTCCATCCACACACATATTTCTATTTCTATTCATGCATATTTCTATTTCTATTCACACAGATTAACCTCAATGTAAATTTGTTTTACACAGCTAAATAAAAGGCATTCTGGACAAAATAGGGCCTTTTGGTGCTTGTTTTAAAAACAATTTCTGAACTTTAATTGTCAGTAAATAGATGACTATATGTTTGCTTACTCTATGATTGCCCTACTTCTCTCTTTATCTTTGAGTTCTTTATTTTGTTTTGCCATTCTAAAGTTGTGGTACAGTTCTAAATTTTGTCTTACATTTATAAAATTATGATGTACAGTTCTAAATTTTGTCTTACATTTATAAAATTATGATGTACAGTTCTAAATTTTGTCTTACATTTATAAAATTGTGATGTACAGTTCTAAAGTTTGTCTTCTCATTCTAGATTTTATCTTAATTGGATTTGAATTTTGAAGTACTGTAAATATGAATTTTATCTCAACAGTCTGTGATTATGCATTTCATGTAAAGTGAAATAAATGCTCAATGTATTGTTGAGATCATTCCTGTAGTTGATGTTAAACCTGCGCATGAGCTTCCTATTTATTAATATTGCTTTTTGCAGAGACAGTAATATGCAGTGAAATGGTAATGTCCAGGTGTCCTTCGTGTACAGTAAGATTGTTCATGATTATTGGCATTGAAATAATGTGCCATGTATTTACAACAAATAGTTTATGGCATTTATTTAATTTTCAAATTTATTCCGTGGAATTTGCATGCATGTTTGATGGTAATGATAAATTACATACTATAATGTTTAATTCTACTGGTCATTGACCAGAAAAAATTGTGAGATGGTCTGTTGTCTGTCATCTGGTTTCCATATATTTGTTAAATCCAGTTTATTGTTTAAAATGAGAATGTTCCATGAATTTCCAAATCAATGTCTGAAATATCAAGGCTTCATCCCAAGACATAATGTATATACTCGCTTATAAGTAGAGTCCGACTGCAAACTGCATAGAACCAGATATGCTGCAGCTGCATGATGTTCTGACAGATCTTAGTCTATGCAGTTTAGTAGGAACAACAAGCATAACCCCTGATCTACTGGTGCATTATCCAGTGGTAGATCATGATTTGTATTGTTAGCTGTTGGAGCAGACTGTTTGCAGATATATATGGTGACCCTAGCAGCCAGACATGGTAAACAAGTTTATTGAGTAATACAGTCTTGTCAACAAAACAGCCCCATCTTGTATTTTTCATAATTATTTTGCTGTCTTTTAGTAGAAATAAGAGATTGTTGATTGGTTATTTCCCCTTGTTTATAATGGAAATGAATATAACATTTCCCAACAAATGTTCATGATAATGTATCTGATTTCCATTCAATGTCCCTTTGGAATTCAACAGCAGCACCTCAGTTGAAGCAAATTCACTTACATGATGTTGATTTGGGTGCATTTTCCCACAATATTTAGCTATTATTTTTAAAAGGTCTTGTTTCTATTTAAAGTATTGATCATAACTAATAGTGCTAATATTAATACATATGTTTATTTACTGTTTTTTTTTTATATGGTTACATATGTATACTATTTGCACTGTGTTATATTTAGTTCTTTTTATTGTCTACTTCACTAGCCATGGTTCTGATATGTTAACCCTATCTACATATTTGCAGATCAAGCAGATATTTTAATATTTTGTTCTAGCAACATCTGTTGGATTTCATGAGTTGCCTCCATTAGTATCTAATGCCAACTAACCAATAGCGTGTAACAGTGGTCCATCGCTTGTCAGCCAAAAAATGGTGTACACAATTAATTTTCAAAATGATACTTGATAAATTTAATATTTAAAGTATGAATACATACCAGAGAGAAACCATTACAGGTCTATTTGAGTGAAATTTATTTGTACAAACACAGGCTGGCAGTGGAAAATTGTTTATTTATGGGTCCATTCAAGTTATGTACTCCCCTTGTCTCGATCATGTAGGAACAGTGTTCAGATTTGAACAACTTAATTTTGATTGGATGTGGTGGCTTTCCACTGCATCCAATGAATTTCACAGACCTTAAACAGATATATCAGCTCAATCTGTCATGGTGTAGATAGGGCTAACATATCAGAACATTGGCTGGTAAATATAATTGTTTTGTATAATTGTCCATTTCAGAGATGTACCAAAGTGAAATTAGTCTTTTTTAGTATGATATAAATTACATATTATAGAGAGATAGTTATTCTTGCTTTTTTTCTATGAATTTTGCTAAGTATGACTTGAATATATTAATGTCTGGAACCTTAATCAGGTTTAGTATCATTTGTTTGTAGAGATCTGAAAAGAGACTTGTGGAATACATGGGTTTGTTGGTTTTAACATTTGGTTTCAATCCAATTTTGGTTTCATAGACAATTCATAAAAGTCTCAACCTGTACAAGGAGAATTAACTGAGCTTGCCATCATTTGAATACAAATTAATATATAATTGAAGTATGTGCATTTAGGAGAATAAAATGATTTGTATCAAAACCCTGTAATTTGAACTCCGATTTGATATAAAGTGCAGTTCAATGAACTTATAACATACCTAATATAAGTTTTTTTTACAATATTTTCTAATTTTCTTAATTGAGCTCAACATTTCATACTGCACAGATGCATCCAATCTAATTTTAACCATTGAATTTGACTCATGAACTAGCTAGCAGTGCACTGGTAAGTTATTGATTATATTATATTTGATTACATAGATGGAGCACTCCTAGTTCATTTGCATTACACCAGAAATGCATTTTGTGTATTGTTGAGTTACATTGCAAATATATTTTAAAAATAAAAACTGTTTCATATACCTTGATGTTTTATTGATAATCAATCTCTTTTTTTAAAATTAAAATGTTTTAAATATACCATCTCAAATTTCTTGACTTGGTAGTCATACTTCAAGCCTGTGATTGTAACAAAAAATTATATGTTAGATATTTCTTCACTTGTATGCTGTCCATTAGTTAGGAAAAAAAAGTATTTACCAGTAAAATAAATGCACATTTCTAATCTCCTGATTTGATGATCAGACTTCATGCCTGTGATTGTTTTTGTTTGTCTTTATAAAAAATGTATGTAGCTATAAGACAGAGAGATCTGTAAAATCTGCCTTTTCACCAAGTATTATTATGAAAATAAAGTAGTTTTAAGACAAAAAAATGGTTGATTATTCTTTCTTGCCATTTAAGAAAATTACTGTGCTGGATTATAACAAGATCTTATAGTCTTAAAGAACCATGTTCTTATCACTCTTAAAATGGAATGTCTTATTGACATTAAGTTTTCACCAGAAGTGGATATGTTAACCTTCTTGCTGGAAGAGGTTTTCTCATGAGATAAAGGGTGTCTTCCATCCTTTACATCTCTCATTCAAATTTCCCACATACTTGAAATTTTAATTTGAAAGATTCTGGAAAAGAATGCTCTTTTCTTGCATCTTGTTTTAACAATCGTGAATGTACTTACACACAACACTAGCTAATTCAACAACAAAAAACAAGAGCCTGAGAGTCATTAGGCTGAGATGACAATTAAGTATATTTTCCAATGGCAAAATAGAATGCCACACCACAGCTGCTTTGCAATAGATCACTTTCACCAGGCATTTTGGATGAGTTGCCATTCTTGATATTGATCTCTGAAAACCAAAGTGAGGCTATCAAGACGGGTGAATGTTCTTGATATTATAAGTTATGATCAGTGTGGGAAATTCTAAATAATGGCATGACATCATGAACATGTATTTATAGTATTGATAAACAAATATGAGCCTTGAGAATATAATAATAATAATAATAATAATAATAATAATAATAATAATAATAATAATAATGAAAATAATAATACCCAATTAAAAATTAATAACTCACAGTGAAGAAAATTACTAATTTCTCTTAGAATTTTATTTGTTTTAGAATGTATTTAATCTTATTTTGGACTAAACCAAGTTAAGCAAGATCTTTTTTAAGTTTCAATAATATTTGTCAAATCATTTTTAGTGGTATACCAGTATATAGATTAGCTATCAAAGCATGTTTAGGAATGTGTAATTAAGAAAACTGTAATTACAATCAGTAGAAAAGCAATCACTCTCCTTACAGATTCAGAAGGTGGCATAAACACTCAGCCTCACTGTTGAGCTTAAATTTAAAATATTATTTTTCTTACTTCCATTACACTAATACAATGTACAGGTTTTAAGTCTGTAGTTAAATCTCTTAACCATATGAAATAATTAAGTGGATTCCACCTGGAATTTTTTAGCAGACTCCAGGTGGAATACAAAGGTGGACATGGAAAATTGGAGAAGTCAAAGGAGAATCCATCTATTGTCTAACTGTAAGATAGACTTCTGTTAAAAATTCCTGCTACAGTGTATATAATACATGTTTGGGCAAAATTTTGGACTTGGTATATTTTCCAACCTACATCAAAGCAGAATTAAGAACTTAATCACTGGCAACTATTATATGAGAGTAGGAACTTACATTAACTAAATAAAATGCAGTATTTGAAATTGGTCTTTGTGTTAAATAAAGTTAGGTGTATATTAGGACCTTTTTCACTTGTGCAACAGCTGTGACTTAATCAGTATTACCATGTTCATATGTCATAGATAATGCTTCTAATTAAATTACCTAAATGAGTTAATGTAAATTTTAAAATTATCTAAACACTTTCTGTCTAATTTATTTTTTTTTTTAAAAATAGTCCATTTAGAAAATAAATGACTACAAAGTCTTTTTTGTTTACTGTTTTCAAGCTAGGACGACAGGACAGTATAAATTTCAAACCAACACAACGTTTCCAAATTTCTGTGTTGGTGTATCAATGTACAATGAATGAATGGAGTGGTATATATATATATATATATATATATATATATATATATATATATATATATATATATATATATATATATATATATATATATATATATATATATATATATATTTGAACTAGGACGATAGGACGAGTAGTTGTCAAATTCACACTAATTTCTAAAAGATCACACTGCAAAATCAACTAAAAGCACACAAATTGTGTATTATATTAAATCCCCCATTTCAAATTGAGGTGTCCACCAATTTTAAGTTGTATACTCTGCAGAAATATAGGTTACAAATATAAAATTTAATTTTTTTTAATGCTTACGGTTACCTTGTCCTTACACTTTCATGACAACAGGACATAAAATATTCTACCTTGACTCAAGAGCTCACTAATATAGTAAGTCGTCCATTATGCATTTCGATGCAAACAACTTCTGCGAAACTGGATGAACGTTCCCGATCTTGATGATACTAATAACATATTAGAGGTACATGTACATGATGAGTTTCCAAAACATGGCCGGTATTAATATTAAGAATATTGACATGCTTCTTGAAGAACAAATATGAATGCATCATTTCCGGTCGAAATGAAAAACTGTTCATTAAATGGCGTTTGAAAATGGCCATACTCTTCATCAAAGTGTCATATATCAAAGTAAGAACCTCGAACATTATTGAGAGACCACACTAAGAACAACGTTTAAAATGATATTTCAAAGCAATGTAATACGAATTGTGTTTCAGCAGATAACGAGAATCTGAGATAAAACAAATGAAAATATATACGAGTGAAAAAAATTTGGTAAAGTGCAAATGGCTGGGTTGTTTGGAATCAGAAAACAAATAATTGATGATGATTTGGTTTCGTGTAAAGAACAAACATACTCAAATTAGCTAATGCGATCTACTGCATCAGTGTCTCAACTAACGATTTGTATACTTGTATGAAATATTGGCTTATAACTGTTCAATACAAAGTATTATGCTACAGAGAACACATTGTGGATACTGCTAGAAAATAATATTTAAAACGATTGGTGAAATCGGCAGACGTATACGAATAGATGTGTTGAAATCCAAGCCATACGTATTCAAAACAGATCAGGATGAAGAAAAGATGTTCAAGGACATGAATACATGGTATCATCAAACGAAATCTGATATTTGATATATGGGCTTTTGTTTATACAATCGATCTATGGATGTAATATAATTATGCCATCTGCACGACGTTAATGCAAATATCGTATTCTATCTTGTCAAGCTGATGAATACGTGTTAGATGACAGTGTAAATTCGTCGCTATACGGCAATTGGATGTTAGTACATTTTAACTAAACCTACCTCACAAATTATAAAAATATAAATACCACATATATTTACCAATTGTTACAACGGTGTGCTGGACCGGGATCTGAAAAATGAAAAATCACATGATTACATTTTAGAGCTGTAAGGAAATTGTAAAAATGTAAATGTTCCAAGACACATTTATTAGAAAATCATGACAAGGTATTCTGCCATCATTCAGACAATTAAACATTTAAAAGGAAAGAAGTTATGAAACAAAGTGTGTTACGTCTACTCTGAAAAAAAAAATTCTACGGACATACGGAATTGCATTTATATAGCTACTACTAGTGATGCAGAGACCAGCATTAGAATTATCGACAAAAATAGATGAAATAGAAAATCTCTTTGCATTGTCCCTCTTTATACAAATTTTGATACATGTGCTGCATTTAGTCTCGTAATATGATACTTTCAAGATTTTCTACTACTACTTCTACTGATAATAGAGACAGAAATCCCGACACTAATTAAAAAATGCTTGTACATGATGAGCCGATTCCTATAGCTAATAAATTAAAAACACAATCAAATTCATTTTTGTTCAATTCGCACTTTATGTCATATTCAGCAGCCGTATTTGTTTTACTTTTATTTTGATACCATATAATACAATCATAACGTCTTTAGAGTTTAAATTTGTTTGGAAGGATTCGGGTTTCCAAAGACATTTGTAATAATCTCTATATTAAATTTTAGAACTTTATTTTTAATTTTAGTGTAAGGCCAGTATTGTGCTGACGTACCTTTGAACCTTCGCAAATACATAATTAACATGTCTACTGAACATTGCAGCAGTTTGTTGTAATGAAACATTTTCCAAAAAATCTTTACTCATGTCACAATTCTTTAGCATAGCCGCGAGTTCATTTTGATGTTTTCCGATATTCACTCCAAAATAGTACTGTAATAAATTTGGAGTTACTAGCCCGAAATAGTTAGCCAGTTAGTAGGAGCAAACATCACAGAAAGGAGTGTTAGTGAATTTGAACCATGCTGGGGTCGTTAGTAGTGAATTTAGGCACAAGCCGAAAGACTGTCCCTTTCAGTAACATAGTCCATATTGAAATTCAGCGGTTTATACAAGTATTGTGATTGAAAAGGCAGCATTTATGGTTGGAAATCAGTAAATTATAGAATGGAATCAATAAGTTGGAACTTGGTAGGTGCCGTTTATGTGTCCATAGTGGAAAATGGGCGTATGTATATGAGCGTGATACGCCGGAAATTATGAGGATTGACTGGCCTAGGGTCGCGCAGTTAAATATTTCCCAGTTAGTAAGGGAATACTGGTGTAATTTCTAAGCCATGACAAGCTATCGGTACGGAAAACGGATGATAATGAAAAAAAAAACATGCAAAGGTGCAGTTAATGGACGTTTGGGCAAGTTGTCTCCTCTGGGTCGCCAATTGATTAGAGCAAAGATTATTAGTTATAGCAGGCACGTCTTTCTTTCCATTTTACAACTCAAGTTGTATGGAAGTCTTTGGAAATTTGGGGAAAACTTATGACTTCCAGCGTGACTCGCGCCAGGGTTTTGACACCGCTCGGTCAAGTGAATACCCCTGTGCGTGTAACAGTACATTCCATGTGAAGCTACATAGATGTGCAAAAGCACTAAATAATTACGCTTATTTGAAATAATTTCTTTCTGAAGTTGTTTTCTTTTTTCCGAATGTTTGTTCTGCACATTATTAGTACTCAAATTATAATAAGCACAACCTGAGCATAATTATGTTGACCCGATGTTAAATCAATTGCATACATACATACCTCTAAATTCCAGATCTCAGTTTCATGTTGTACTGTTAATAACATATTGTTTTCTTTTCTTGACGAGGAATTTAGAATCTATATGTTATTAGTAGCTTTATATATGCCTGCCGTGAATTCATCAACTTTCAAAACAATCCCACATCTTGTTTATTTGGCTGAGGCATTATGGTCGATTTAATATCATGTCAAAAATTAATATATTTTCATAGCTGAGATATATGAGGTTAAATATATTGAAATATGGCCGTTTAAATAAACAAAAATGTAAAATTCCATACTCTATGCAGCAGTTGCAAAATACAATATAAAAATTACAAACCCTTATAAGGTGTTCACAAACTAGAAAGTACCCGAGTCCTGTAACTGCATAGAACATAAAAATGAACATCACTAAACTGATGAGGAAGTCATTAAAGAGAAAGTAAAAGGTGCTCCGATTTTTCCGATATCAACAAATTAAGATTTAACGAACTTGCAAATGAAAATAATTCTAAAATTTTTAATATGGCTCCTTGAAAGTGCAGCTAGACTTTGCCATTATACATCATACTGTAAACACTGCTTGCCGAAGGAGGATGAATATAAAATAGACTATTGCCCTAGAAATAATATAAACAGCCAATGTTACCGACGCCACTGTTATGCAGTTTAACACATTTTTAAAGCGCACAAGATGTTGTAAGACGCTTCATTTGAAGCCGCTCCTACACAACACATTGAAGGAAATTGTAAAGATTAAATTACAACTCAAAATGAAAACAAATTGTGATTTTTGTAGAACCGGCCACTTATACTACTATTTCCCATCAATAATACCTACTGCGCAGTACATTTGTTGGATGAATACACACAAATACCGACTGTACTAGATATTCAACGGTAAAACGGATAAACAGAAAGTATTTTTTTAAAACCCACATCAACTGCACCAGCATTCGATCGATGAATAGTTTTGTAGCAAGCAGAACTATTCTTTCGAGATGACAAAACAACTGCATATGAACAAACATAGTTTAAGTGCTAGAGTTAGCATCTGTAACAGTCATTTTACAGTAGAAGCGAATAACAAAGATAGTTGTTTTAGGCAAGAAATATTAACGCTGACAAAAATACGGACATTACTTTGGCATTATTGATAATTATTAATATATTCTAAAAGTGTACTTAATAACAGACCGCTCAGGAGGCCTAGTGGTTAGAGTGTCCATCTCGGATGAGCCAAGTCGGGGGTTCAAACCCCGGTCAAATCATACGAAAGACCTAGTGTCGTGATAATGTGTCTGGGTGGGACATCATGCTACCCATCTGTAGCACGATGCCTCAGTGCTAGACATCACTATAAACTGCCACACTACAGACATCGTAGCTATATGACTGAAATTTTGTTTAAAGCGACATTAATAATTCAAATCACACACACACACACACACACACACACACACACACACACACACACACACACACACACTTAATAGCATAGCACATGAAAGCAGTATCAACTGCCGAATGATACAGGATGCTTGTGAAGCTCTTCCATTGCTCTAAATAAATCAAGCTAATAGTTCTGTTTCACCAACTGTTTCATATGTAACTATTTTTTTGGATAGCGTTACTATTTGAATTTTCCATTATGTTTTGAGCTAACTCACAAATTGGATCTACATCTTTATGTTGATTTTAAAATAATGAAAATTATATAAACTAGTAAAGCCTTAAACAATTGGCCTCAGAATCTAATTATATTACTCATTCATATTTTCCCCAATTCTACGGTATGCTTCTCCATCTGGCAATCGTGCATCTTGTCTAAGATAAATGATATGGTCACACTCCTTTCTTATTCTTGTACCTTCAGTGCAAGCCGTTTATATTATAAGTTTATATTCCTTGAAAGTCTACATTGTGTGCTCCCTAAAGTTAAAACTTTCTAACACGCTTTGCAGAGACATTCGTAAACCACATAGTTTATCTGATGCTGTGGCATTTTATTTTTTTTGTTTCTTTTCAGGTGCTGGCAAGACCTAAATGCACTGAATTATTCTCGAGTGTTTACCAGTAACATGCATGTGTAAATTCCACATATCACTTGATGTGTCATTACAATATAAGCAGAATAGAATAGCAGATGATACATGTAACAAATATACGTTAATTGATGTTCTTTATCCCAATAATAGATCTTTACATTCTCTTTTATGAAATTCGTATCAACACCAATAAATTGCACAGACACGAGAGTGATTTTGACATGAGGTACAATTGCATATATAAATTACAAACGGTTGCATACATTAACAAAAATACATATTGTTATCCTTGGCTGGTATGATCCCACGTACCTGTCTAACGTCGCCAGATATGGTATTGTTACGGCCTATTGAAAATCGCTACAGTCTACCATCACAGTGCGAATGGCGATATGGTTATCCATCTACCGTGTAAGTGGGCTTGCTGAGTGCATTCCAATGGATCAAATACATGAATATGTTTTAATACCTTTCAGATGTTCTTTAGCTCTTGTTTGACGGGTCAAATTTCTGGCGATCTATCTTGAACACATTAGCTGCGACCAGAGAAGCATTAATTAGATTTCTAGAAAATTGACGCGAATCATACGTCACACTACCATATTAGGAATGTCATTTCGAGGGGAGAAATCTGTTCTGAAATTAAACAGTTGTTAGCATTTGTTTATGCAGGAGTCAAACTATTAGGAACACGGTAACTTTGATTTTATGGTGAAACTGTCACGAATTGAGAAATTCCCGTGACCAGTAGTCAACGACGGGGGTCTGACTGACCCAAGGTTTGACGCTTCTAAAAAGGCTGAAAATGTACGTAATTATGATTGGCCACACTAAATGAAGGGGTGTGCTTCCCACACTGAAATTCCTAGTTTAATTTCGTACATCGAAAATTCAAATCAGTCTAAGCTGCTCTACAAGGGAGGATACTAATCTTTTAACTTTAATCTTTTACTTCGAGGACAGAATTTGCAAGAAATTCTCCTCGTGATAACCTGTAAGTTTATTCAAACCGGGCAAATTATATATATCGAGGGTGGTCATCTCCTAGATACTGAGTACCGAAAGAGATGGGAAATATAATAATATTATATTCACCACCCCATAAAATCATGCATGAAATATCGATTAAAAAACATTTACAATTTTGTTTCTCTCTCCAAGACTACATATCTTTCATATTTGAACAGTCCAAAGTCTTGTGTATTTAAGTAAAACGTTATTTGTGTATATACGATTTGCTGATTCAATTATGTCCTTGTCTGCTAAATTCATATTAAGATTATTGTTGAAGTCGCTCTTAATTGACTGACTAAGTCAGTAAGTTTCTATCTTTTCGCTCCATGTTAAAAGGTAATTAAAAGTGCTATATTGTGGTGACCCTGAACACTAAAATCTCCGCTAAGCGCTCTCCTTGTATGCTAGTGAAACCTGGACTCTGTACGTCTTACAAGGGACACGACTGTGCGCCTTTCACATCGATGTCTCCGACGCATACTAGGTCTCATTTGGAGTGATCGAGCATCAAACAACAAGGTGCTTGAACGTGCCAAGATTCTCAGCATGGTCACGTTTCTCCGACAACGTCGCATCAGATGGCTGGGCCATGTACGTCGGATGGATGAGGGACAGATCCACAAAGACCTTCTTTATTCGGAACTTGCCTCTGGCAAAACATCGATGGGACGGCCACATCCCCGCTTCAACGATGTCTGCAAGCTGGACATAACAGCATTGACACCAATGTCAACACCTGGGAAGAGCTTGCTCTAGAAAGGCATAGCTGGCGACACGTTCTAATCACTGGTTTGAAAGCCGACGAAGACAAACTACGTTTGCTAGCTGATGAAAAGCAAAACCTGAGGAAAATGAAGCAGCTCCAATACAAACCAGACTCATCTTTCAAGTGCAGCAAGGACTGTCACTCCCATGTTGGGCTACAGAACTACTTCATACACTCTACAACCATTAACTGGAACATCTCTTGTAGGTGCGCTTCCATCTTCTCTCGATACTATTGGGATTCCATTGTCTCTCGATACTATCGGATACCACCAAAAACATATGTGAAGGTGATGTCAGTAACTTCCTAATTTTTTACGCAGATACTTTGTATTTTTAATTAGTGTCGTGTGCTTGACCTTTGTCCGTAATATAAGGATTGAGTTTAGACATGTGTATATTATCATTTGTTTTTGAAACTTAATTTGCTTCGTTTGAATTCTCTTTGAAAATAAATCAACTATCGATCTGAATTCTGAGTTTTTCGTGAGTTTAAATTAATTAGTTTACTGGTATTTGAGTTTAAAGTCTAGGTTTTACCATTTTCTAGAGTATAAAATGTTCAATTACCACATTGCATAATATCTGAAGGTAAACCTAGAGGGCTTGACATCTTGTGATGGCTAAACTATTGAAAATAAGAATGTGTCCTCAAGAACAATTAAGACATTAATCATTTCATTTCTTGTACTGGAATTAATCTATTGTAGCAATCAGGGTTAAAGACACAAACACATTTTTAATTTATGCATTATTTCCAGTATTTAATATTTCTTCATTTTATGTTGTGCCTTATCCAGTAACTAACATTCAGAAGCTCTGCCAGGGTCTTTTGAAATTAGAATGTATTTCAAACGAGCACTCGGTGTAAATAGATGTAATCTCAATTTTGCCTATACGAATCTTGTTTCGTTGGATCTCATGGCGTTATCTATTAGTTCATTTGTTGAATTGGATTAAACATGTGACATTGAAATTATTCTGTTAAGAAGTAATTTTACATGTTACATTGCAACATCTAACATTCATTTGGAAAATTTAGAAACCCATGCATTTTCAAAGATTGATTGTACTAATACGGGTGTTTTGGGCCGGGTATAGTGATATGGGTCGATTACGTCTGTACCCCAAGGCATTAGCCCTATAAAACAAAACCATTCAGCTGCAAACTATAGGGATTATTGATTGCAACTAGACAGAGTCAAATATAATGCGGACATTATTTAATGTAGAATGTATTTTTGTGAAAATTATTATTATTTATATTTTATATTGATTATTGCTATATTTATATACAATATAATTTACATATATGCATCACAATATTGTGGCTACAATATATGTCATTAGAAACTTATCGCGGAGAATGTGATATAAATAGTAAAAGTTACAATATTAATGCGCAGTGTTTTGAATGAATTTAAGTGCTTATCCAATAGTTGAAGTGTGGTGTGAGTACCACATTGCACAAAAGATGAAATAGCTAAATCACATCATTAAAAGGACTAAAAATGGCATATAACTTTCATGGCTCTAGGAAAGGGCATGCCTGGGATAATTTTCATCCGTCGACTTATCGAAGCCACTGTTGTCACTGCAGGTGTTGAGAATATTTTCATCGAAAAAAGGTTCCAGAATAAGTTTATATTACCTCTTGTGGTCTTCAAGTTAACGGATGATTAGGCAACTCGGATACATACGAAACAAAGACTCAGTACAACTTTTATCAAATATGTGTACGGAATCGATTCAACTTTACAGCATTCTAGTGACACAGAGCTAACATTGTTTTCTATGTGCAATTTTCCATTCCTGGACATGGAACCAATCATGGCTTTGCATCCTACATGGCTTCAGAATAGTATTTGTTTAAATTTCAAATCATCAAAGAAAGACACTGAGACAAAAATAAAAATAAAGAAATTGATAATGGTTACTGTAAGATTCTCGAGAAGTTTGAAAACTACTCTAGAGAAGGGTCTGGGCGGAAGCTTCTCATATGTTTAGAGATTCAGCTTTATAGACCTTTCAGCGAATCGAGATGCCAACACAAAACTATATTCTACCGAGATCAGTGATACACCTGAAAAATGACATGAAATGGTTTTTGAATGGGTGATCTTTATCCTCGTTGCATTCCACATGTCATCATACAGATTAGTCTCGATGCTATTATAATCGATACCTCGCCGAGGTATATGACTGGCAGGGGGAATAACCGTTTCTGGCGTCCCGTTTTCTGATGCCACTTAGGTTTCAGAACAGTGGTCTGCTGTTACGGAATATTTTGAGAAACATTTGGATCGTTTGAATGGAATATCATTGGAACCCAACAAAATACATACCCGGATACTTGTGTATGGTACAAAGCGGCCCGTGGAGGAAAGAAAATAGTATTTTTGCGAAGCGTTGAAAATTTTTAGTTTTATTTCCATACATTAAGAGAAGGTAATACTCATAAACATGGTGGTGGGACTTAAGCTTCCAACAATTTGGAATATATAAATGTATATTTCATATTTTTGAGTAACCTCTATTTACCGTACGAAGTCTCAATTCAGAAGTCCTATCTGGTCATTTCAGCTATATCTGACATTGCTATAAGCCCAATCTCTCAAATATTCAGCACATTGACCCCATTGTCGGTCATCGGCGTTAGAGTGAAAAACTCAATTTAATAACTTATATATATATATATATATATATATATATATATATATATATATATATATATATATATATATATATATATATATATATATATATATATATATATATATATATATATATTGATTTTCATTCAGATAAGCAAAAATAGTGTTTATGTCTTCTCTTCAGATGTATGTATCAAACTTGTTTAAATGAACAGTGTCAAGGCAAGATTATATCTGTATGAATTTAGTCCTAGTAAGCTAATTTCAAAATAAAGACAAAAAATGATGTAAACAACACTATGAGGTTGTTTCACAAATTTCCTATTTTTTTCTACTAGAAATATTCAGTACAAAATCAAATGTCAACAAATATAAATCCAAACTATCAATGCAATATTTTTTTCTATTGAAGGCACCAACTTGAACTGGCTGACCTTGCAGTCTTGACTTGAGCAGGAGTGACACCTTATTATAAGGTGTCACTCCTGCTCAAGTCAAGATTGCAACACATGTTAGCAGAATATTTTTTTCAATTAAGAAATGAAACACAGAATGCAAACAGGTTGGTAAATACTTACATTTGATAAGGCTTATAAAATGTATTTATTTATCAACCTGTTTGCATTCTGTGTTTCATTTTTTAATTGACGAAAATTCTCCTACTTGTGTGCATGACATTAGCTATATGACATTCTGTTGCAATAATGTAATAAGATGTATACTATTACCATGCTCACACATATTTATTTGTTTGTATTATGTTTTGTATGTGGGTGTGTAGGTATGATCTTATATGCACATCTATATGCATTTGAGAGAGAGAGAGAGAGAGAGAGAGAGAGAGAGAGAGAGACTTTATGCACTTGGAGAGAAATGTGAAGTTGTGAAATTTGGACGATGTTTGGGAAAGGGTTTGTTGGGTGTTTTTTTCTCTTCATTTTGTCAGTGTATTTTGCATAGTAGGGTTATTATTTTAGGGCCAAAGGAAATATCAAGTTTATGGTACCACTTTAATACATTCGCTTACTTTATTGCATTGTTCGTGAAAGGAAAAGGCCCACTGAGTTATCTAACCCTTTTGGCCCTTTTACAAATATTTTTCATTTCTAAAGTTTAGTATTTAAGCATGGCAATATTCTGTTGAAATAATTTATACAAACATAAAACAGTTGTCACGAATGTCCAACAGTTGTGTTAGATTTCATCAAAATTTAATATGGGTTCGGGAAGAGGGTACACACGTTCCTCAGCAGGCTGACGACACGTGAGATTGGTATAGCTTTCATTGTTTGTCCTAATAAAAACTGAAGCTATAAACATGTTTTCTGGCACAATCAAGTGTTGTATACTCTGTTCATTTTCATAAAACTAAGTAGGACCATGTTTTTCTAAAAATTGACAAAAATGCACTCCTTTCATGTCCCAAAATTACACCACACTGCATCACAGAGGCAGTTGAGACTTAATTAATATCATTCTTGAATGCATCTCCATTGACAAATAGCTTGATTTACTTGCATAAACTGGTATTTAAATTTTTATGTCATATACCTAAGTCCTCGGAAAACTTAAATTTGTTAACACCGAATTTCCTGTACAGCCTTCTAAATATACTCTGAACGTTTGAAAAACTCAACCTGACATCGCTGTTAATGTGTTTCCTTAGGAACAAGGCTTTAAGTCGAAACGATTATACAAAACGACAAGCTCGCGGCAATGTCACATTTATCTGTTTTTTATGAGCAAGCAGCGGAGGCTCAAAGGCGAATAACGTTTATGTATGGATAATAAAAATCTTCACGATTGCTTAGTTGTCACAATAATCTTCATGGTAAACAAATAGCTGTGTCCATGTTGCTAGCTCCACAAACACAACCTTTACTGCGGAGGAACCAGTGAAAAGCAAAGTGGTCAATTATGCCAGAACTTGGCAATAATATTTTGAGCGTTAGTGCCATGCAACGAAAAATAACAGTCCCATGTGCAACATACGCTGTATTTGAATATCTTAACATTCAATTGAACGTTCGGGAGGCCATAACAAACATAGTCCATATATATATATATGATCTACTACAAATGGTCGCGTCAAATGGTAACGTGTAGGTTGCCTACAAATGGGCCAACAGAGAAATTGCTGAAATTAAGCAAGTCACATGCCGATATTTCATCGTTCACATAGAATATCTAGATCAGTTAAAATTGAAGATGTTGACTATGACGAAGGAAACTCAATGTCTGAAGAAGTTATGCAAGAATCAGATAGAGGAAAACTCATCAAGCGACCTTGCGCACGCCTACTTTTACCACAAATCTCAATCTGGATCTGCAACAGAATTCTCCACTGACAATGGAACCCATTCGTTTCGAGTGGATCGTATTCCATCTTGCGATGCAGATGTGTTTTGATGTGATTTCAACTAAAAAACTCTTTGACTACACATCATAACAGAATTTCTTGGATTGTTTGAGGGAATATGATTTATATAATAGCATTTGACTGAATATTTTAATGACTTTAATATTTTTTAACATCACCTTTTAGAAGTTAAACATCTGGAAGATTAATCAGTTTACTGAATAATGTTTTGAAATTTTTTAGCTAACTGCCTTAAAGGCCTAATTCATACATTATTAGAATATACCATGATCTTTACATACGTGTGGCATTAAACAAATTGTGTTGCACTTTTCACAAATGTTTTACTATTTACATAGTTTGTTAGCATTACATGGCCACAAATGCATGATACTATTTTCAGAATTCACTCCAGAACACTAGATTCCATTAGGTGATGTAGCTATAAAGATAGTCTGTCGGACAATATGTTTATTTTTAATGGGTTTTTTCTAAGAGTCGGTTTACTAAATGTTATTGTAAAAGAAAAAAAGTTATTGCACTATTTTTTTCTGTACCTTTTAGAACTTTACGTATACTCTTCACCATGCAGCCATTTTTTTGCTGACCTTGTGCAAAATTTTATACATACATACATAACACTAAAACCCCGACGTATGTTTCATTTTTTCTATTGTCTTTTGTTTTGATTTTGACTTTATGACAAGGAATTTACGTTGTGTATATTATCAATGGCGCCATCTGTTTTCACTGAAGATTCCCTACCTTTCAACACATCCCAATAACAGCTTGTTTATTATAAGACGACATGGTTTGATTTAATCTATGAAGGTATGACTGAGTCCTTTTAGTCGTCGGTGTAAAGAAAATAAAAGCTTTTTTATAGCTATCTAACTAACGTAGTTCAAACGTGGAAATCTTACGATATGTATATAGTACGTACTGTCACTTGATCTGCAGCAGCAGAGGGGGTGAACAAACCAACTTTTTAGGCGTTTTCTAGACTTCCTTCTCGTTAAAAATTTTATAGAAAGGTCGAATCGACAAACTAAGGCTTCCTAGTAAATGCTTAATAGAAGGGTCTATTTGGTAAATTAAGGTTTCCTTGTAAGGGTCCATTTGGCCAAAACAAGACGCCATTGTCGTTGGAATTCACACCCTCTGCTGCTATGAGTTAACAATTGTTTTTACGATGAAAATCATTTAGGACTTTACAAACAGACTAATTTGTAGAACCTCACCTCGTAAATCAATTAGATTATTAGATAATATAATATAAATCTATCGGTTAATTTTGCATTTTTTATACTATACAAATCATCTCGATATGACGGGTTGATTTCATGATATGAGTTTTCATCTGTCACATAATCAAATTTTTTGGGTTGGAGTATTTGATAACCTGTCTGAGGTGGTATTTCAGGCCATCCCAGTTTTGTCCTTATAGAACTCTGATAGATATCTACGATATAATTTGGTGAGTTTATCTCGATCGCGGATGATAACGTCGGTCCATGAACCGTTATAGCGATTTTCGATTCTGCTCCAGTAATGAACTTTATTCTACGCTGGAATTCAGCATTAATTTGTTCGATTTCGTATGACCCAGATGGTATCGAAACAACGTTTCAGTCTGGAGTACCATCGGGTTTATTCTTATTCGCAAATACCAAGGAATTATTCGGTTGTTGACCGCCAAATGCTACCGACCTAATATTAGGCCAACTGTGATACACTCGTAGTTTTGCTAGCGCTATCTCCTTCACGGGAATCGGAGTGGGGAAATTCACACTGAATTCAGGATTCGTTGATGTTATTGAGATCATGCTGGTTTGTACTGGGTTTGTGTTCTCTACTAATCGTTGAAGTAGTTCTTGCGATGTTGTCATTGTTATTATATTCATGTTGTATTTCTAATTTTGACATCGCGGAATCATAAATACTTACCATCGCTGAAGCTCACTATCTGATATTAATGTATCATCGAGCGACGACGATATCATCGAGGACAATTGCGAGTACTCGGTTGATACAACATGAAATTTAATTATGTAATCTTGCAGTTTACGCTGGCTGCATGATGATATTCTTTTTGTTATTATCGAAATTATTCCCGCAATTGTTGTCGCCGCAGATATGCAAATTAGAACAGCTATCGGGGCTATCATTGTCACCGAAGAGAGTATAATACCAGCTCCGGTGATTACACCACTCACCGAGTACACGGTAACATCAACTGCGGTGATTCTTCGTCAGTATTTTTTCATTTTTATTCTGTACTCCTCAGTGAGGGTTTTGAGTTTAGTTTGAAATTCTCTGACTTGATCATAGCGGTATTGAGATACTGAAGGTATCGTTGATGACGACATTATATTTTCAAATCAGTTTACGATTTCAATTTAGTTATTTACTTAAATCCGCTACGAATTCCACATACCATGATACTGAAACCCTAACCAAATTCTTATCAGTGGATACTATCGTGAACTGTTCAGTTGTATCCTTGTCGATGATCGTTGATATCATATTGTTGACCCCAGATGAACTCGACGATGATATATTAAATTGAGTTGGCGTCACTAGTGTTAATCGATAAATACCTTTGACGATTGCAGTGATATATAATTTGTTGTTTGCAGGTGTCCACGCAAATGATCCGTGTTGGATCGTGTATACTACGTTGTTGGTTTTTGCATGAGGAATTTTTGTTTTTTTAACGATTGTTATCATCCTCGTTGCATCCTCCTTGATTGCCTCGATGGTGTTTTTCATTTCTTCGATGGATTCTTTAATATCAGGAAGTTTCATGTCGAGTTTATCCAGCGTGGTTGCAAAGAATTTCTCGATGAGATTTTTACGAAATGATGTAAACTTTTCAACGTGATCTGCATATTTGCTTTGAAGTGTTGCTAGTTCCAACATAGAATCTTTTATCGTTGTGAGTTTCGGTGTGGTCACCGGTGGATTTCCAAGGAAATCTAATAACGGTTTGTCAATATTGTTAATTCTATCAACAATAGTTGAAACAAGTACACCTGGTTTGAGTTTACCCTGATCGGAAAACAACGCGATAGTGCCTTCGGGTACGCTTCTTTGTTTAACTAAAATATCATCCAGGGAAACATTACTAGATTACAATTTACCCTGACGATTTTGAAATACAACTATTTCATTGGGATCAACACTTGCTAAGTTCAACGTCTCGGCTATTTCATCTTCGATTATTTTTTTTATATCACCGGTTGCAGTGCCATCGTGTTTCTTCGACGGTAATAGAGGTGGTCCCCAAATATCAATCAAGTTATTCTATATAATCCCTCTAAAATCTTTTCGTTGCAAAATCATCGATGCCGCCAGCGACTGCTTGTGTATTCATTTATGACAACATGTGGTGGTTTTCCAGATATTGAAATAGCGTTGAGTACATTTATTACTCCGCTGCCACATATTGGTGGGTCATTCGTTTGTTGCGTTGGTAGCGTAGAATACCAACGAGGAGTTTTTAAGCGGTTTATATAGCGATTAAATTCCTTCGGCGGTGCTAATCCATATGAATCGAAATAAACAATTGCACGTGGATCAATCGCGTATGCAATCCAGTGGGTTCCGGGTCCGGTCCTGTTATCGAGATTAATGATACCGGTTTCAACGCTGTTTGGTTGTGCTGGTAACTGATCTTTCATAAAGACACCTTTGAAGTTTTTAATCGCGAGTTTTTTTAGCAGCATCGATTAAATCAAAATTGGACATTGGATTCAAAGATTCCTCAATCGAAAGTTCCTCAATATGTAAACCGGTCCTAGTTTTAGATCCTTTCCGCTGTACCATGAATACGGGGTTCCTGGCAGTCTTAGACCCTTTCCCTTCTTTTTTTATATCCCTTCCCAGTTGCTTTATTTAGTGCCATTCCTGCCGCGGTACCAACGGCTCCTAACGCCGCCGCTTTAGCCACCGCTGGGGCCGCTGCTGAAATCAACGCTGGTAACGCAGCTAACAACGGAAATATACCGCCGGTCATTTTGATGTTGTCGATTGCAGCCGCAGAATTCGAATTCCTTTTTTTTTTTCGAGCGCGGTATTAAAATGTTTTGTTTGACGATTTGTCAGCGACAATTTATTTGCTCCGCATGTCATCTGATTGGGTTTCAGCGTTATTGTAGTTCCACATTTTCCAGTTGTTGATGATTGTAGTTTTTTAATTTGATTAGGAGTTAACGTAACATTAATAACATCATATGGCATTATACAATAACAGATTGATCTAATTGTTACATGTTTTTGAACCATTACATGTTTTCTACTGGTGCATCTATCACTCTCATTCTTCCACCAACACCTTCGAGTAGCATTGATTTATCGCTGAGAATGAGTGCAACCGCTCGATAATCGGCAATACCATCAATACCCATAATAACTCGGTTTACAGTAGCTCTAAAGTGTATATCAACGACTGATTGTCTTGTTAAATTAAGATGTTCCAACAAAAAGTAGTAGATCGGATATAAATTCTTAAAATCGTATTGTCATATTTGTAAACCAGTATCAACATTTTGATCACGAGCCATATATGACAACAATCTGTGATACACATGAGCAATACAGTTTTCACCGTAATTAAGTTGTATATCCTCGGATGGTTCTTGTTGGCCGTTTATTCTCAGTGAGACGTCACTAATACCAAGTTGATCAAATATCATATGGCTGCGTAATTGTGAACCAACTCGCGCATTATTCTGTAACGCAATAAATATATGACGTGGGGCTGAAACTCGTTGTTGTGATGCTAGGTTCCATGTAAATAACCCATTGACAGCTGATTGCTTAACATCTGTAGTCGTTGTTAGCCAACTTATCAGTGATTTTCCTCCTTGGTCCATAAATGATAGTAATCGTTCTTCTGCGGTGATTGATGGAGTCAACACTGGCATCCACAGTGATAGTTTTGTTAAATTGACTTTACCGGAATCAGCATTTGGTTGTGCTGGATTCGCTGGAAACCTCCAAATTGTGTCATTGTCATCACCCTTTCGCACGAGTGCTACTGTATGCTTTGCTCCATAGATAACTTTTCGAACATTTCTGCAGAATCAAAATATATGATGTAGTGGAATTGCGCATGAGAATGATCTACGCGCTCCTTCCAACATTGACATACGTGTTGCAGCTCCTAGTTTGAAATCAGGCTCGTTTTTTATAATCATATCCTCAATATCAGCATTACCAGCATCTTGAGCTATGCTTACCTTTGGTCGTCTTATAAGAAATGGATTTTTTCTAGCTTTATCATTATTATCCTTTGCAAACATCAAAGAAGGGCCCGCCGATCTTGTATAATCATCGGAATATCTTGCTAACCCTATTATTGTTGTGGCCACATCAACATCACGATCTATCGACTCAATCTCTTTTCCATCGATGAGATATTTTGCACTATCAAATAACGCCATGATCCCATTATTAACAAATCCGACTTGGGTATCAGGTGGATATGTTGGATCATTATGAGTAGCATCGTTTATTACAATTTCTCCTTCTACTTCAATAAACGCTTCACAAGGCAAAAAGTATTTACTGGTATCATGAACTTGAAGTTCAATTCTTGTTCGACTATTTGGTTGTATTGCGTGATAGGCATAGTATTGATAATCGCGTACAGAATCATCCTTGCGCACTGGGGCGTCCATATCAAACGCTGGATCAGGTGACTTTTTGAACATTTTATTATATACTCGTTGGTCTAAATCATCGTCGTCGACCACGTCGTGGTTTTTTTTTAAGCCACTTCCCGCTATCATATTTGCGATGTTGCTTTGGTCGTTGGTGTATGACGGAGTCATCAGCGACGCTAGTTTTTGATCTACTGCGTTATTTGTTATTTTACTAACCCGCGCAGGCATTTCCGCTGTATACGGCAGTGGTCCCGGTTTCTTTCGCCGTCGAACTAGCGCTATTAGTTTATCCTTCGCAGCTGAATACGCTTTCCCGGCAGCATCTCCAACAGCACTAATACCCTTATCACGAATAACATCAATGGCTTTCATTGATAATTGTTTTGCTAGCGGGGCTACTTTTGGAGCCATTCTTGCAAATAACCCTGCAATTGTATTACCGAGACCATCACCATAGTACGCGTTATAAACTGGAAACCGCGAGTTTACTACATAGACGCTGGTTGGTTTATCATGATTGTAGTGTATGATCATCTTATTTAAATGATATTTATCTAATGAAAAATCCTTTGGATTTTCAGTCATGGTGATTAATCACTATGATAAGCACCATGGTTATCATTATGGTGGTGAAAAGTCGTAGGATTTTCCACTAACTCGTCAATCAAATCTCGATATGTTTTGATATCCATGATGTCACCTTGAAATAACCGCATGCAGATATCAGCTGCTTCATTAATTATTTCCGGTGAGTTATTTCAGGCTCGTTTCCCTCCGATGAGAACCTCTAATCGTGCTATATCACCGAGAATATTACCAGGACAACTAACTAGACCACTACCTGAAAAAGCCTTTCGATATCCTTCTCTCTTTTTACCGGTTGCACCTTGCTCACTAGATAATTCATACAGTGATGTATCCATTTCTTCTAAATTATCATCATCATCCCCTTGAGGGTCTTTTTGTCTTTTTTGTCTTCGTGTTGGTGTTATTTGAAGTTTTCTTTTTTCTCTTTTATAATCATCATTTTCTCCTTTATAGGTTCTATACTCCTTTCTCCTCCTATCTAACTTTCCCATTTTTATTTCATACAACTCATCAGCCCAATTATCGAGTGATATTGGCTCGTCTTTATACACGTCTGTTATAAACTCGTTTCTTGAATTATAGCTGTTAATAACAAAATCGCTTAACTAGTATTGCTTTTGTTGTTGTATTCGTGTTATAGCCTCCTCGGTAAATTTACCCACTAAAGGAGTAATCATTTTTTGTTTTGTTAACAACGCTGATTTTTTTCAGTTTCCGTTGCTATTTTTTCAAGTTCACCAATAAGAGGCTTTTCTTTTCTTGGTTCGTCCTTGGGAACATCCCCCCATATAGCCCGCTTAGTAGCTGATATTATGCCTTTTGCTGCTTCTTTTGTTGCTATAGTAATCGGTTGAAATAACTGTTCAGATCCTACGGAAAGGTCAGTCTGAAGACTCTGCCGATTCTGTAATTTACTCCTGACAGAATCACGGACGGGTGTATATTTTGTGATAGCTACCAGTCTCTCTCTCGTTAATCGAGTGGTTAATGCTTTATTTACCATTCATGAAATCGTAAGCAATCTTCCAATTTGAATCTCAAAGAGATTTTCATGTAGTGATTTTGTCATCATACATGAAAATCCAAAGAATTTCAAATGGAAAGAGTCTAATTGATCCATTTAAAAAGAATTGAATATTTAACCCGTCTCAGATAGACAAGCATCAATGAAAAATAACAAAAAAAACACTCGCTAAAATGTTTTTCACCATGGCAATTTACTCCCGTGTTGTTTGATCAAGCCGGTATTGATTATACAGTTGAGCGTACATACCTTTCCATGGCAACATATATTCCATTGTATTGCAGTCCATGGGTATTTTTTGTACAAATTTTACCTTGCAGTTACAAGCTTATAGCGGGGGGTATCTAAAGGGGTTTTTCATTTCCTTGAATTAATGCTCGTATATTTCTAATCTTCGAATTGACCTCCTTTTTCAATTCATAATTTCGGCCTAATTCTTTCCGTATGTCTTCCACAATAGTAAATAATGGGACAAATACACTTACATCGCTACGGAACGCAAGAGAATCGCGAATGCAATTCTGAATTTTTTTTTATCAATGCATATTTCTTTTGTAGCATGTATTTGTTCGTAATTATACCGTATTCTAAATGCTGATAATCAGATATAATTTGGTCAGGGTTTAAATTGTCTGATAATTTAATCTATTGTTTTTTCAATTTGAAATCTCGGATATAATCTTATCAATATTTCAGAGTTCATTTTTATAATTATATATATTTCTAATACAAAAAATATATATTTTTTCAAAATTGAACTCTGTCCGTGCTAAGATGTTTGGTCATCTTAGAACGTCTAGAGATAGTATGCGATGATATATTATGATATGTGAATCATGTCCGTGGCAAAGTGTATTATAACATTCTACTCACGTCCAGAGATTATGTGATAATATATATTTCTATAAACCCATTTGGGCGCCTCAGGTGTATTTTCATCGGAGGCTCCCAGGGGTTACATATAAGACAGTACATCTCATATGACTCCATCATGTGTATTTTCATCGGAGGGCGCCCAGAGGTTATATATATGACAACACATCACATAGGGTCCAGTCAGGTGTATTTTCATGTAACTGAGCCCAGAGGTCATGAAACGTATTTTCCGCGAGTAAGTCTAATTCGCCAAATAGCGGGTTAGAGCCACAAGAAGATACATTTGATGAATGGACAGCACAAACAATATATTATATATCACGAAGCATATTTCCTTAAGAGTGAATTTAACTCGTCAAATAACGGGTTATAATCACAAGAGGATATGTTTAGCGAAATCGAATTTTTATGGTAGTTGTATAATGAATGACGTCAATGATGTGGTATTTACAATGAATGATGGGATGGGATGAAATGAATGATGGATGAAATGAACTATGGGATGGATGATCGGCGGGTCTACATTCATACGGACCTAATTCATATAACCCAGACAAAATTCGGGGTTGTATGAATACAAAATGTATCCATACACCGTGAACAGTGTATGAGTCGTATGAATTTGTTGCATATGATCTTCGACGCTAAAGCCCAATAATAACACAGACGATATAGTATATAAGCTGGTTATAGATGAAAGGTGAACACAAAGGTGTGTGATCGCTATATCCTTTGTGTGTTTAATAATGATTGTTAACAGCATTTATGCAAGGCAATACTTGAAACAAAACACTAAAAAAAAGAATACAGCTGTTTGTAAACACTGCGTATTTGATTCGTTTTCCTACAAAAACAGATAATTGATTATCTCCGTTGAGAATCATGAACATTATAACAGCCAATCAGAAGATAGCCTATCAAAATTAAGTGACACAATCTAAAGGAGATAACTAGTTCATAGGCCGTAAACATACACCCGGACGAGTTATCTCCCTTAATACTATATAGAATAATGCAAAATACATACAGCTAGACATAAGTAAACTTAATGCTGTTCTTAAAACGATTTGAAAAAGCCGATCTGGTTATTCCCTCTGCTACAAATCGTATCAATGATGAGCAAATATCAAAATATCTACCGGCTGCGGTTATAGATTGAAATATTTTTTCTTCATTGGTTACTGTATTAAATGATTTTAGAGGTCTGCTTGCAACTGTTTTACAAGTACCAGTTCCTCCTCATCTTGAGTTTTCACTTTGTGTAACAGCTTCTAGATTATCCAAAGAATTATCATTCTTAATACTATTTAAATGATCGATAACAAAACCATCTTCGATCAATCCGTTATTCACTTCATACACGAAACGATGGCAGTAATATTTCTTCTTTCCAACAATAAACCTCAAATATCCCTGATTAGACACAAAACCAACTGGCTTCTTCAATCTGCGGTTTCTGATAATACCATCACGGGAAGCCTCATAGTTTGGAATCGCTGGGTGTGGTTGGAATTCTTGGTTCATTTATATACTATACTATTTTTGTCTAATTCATTGTTTGGTTGAATTATTACATTACTTGAGAATCTCCCAATAAAATCTTGAGGGGTTCTTATAATTTTGTTTTTGACAACGTCAATGACAGAGGTAGAGTCATTAATGGAGTTCTTAGTGGAATCTTTGATTCTCTTATCATAGTAGCGCTTCAACTCTCTGTATCGTTTACCACCACAACCGAGACATAATTGTGATATTCCTCTCACCCCTACCCCACATCGTAAGCAGGGTAAATGACCATAACTCCCGTTGCAAACGCTTTGCATATGATACCCACAGAACTCCTTTCTGCATGATTTATTACACGGGGTTACTGATCCAATCATAAGCCATTTGCAATGATTCATTATATAATAAATTTTCTATTTAAATACTTGTCTTAATTATAGCATGAAAGAGTTCAAGAGATTATCGAAAATTAAGCCCTGGAAAAGTGCTAAATTTGATCTCGATAGAGTCTCCGATAAACCAAAGAGTCTAATAGGTGATAAAACCATGATAAGAAAAATCCGTGATTGTTTTAATGAGTTCAAACATGATGGAGCATCTCACTGTTGGTCAACATTTCGAATTGATGGTAGCGTTGATGCTACCATGAATGACGATAGAGCAGCCGTGATAATCTCACATCTTACGCGGAAAAGGTATTTCTTAGAGTAAAATTCATTATTCGTTCGGAAAACCTAAATTTGGATTATCAGGGATAAATTTGAACCCATCTTGTCACTGTGAGTCAAGATTCAAAACCAGGAATTCTGACTGGAATAGATAAACCATACTACGAGAGATCTTATCCTGTAACAGCAGTTGTGTATGGAATATATCCGTTCAATGATAAACCGAGTATTGAAAAACTAGCACAGATGAAACTGTCATCGCTGAATTGTGTAGCAGAACGAATGTTAGAACACGTCACAAATGCGCTGCGTGGAAATAAATTGACTGATCTCAGACGCAAAAAAATAACCGAGTTGGGGCTAACAATGAAACAGCGTGGGACAACAATTCAAAATGTGGCAGCGTTGGAACGAATACTAAAATTCCCAATATCAGTAATGACGATAACAGGCGAGATATTATACGAACCGAAATATAAATCGAGAGGAGCTGCAATCAAAATTATTGATCATAACGAACACGCATGGACATCTGCAGTAACAATATTCCCGCGAAATAAAACAATAAAGTATATACCCGTGGAGTATTCCGGGGAGTTTTCTGAGAAAAAATTATTCGATTTTATTTACCAGTTGAGTAATAACGATCTGGTGTCAGTGTGGTTACTTCACAGTGCTGAAAACCCCGAGGGTGGATTCGATCAGTTTGTAAGACCCAATGGAGAATTATACCGTACCGAAGCCCTCCATGACAAGATGAAAAAACTAGAAAGTAGTTTATCGAAGAGTTTCGACGACGAACAATTATTAACAAATTGCTTTACAATTTCGTCGGTTGCAGCTCATTTTGCGAAAAAGAGAAACTCGTGGAAACCAACGCGAGCTGAATTTCTCACAGACATCAAATCAAGCTGCATTGAATATAACCACGGCGGATTATGGAATACAAAATACGACCCCAAAACTATTGCTTCGGCTGACATGGTTGCGTGTTACCAAGGGAGTTTTCTCGGGTACGGAGAATGCGCTGAATACTTCAAGCGATTTAGACATCCCACTCATGAGATGACCCGCGTTGCGATTAATGGACCACTGCCCGATTTTGATTTAACTGGATTCGCTCGTGTGGTATCATTTGAATTGGCTAAAGGACTTCATCCGTGCTGTTATGTCTGGATTGGTAGACACATGTCTGTGAAACATTGGATGCCAATAGTGCTGTTACGGTATATGATCGATTGTAGCATGCTGATATCGCTGATTTTCAGTGAAGCAATTATATCATATCGAGCACAGACTGAAGTCTGGTTACCACAAATTGATCTAGATAGTATAATCAGCGAACAACGAAAATATTTCCCGTCCCTCGACGAAGAATATATCATGAATTGGTCTAAACTGTTAATTGAAATCAGAAACAAAGACGCAAAAGATCTTGGTAGAAGAAAAATTGGTAAGTTCACTCAAGGTGGTAAATACGACAATACAAGAAATTCTTCACGGTTGATTATGGATAGCGTTGAATACGATTTTATAATCGCGGATGCAACATCTAAGGGTATATATGTCGATCGTAAAGACGCTGTCTTGTCCGATGGAACCAAAATGGGAACAATTGTTACTTACAGCGATGGACACAGTCTTCAGTATACACATTTGAGGGCATCTATGCTGGCTTATGCTTCTATCAATTTATTTTCGATGATAAATAGATTTCCTGACACCGCAGAGTCGCCACTGATTCATTTTACATAGACATAAAACACAGCAACGCAATAGCTGAATTAACTAATTCCGACGAGAGTTGGGGATCATGGAGAATTAAGCGGGAAATACCGTGTGATTATTCAAAATCAGCAGATGTTACGATTGAAGATAAATACTTGAAAAGCAATCAGTGTTCAGAACTATCTAATGCACCGCTAATACCTGATCCAATATGCAGATATAAAACAGTTTATTTAAACGGCTGTGGCGGGTCAGGAAAGACGACTCGCTCGATTGAGTTATTTCGTGGGAAATCAAACATGATTATACTAACACCAACACACAGACTTGCCAGAGAGATGAAACAACGAGGAATTAATGCTTGTACTTACCATAGTTTCTTTCGATGGAAAGGTGACGAATGGACTCCTGATCGAATGGGTTAGAAATTTATTCCTGAAATCATTATTTGGGATGAGATATGCACGGTGTCATTAGATGTATTACAAAGATTTCTTGATTGGTTATTGCACGCGAACACAAAAGTCGTCATGTGCGGCGATCATGGCCAACCACCACCATTTGTCGGTTTATCGCCACATGATTGGCTAAAGAATTTTGTAGATTATTATGAAGAAATTAACTTCGATCATAGAGCACTTGATGAAAAATTACGCGAGTTCAAAAAACTAATCAGATTACAACCTGATAGAATCCAATGTGAAATAGCGCGTGAAATAATTTCAAAAACTCCCATGAATGATTTTTGGGAAACGTGGAGACCAAATGATTTGATAATCGCAAGTAGAAAGATAGTCAGAGACACACTTCAGATGAAATTATTTGAAATGCATAAAGAAAAATTTGCAACACTTCAAGTGCCGCTCTGTTACAGGCCTTCGGATACACGAAAACAAAATATCGAAGTTGATATTCCAGGCTTGACAGAGAAGCAGAATTTAGTGTTAAATGATATTGTGCTGGTTGATATCAGCGTCGTCGAGGATGCATTGCGCGCTGCTAAATCCCCATGAACGCTAGGTTACGCAGCACAATACATTCTTCACAGGGATTGACTATATCAGATACAATTGTTTGGATGGTGGATAATCACATCGAATGGTCAAATTTAGTTTATCTCGCAGTATCTAGAGTACGAAGAATAAATCAACTTCGAAGAGTTGTTTTAGACGATAATGACACTACAATAAGTGATATTGTCAGCGTTGACAACGTCAAGGACATAATCAGAAAAAACTTTATGGTTATAAACAGCAGGATAAAAAAATAACAGAGAATTTGATATTGATGCTGCATTAATAATTATGCTGAAGCAACAACAGAATAATCACTGCGCGAGTTGCAATTGTATAATGAGTTGGTGTTGGTCGGATAAGTATTCTCGACAATTTACCGTAGACAGAAAAGATAGCAGCGTAGGTCATACTAGAAATAATGTGATGCTGACTTGTCTTGAGTGCAACAAACGAAGAGGTGTTAGTTAAGACCACGTGGTGATATTTGAGTATTCTCGGGTATCACTTGCAGTTGTTGTCGAGTAAATCCTCGCTGAGGAGCAGTTGAATCCAGTCTATAGATTGCTGGTCTACCCGTGGATCGTGTTATGCCGGATATTTTATGCGCGGTGATACTCCAAATAGGATCAGTATCCCTTTTTTTCCACCTTCGAGCTCTCCTGGTTCGTATAAATATCTTACAGTGACATTACCGAGAATTGTTTTTTTTAAATCTTTTTCCGCTTGTATGGGTATATACTTCTTTTTAATGGCGTTGTTAGGTTTCATATTAATCGTTCGAGTAATCTCGTTATTCAGCGCAGTAATTACACCTGGTAATCTCTTGTATCATTCATTAGATCGCTTATGTTGAATAAATTCCTTCGCGTATTGATATCCAAATAACCGCTCGGCAAGCGTCCGATTAAATCGTTCAACAATTGCCTGATCGCGATGAAGTGCAGTATGCCCTCGTCGTAACACGAAATTATGATGCTTCATTGTTGATAACACTGCACCCTGAAATTCCTTGCCAGGATCAACTTGCAATAGATTTGGCCAACGCAGAGGACCCCTTCGATAAATCCTTTCAAACGCAGAAGCCACTTCAGTGGATGATTTTGTCTTTAGCGGTTCTGCTTGTTTGTATCGACTCGCAACATCAACTACGGTTAGCGCGTATTTGTAACCACCATCATGTGGCAGAAATAATATATCAGCCTGATGAACTTCATTAGGAACGGTCACATCAAAATGCGAGTAGTTAATTTGTTTAGGCGATGGTAGATAAATTTGCCATATCGCTTGTTTGGATAACCAATTAGCCGCAGTGGTATATTTCACCTTCGCGGCGCAAGCGAGTTTACCAATTGCTGCTTTACCTTTCCAGTATCCTTTTGGAGAATAATAAATAGATTCCATGTTGTTATTAACTACCAGCGCCTAACATCAATTTACCTTTCATTGCCGATTTTATTAACCATGAAGCCAACTTTTCTTTGAAGGATTTATCAGTGATAGAATTCAACGCGTGAATCAATTTTACATCTGCGAGATGTATGTGTTGCAGATTGCTGCTTTTATAAGCTACATCATGAGCATGACACACCTTATCAATGGCGTTTTTTGGATATTCACCCGGTCGGGGTTGGTTTTGATCATCGAGTCTGATATCGAGTCTAGTCCCGGGTCCACAACAACTATACCCTGGAAGATGTTTTTCTCCTGGATACTTCGCCCATGGTGTTCCCGGGAGTTTAGTTAACTTGGCTGCAATATCACCTCCTCGTTTTTATTTAAAATTATCCTCAGATCTCATAGAAACAAATCTAAATTGCTTTGTACTGCATTGTACGCATTTACCAGAAAGTGCTGATCGGTTTTTTTTAGTTGTAATCGTCGTCAAGTCATCCGTGCCAGTACGCGCCTTACACTTCACACAATATAGATCCATAATTTATATATAATAACATGAATGTAATTGATTATTCAGCTACCCGACGACGGGAACCTATTAAATACCATGTGATGTTGCCAAATTTAATTAGAATGATTATAATCGGACCATCTGGAAGCGGCAAGACACAATTGTTACTTAATTTAATAACGAGATGGATGAAATGGGACAAGTTGTATTTGGTAGCTCCAAGTCTAGATGATCAGCGATGTTACAATGTGTTAAAAGATTTTAACGACAAAGCGGTAGAAGAATCCGGCGAGGATATTATTGAGTTTATAACCGATATCGATGAAGCACCGAGCATTGATGATATTGATAGAGGTATTAACAATTTAGTCGTATATGATGATATCATGTTAGACAATTAAAAGAATCCTGCTATGATATTTTCCAGAGGTAGGCATAAAAGCACTGACGTGATATATATCACTCAACGATATACACAAATTCCAAAGGTAATCCGGGATAACTGCAATATTCTTGCCGTATTCAACGGAGTTGATACACATACTCTACGAAATATCCATCAGACATGGTGCAGCGGTGATATGGATCATAATCTCTTTAGAAATTTCTTTGGTCGTGCTCAGTCAAATCCCACATGGATTTGTGACGATAAATTTATCAGATCCTCGGACGCGATATCGTGTCGGACTTGATAAAATATTCGGTTAAAATCGTTTACTGAATCTCGTAAAAACAATTGTTAACTCATAGCAGCAGAGGGGGTGAATTATAACGACAATGGCGTCTTTTTTTTTTTTGCCAAATGGACCCTTACAAGGAAACCTTAATTTACCAAATAGACCCTTCTATTAAGCATTTACTAGGAAGCCTTAGTTTGTCAATTCGACCTTTCTATAAAATATTAACGAGAAGGAAGTCTAGAAAACGCCTAAAAAGTTGGTCTGTTCACCCTCTCTGCTGATTCTGCCTATCATTCACGCTAACTCTCTTTACCATTATGTCGGAGGTGTGTTGTTGCGATATGTTCTTTCAATGGTGTCCATACGATAATTACCGTATATCCCAGTTTAACATGTATTATATAGATAGTTATCCATAACACATCTTTCTTTAAAAGGTAACTGTAGCCCCAATACGCAAGTATTTCAGTTTTTTGGGGAATAGAGAAGCAAAGCTGTGAGGACTTGTACTCAAACTCACAGTAAACAGACGTAAAAATATCCAGTGTCATTTTCTAATACGAAGAATTTCATAAGCGCATTGATATTTGCTTCAGGTATCCATTGTACAGTTTAGGATCAGAGATGGATAATTTTCTAATCTTTATTACATACGATGACAAACAAACGTATTAGTAAGATATATATCTGATGGAATGTTACTGATCTGATCTTAGTAGTTCTGTCATGAAAAAGAGTTATTGAGCACATATTATTACGGGTACAGTGTGTTAAGGTTTAACAAATATATTTTACTGTTGCGTCTGCGATTATAAAATCATATTTAGCATCATCTAGAATTAATCGTGAATAATGCCGCTTGTGATCATATGCTCCGCCTTGCGTAAATTTACCGATTATTCTTCTACCGAGATCTTTAGCGTTTTTATCGATTTCGCATCTGTGTTCAAAGATTTCATTAGATTGTTTAATATAGTTTTCGTCGAGATCAGGAACATTTTCTTGTAATCGTTAATAATACTATCAAGAATATCATCGTCAGGTTCTGGTAACTAAACCTCAGTCTGCTCGTGATATGATATAATTGCCTCACCGACAATCAGCAATATCAGTATTTTACAATCAATCATATACCGTAATAACACTATTGGTGCCCAGTATTTTTCACAAATGTGTCTAAAAAAGCAAACATAACAAATATTATGCAGTCATTGGGCAAACTAGAATGACAAAACACGAGCGAACCCGGTTAGATAAAAATCGGGAAGTGATCCATTAATCGCAACTCGTGTCATCTTGTGTGTGGGATGTCCAAATCGTTTCAAATACCCAGCACACTCTCCATACCCGAGAAAACTTCCAGGATAACATGCAACCATATTAACTGATATAACACTTTCAGTTTGTTAGTAATTGCTCGGTATTTTCATTTGAAAATTTCTCAGCGAGTTTTCTCATTTCTTCATGAAGATATTCCGTTCGATATATTTTGCCGTTCGGTTTTACAAATTGAGCAAATTTAGATTCTTCGTTGAAACTTTGAAATAATCACACTGATACATAATCGTTTTTACTTAACTCGTAAATACAATAAAATATGTTCATGCAAGTCTTTCTCCATAGAATTCTCTACGGGGTAATATTTTACAATTCGATCTCGTGGAAATATTGTTACTGCGTTAGTCCATGCGTGCGCATTATGATCAGTGATATTTATTTGAGCTCCTCTTGATTTACATTTCGATTCATATAAAATCTCTCCTATTATCGTTTTTACTATTATTGGGAATTGTAATGTGTTTTCTGGCTCCAATACAGTATGTACTGTAGCACCGGTATCCTTAACTGGTCAACTCCGCCAAGGACGGTCCTATACCCGGCTGAAAAAGGAGGAGGGTTGGGCGTAGGGCTAGAAACCCCACTCCATTAAAACAACTCTTGCTACGGAAACGACAACAAGGGAACAAAATACAAACGGCGCTGGGAGCGAAGCAGACCAGGCAACTGGCTTTATGACGGTTGGGGAACAAAACCGCAAGGATGTCCCCACCCCGATAGTGGAACTCCTATCGCCAAAAACATGGATTAGAGTTGGATGCTGGAACGTGCGAACGCTCAACCAGACTGGATGGTTGGCACAAGCAATGAGCGAGTTGAATCACTACAACCTGACCCTCATGGGTGTAACAGAAGCTCGATGGGTTGGTACCGGCAAGCAGAAGTTGAGCTCCGGAAAAGTCATCATTTGGTCCGGAAGGAAGGACAATGACCATCGGGAAGGAGTCGCCATCATTATCAGCAAGAACAAGGCCAACACCGTCTTACAGTGGAAACCAGTACATGAACGCCTGTTGTACGTCAGGATGAACTCCAAGTACGCCAAACTATCAGTTGTAGTGGCCTATGCACCAACAGACGGCGCGGAAAAAGAGGACAAAGACACCTTCTACCACGCTCTTCAAACCGTTCTAGAGGACGTCCCCCGACATGACGTGCTGATGTTGCTGGGCGACTTCAACGCTAGGGTTGGCTGCAACAATAAAGAAGGAGAGAGAACCATGGGGTGCCATGGAATAGGCCTGATGACTGACAACGGGGAAAGGCTGGTCAACGTCTGTCAAGAGAATGACTTGGTCATGGGAGGGACTCTGTTCGAGCATAAGGACATCCACAAGCTTATATGGACGTCACCAGACGGCAGAAACCCATCATCATCAACGGTCGGTGGAAACACTCTTTGCAGGATGTGCGAGTGATGCGGAACGCTGACGTTGGCAGCGACCATTTTCTTCTGGTGGCCAAGGTGACTTTGTAGCTTAGGAAAGTTAGGATAGGGGTCTCCAGGAATAAACGCTTTGATGCGGTCAAGCTAAAGAACCCAAAAGTGAAGGATGAATTCAGTCTGGCTTTAAGGAATAGGTTTAGTACTCTAGGAGATGAGACAGCACTGGCCATCGACAATTTTAACAGAGCAATGAAGGAAGCAGGAGAAGAAGTTTTAGGTTACAGGAATAATAGGAAGACAGAGTGGATATCAGAAGAGACATGGACTCGCGTAGAAGAGAGAAGACAGATTAAGAAGAGACTTTTGGATTCAAAATCACCAAGATTGAAAGAGAGAATTTTGCTGGAGTATGGAGGAAAAGAAGGAGGTGAAGAAATCAGCAAGGAGAGACAGGAGAGAATTCGCAGAGAGGCTAGCAAAGGAGGCAGAGGTAGCAGCAAGGCAGAAAGACATAAAAACGGTGTATCAGAACACAAAGAAACTGAAGGGCGACTATAGTCAGCACCACGACCTTCCAGTGAGAAATGAAGTTGGAAACTATGTCACGGTGGAGGAGGAGAAGCTGGAAAGATGGAAGCAACATTTCGAGTATATCCTGAATCGCCCAGACCCACCAGTACTCGCCGACATTCCTGAAGCAGAGGAGGACCTTGACATCAATTCCAACGACATCACTGTTGAAGAGGTCAAGCAGGCCATTCACAAGCTGAAGAATGGGAAGGCACCTGGCGATGATGAGGTGTGCCCCAAGATGCTGAAGGTAGAAGACACAGAGACGCCGAAGCTTCTTTGCCAGATTCTCGAAAAGATATGGGATAGTAAGAAAGCACAAAATGACTAGAAAACCGGAATCATAGTTAAACTTTCCAAGAAAGGAGATCTGGGAAACTGCAACAACTGGCGAGGAATCACATTGCTATCCCTCTCCAGTAAGATCTTTAGCCGCATCATTCTTCAACGCATCACAACAGCTGTGGACGGCATCCTACACCAGGAACAGGCAGGCTTCAGGAAAGGCAAATCTTGCATCGACCACATCTTCTCACTGAGGCAGATACTTGAGCAGTCTCATGAGTGGAATGGATCCCTTTGTGTGGTCTTTGTGGACTTTGAGAAGGCCTTCGACAGCCTGCACCGAGCCTTTATGTGGAGGATCCTACGACATTATGGCATCCCCAAGAAACTTGTCAATGTCATCAGTTCCCTGGACGAGAACTCTGAGTGCAGAGTAATCCACAACAACCAACTCACTGAACCATTCAAGGTGGAAACCGGAGTTAAGCAAGGATGCATTCTATCCACTATCCTCTTCTCACTGGCCATTGACTGGATCATGCGCCGCACAAAATAGGGGAAGAGGCATGGAATACAGTGGACGTTGACCTCAATGCTGGATGACCTGGACTATGCCGACGACATCGGGATGCTGGCAAGCAGACACCAGGATATTCAACAGAAGACACAACAGTTGGTACAGACAGCAAATACCAAAGGTCTTCGAGTCAACATAGGGAAGACAAAGGTCGTGAGGAAGAATACTAATCCAATCACCATCAACGACCAGTCCCTGCAAGAACTAGACGATTTCACTTACCTGGGCAGTAAGGTCGCCACGGATGGAGATAGCACAAGGGAAGTCGTCACAAGAATCAGCAAGGCCAACCCGACCTTCGCAATGCTGAAGCCCATATGGAGGACAAGAAACCCCAGCGTCCACACGAATATCCGTATCTTCAAGAGCAACGTGTTGAACGTCCTTTTGTATGGTTCAGAGTGTTGGAAGTCCACTGCGAACATAGGACACAAGCTCGAAGTGTTTCAAACCAAATGCCTGCGACGCATCATGAGGATCTTCTGGCCAAACACGATCTCAAACGAGGAACTTCGGCACAGAGCGGGTGCAAGCACCATCTCTGAGATCATTTCAACTCGGCGATAGAGATGGCTCGGCCACGTGTGCAGAATGCCCCCTGACTCACTACCAAGGGTGGCACTGAGATGGACCCCACAGGGGAAAAGGAACCGTGGCAGACCCAAAGAGACCTGGCGACGAACAGTGGAGAGAGACCTTAAGACCAGAGGCCTTACCTTTCAGACCGCCCCAGTAATAGCTGCCGACAGACGGCAATGGTGCTCCCTTGCTGTTGCCTCAAGCACCAGACGGCGCAGAGAGGATTGATTGAATGTGTTTTTTGGCTCCAATACATTTTGTACTGTAGCACCGGTATCCTTAACTGGTCAAGCCCATTCATTTATTTTTCGACGCCTTAGATCTGTCAGACCGTTTCCACGCATCTCATTTGGAAAATGCTGTTACTCTTTGGCTACACAATTTATTCTCGATAGTTTCCTTGGTTTCAGATTCTCAATACTCGGCTTTTCATTTATGGGATAAATTCCATAAATAACCGCGGTCACAGGATACGCTCACTCATAATACGGTTTGTCAATTCCGGTTAAGACTTCTGGTTTGGAACTTTGACTTACAATGACTGTTTGTTTTCTTGGCATGGATTGGGTCGTATTTATCACGAATAATACAATTTCCTGTTTCTGCTAGTATAATAAATTTCACTCTGATAAAATACTTTCGATGTTTGAGATGCGCGAGTATACTCGCTGCTCGTTTATCGTTCATTTTAGCATCAACATGACCACTGATTCGAAATGTTGACCAAGAGTGAGATGCGCCATCGCTCTTAAATTCGTTCATAGCATCGTAAATTCTAATAATAATATTTTTTACCATTCACTAAATTTTTCATTGGTGCGTTAATGATTTTATCGAAATTAAATTTATAGGTTTTCATATATGACTGAAGCTGATAAATAGTTTGATATCTACGTACCCTCGATTAGACGAGTAGCAGGAAGTATATATAAATCCGCCTTTTCTAAGAATTATAATCAAAGCATATCCTTTCAATATTATTTTAAAAAACACTAGTGGGTTACTCATCTTTATTTAAATTTTGATTTGTTAATTTAAGGCCACCTACGAAAACATCAAAATTAAAGCTTCTATCTGACCGTGAGTTTCTCTTTGTTTTTGTCATTTGTTTAAATTTTTACGGATGTATTAGTTTACTCGGATGCTACGAATTAAATCATATATAACAAACATGGTAGGAGAATCATTAACAACTAGATTAGCACGAGAAAGACTAGAGGCAATTAAGAAATTTATACCCGTCCGTGATTCTATCAGATAAAAATTACAACAGCAACAAAAATCTCAAGTTGATTTTGCAATATGTGCTGAACAATTATTCAAACCCGCTACTACAACTATCAAAGATGTTATACATGGATAAGAAGGAGAAGAAGTAAAAGAGGGTGTTTTTCCTGAACTTTAAAAAAAAATAGCAAAACGAACTAAACAAACAGAAAAATTTTTACTAGATCTTCCAACTAATATAGCTTATGCACAATTACAACCACAAGCTTCTATAACAGAGAGGGTGAATAAATCAAGTTTATTTGTCAAACTAAAGCCTCCTACAAAACCGAAAAGGGTCCTAGTGAATGATAACTGCTCATCATGGCTTCTGTTTATTTTTATTTAAAAATATTAATTTAAAGTTATATTTATAACTATGAAAATATCAATGATAGAATATTTTTAAATAGTAAAATATTTTTTTAAACGGTAAAATCTTATTTATTTAATAGTAAAATATTTTTTGGGGTACCCTGATAAAATCATATTTGAAGATTTCACATAGAGACTAATTTGTTATGTCTCTTTATCCAGGTCAATGAAGTTAATAGATTGGTCAGTGAGTTTAAAATTTATTCTCGTTAATAAATTATCATGACACTGCATATATACAGGGGTCAGCGGTTCTTGAACTACTATTAATCCAGGTGGAACCAGTGGTATAAACAAGTATAAAATGTATCTTTGCTGGGCCTGATTTAATTTTTCAAGATTTAGTTGATAGCTTTCATCAATAGCATCACATACTATATTTACTGCTATCACCGAGGATATATTTACATTTCCACGTGATATATGTCAGCCACCTCCATCTGGGTCATTGTCATACTTGAGGATATCCCCAGGTGTTATTTTTTTTCCATGCAGCGAGTATTTAGTAAAGTTCTTGTTGATAAGATCGCCGAGTGATTTCTTTAGTTGTTCGGTTGCAAGTTCAGGTATTATAAATGTCGGTAACTGCTGTTCGGTTATTTTGAAATGATCAAGAAATATCTTATCTGAATAGAATATTTCATAATTATTACACGTACGAGCATCTATATTATTTATTGCTCGATCATGAATTCGTAGATTAATGTACTCGATATCGTCTATTATTTGATTTAAATGCTGAATTGTTTCGATAATCCGTTGTTTTAAGTCATCAGAATACTGCTGTGTAATACTAATGAGTACATTTTGTAATCTCCCAAATGCGAGTTCGGGAGTTATTCTGTCTTTAAAGCTATTAAGATATACCTCGTTTACAATCATTTCAGGATTCGGCCCTGTAGTATCATCCATAAATAATTTCTTAATACGCGCTGGTATTTTTTAGCCATCAAGAATAATGAATAATTATTTTTCCCAAATCGATTTCCCGTACACTGGTTGTGTTATAAATTTTTTCACATCTGTGGTAAAATAATTCAAGTTTGGTTCAGGTACTTGATATTTATGTGGTCATCATTACTACAGATCCCCATAGTAGCTAAAAAAGTATTAGTACAACGAAATCAAACAGTACATTCTGTGTTAAAATGGCTTAGTGCAAAATTGTAACATTGGGATTTATTAGACGACCAGCACGACATAATACGTTAGAATCAAACAGATACAAAATTGTTCATTGACCACTAATTGTACTGCCTTAGCCATGCCTTCTCAGGTAAAACACTACAGCACTATACCAACCAAACAAACTAGATAATGCAAATTTTAAAAAAAACAAGTCTTTTTTACTATCATGCAAGTATCTGCTACTTGTAATGTTTTAACATATGTCTAAGCATATACGTTTAAGTCTAAACCACATAAATGGACATCTTGGACATTCCAATTTACAGAAGTAATTGTATAGGAATCCTTGGAATCAGGGGAAACTTATGACTCGTAAAGGATTCACGCCAGGGTTTGATATCGCTTGGTCAAGAAATTCCTTTGGTTTATTACAATATTTCTAACCGCTCCAGTGGCCTAGTGGTTAGAGCGTCCGCCCCGGAAGCGGGAGGTCGTCGGTTCGATCCCCGGCCGAGTCATACCAAAGACTTACAAAAATGGTACTAACAGCTGCCTCGCTTGACGCTCAGCATTAAGAGGTTAGTGTTAGGACTGGTCGGCCTGGTGTCAGGATAATGTGACTGGGTGAGACATCATGCTACATGTCTGCGGCATGATGTCTCAGTGCAAGACATCACTATCAACTGCCTCACTGCAGACATCGTAGCGATATGTCTGAAAAATTGTTAAAGCTACGTTAAAAAAAAGTCCTAATCAAACAATATTTCTCGTGTCAAAATAATTAAAATATGTATACTGGCTTGCACTGTTTTCAGCTATGATGTACAATGTTGAGATCTCAGTCGGTCATAATATTCTTTATCATTTATCCTAATTATTGTAAAATAATACATTTTTATTTGCGAGATATCGTCTTATAGTTAACCTGGGTGCAATATACTTTTGATCAGATTGTACCTTGTAACTTATCATCCGTGAATGGCAGGTGCCTTCTAGCAATCAAACGATATTTTCCTCGCTTGTGCGATTTTGTTATCAGACCTAAGCGATACTCACTACATAAAGGATACATACGCCAGCCGGCATCCGCCACATAAACGGAATTCGTGCATATATGTTGTTCAGTATGTGCTGAACTTGCAAGGTTAGTTACTTTCATTTTATTTCCAAAACAAATGTTTTGTTTATCAATTTTATTTTACCGTGGCCGGGAAGGGGGGGGGGGCACAAACTCAACACACAGTTAGTTCCTTTCTTATTTGTATGGAATCATTTATCAACTATGATTGACGATACTGACTTATAATGACAATCTTGCAATTTATGCGCGCACACACTAACACAACCCTTTCCCTCTGTCTCATGTGTAAGCGAATGTGTATTATATGCAGCAGTGTTAAATATGAAGCTACCCTTAGAAACATGTATACGTAATCTATAGAATATTACCTGTCAAGTGTTATTGCTTATAAATGAATATCAATAATCTGACAGAAAGACTTACATTGAGAATGTCGTTATGGAGTTACATATATTTTATTAGCATTAAAAATAAATGTATATAAATATTTTAACTAGAACCAGCAAGATGTGTCAGTTTATGTTTCTCTCATATATATGCACGTTTAGAAGTATGATTATTTTCTTGATAAAGAATATCAAGATAATGTGATAAGTTCAAAGTTGCTTTTTTTTGTCCCTTAAAACCTATTCCTACAACTTATCTTACGTAGTATAGCATTGTTGTTTGAAGAAAAAGAACTATTGTTAAGTTGGGCCGAATTGTCTTTGGACCAAATTGTATATGATGATAAGGTCCAACGTTTGTCAGTAGCAAGAATAAATTTAATATTAATTATAAGTACATAGTTGCTTATAGTTTCAAATATTTGTAAGTGTTTTTCCTTTAATATAAATATTAAGTAGATGAAAAATAATGTGTTTAACTGTATAACAAATTAAGTTTAAAGAATATGAACTATTTAAAGCGTTTGCAAATTTGACATTACGATTTAATAAGCATTTAATGAATATTAAGATTCGCATTTCAAAGCGAGAATTATTTGTCGTTAGCGTCAGTTATATATATACCTTGTAAACTTTTATATTTGTTGGGTTAAATATCTAATTATGGTTTAGTGAATATTAAACTTATGTTCAATGAAATCTTGAGTTATGAGTTCAATAAACGTATTTGGGGAGTAAATTGTAAACACCCTTGTTAATGCATATTGTTTCCGTTTTCACAGCCCAAATATGTGCTTATGAGCTGTGATAAAATCGTTTTTACGAGAATAATAGTAATTCTGCATTCTTTTTAACTTTTAACGTTTTATTTAGGTTCTCTCCCAGGCAAAGAAAGAATATACCTTGTGGAATGTCTTTAAAATCACGTAAACATCTGTATGATAGTATTGAGCTGAATCAGTTATATTCTAGATTGATTGTTCTATGCATATAATATAAGTAGCCGGGGGGGGGGGGTCTTCTTTTTTAAAAAAATAATATTTTGTTTTGTTTTGTTTCTCTCCATAATATCTGTCGTAATCTTATTTGAAATAAGATTTGTTGTGTGTACCGAACAGAATGTGTCAGCTATTTTAACTTGCATCAAAAGATTCTAAAGGATATTAAAGCAGGTTATGAAATAATGCTTTCACTTGGAGAATGTGTAAGTTTTGCAACACGTCATCATAAATACATAACATTACTTTAAAACTTACTTTTTAGTTAAGTACCAAACTTTATTTCATCAGTATATGGAATAGTCGGATCTAATTAAGCTTAAAACGTTAGGCTAGGAAAATGTTATCTACGATACCGACGTGACCTGTACTTAACCGTTAATTTTTGCATAACAACACATATTTAGCTACAACAGATGGCTGTGTTGCTATGGTGATGTGAGTTAAAAGTCTGTGACAGAATACTTTGATTGGAGGTTTGCTATCTGGCTATAGAATTTATTTCGTTTTCCCCCAGTTCAAGACATATTAGCTTTAATGAAACCATTCCTTACATTATATATTTAATAATTGTAATATTTATCTCCTTACAGTGTATGTAGAGATTCTGTAGATTGTCACTAAAATGTCTGCATGAGATGGATTCTGTTGATAGGTATATAATTTAAGATATAATGTTTTCTGCCTTTGTCGTTCGGTAAAAAATATATTAAATGCTCAAAACGTCTATCACTAGTACTTTTTTTTTAATAAGCGTCCTTACTTCACTGATACCTAATGGTTTAGATTTGCGAAACATGAGTTAGGTATAGTGTAGAAAATTAGTAATAGTTGTAAGAGTATTAGTAAAAATGATAGTGGCAGTAGTAATATTAGCAGTTTTTATAGAGGCTGTCTTTTGATAATACAACAGCAAATAATAATAATAATAATAATAATAATAATAATAATAATAATAATAATAATAATGAATACTAATGATAATATTAGTCTTCCCCCAAAAAAGTATTCAATAATAATAATAATAATAATAATAATAATAATAATAATAATAATAATAATAATAATAATTTCCGTTGGAAGTGACTATTAGTTGTTTTGTTAGAACATCCATCATGACTACAGTAAAATCTTGAATTGTTGAATCGCTACATTTGTCCGATAATTTATCAAACACATTAAATTTTAATTTAAGACACACATTACATTTAAGACACACATTACATTTCAGACACACATTACCCTTGATCTATATTGTCACTCAGTGGTCTTACACGCTCACGTTGCTGCAGTCTCTGGAAGCGACGTTTTATTGTATAGTTCGAACGTCTATATTCCATAATGATTACAGTCCATTATTGAAGTACTACACATATCGGACCTTTCGTCATACACATTACCCTTCCTATGTATTGAACTTGAGGGGTCTTGCGCACTTGTATTGATACAGCTTCTAGAAGTGACCTTTCGCTGTATTGTTAGGACATCTACAATGATTGCAGTCCAGTTATTGAAGTATTACAGGGTAAAACAGAATGAAACCTACGATTCAGGTTATCGAACCCATGCTCCGACTGTGAGGAGACACTCTTATAAACACTTTGTGAATGACAAGACAGCCACATTTATTTTTATTATTTTTATTACTATTATTTCTGAAATCACTAGTGTGTAGTTTGTCTACAAAATGTATAACATATTAACGTAATCTCTATTATAAGTTGCGCTTGTGTGAGATGATGAGTCACACAAAAGGCCTTATCAGCTTAAAATTTGATAGCTAAAACTTTAATAAATTTGGAATTAGTCAGCCATTCATCTCTAATAATGTAGTAGTTTGAATCACGTTGCTGCAGATGTTGGATATTACAGGCTTCACAGTTTTTAATTTAAAAAATGTTATCACAGGAAACATGTATATGATTCATGTAAATGTTTTGATCTGTATTAACACTAAAAGACTTTAAATGTCGATAATACTATTTTTGTATCTAATAAATAATTGGTAACATTTCTAGATGATTTCAGTTCTTGACGATTTCAAACAGGGCAGCAAATTAAATATTGAAATATCACAATTATCGTTATTTATAATACGGCTTTTTTTTATACTGAAAATAGTGAACTTCGAATGTCATAAAGGATCATTAATTATCACGGCATTGGTTATTGTATGTTGTTTTCAAGTCAGACAAGACCTTTCAGGCCCACTTGGGACTATTATCAAAATGACTAACTTGATCCATATTGTAAGGGAATTGAATGTAATTTTACTGATTTTTATACGTCGCATATATGAAATTTAATTTCAAAGAAAGTTTGGAATAGACTATAAATGCATTTGATAAATTTATTTTCATTTACTTTGGATACATTCAATATGTGCAGCATCTGATCTCTTTTGAAACCAAATCTGAAATGTGAATGAAATTTAACTTTAAAATCAGCAAATTTAAGGTTTAATTTAGTTTTAACCAAAGAGTTCAATGGATTTTTACGTACTCAGCTGAAGCTGTCTCCGGTGAATGCGTAAACCGAGATATTTCGCTGTTCATTTTATTTCTAAAATCATTTTTACTACCATTTTGGAACATATGTAACTATACGTTAATTTATAAGTATAACTGTGCATATTAGAATCCTGACATTACATCAGCACGGAATGGGGTCCATAATATGTCCTCGGGTAATTCCAGGTGCCTCAGTTCAAAATAGTCTATTTGTGCTGGTGTGATGTAAAGAATCAAAACAAACTAGAATCAAAACAAACCAAACTATGCACGTTTGGAGCAAATCGTAAAACGAGTAATTTATTAAGGATTTCAAACCCATGGCAATAGTATTAATAATAATAATAATAATAATAATAATAATAATAATAATAATAATAATAATAATAATAATAAGTATTAATCTTAGTATTATTTTTTATAATAATAATAATAATAATAATAATAATAATAATAATAATAATAATAATAATACCAACACAGCAGTTCAGTTTTGAATAACAGTAAAGTTAATCCATCAATGTACTTTACATCCTCATTCTTAAACTAACTTACCGCAAATACCTATTGTAAACTATATAGAATAAATAAAATAAAATGCTAGGTATAACGTTCGGAAAAGAAATTACTATCATGGAGATGTAATATGCTCAAGGAAAGAAAACAATATTGTGAGAGCATATGCAATGATGTTTAGTAACATTTATTTTGTAAACAACATAATACATAGCTACTTTTTTATATGATTGTGGATTAATTAGTCAAAAAATTATTAAGTAAATATATTTATTTTTTCGCGGGCTCTATGACACTGGCATTCCCCCATAAAGCCTCGTCTATCTGATATTTGCCATGTTCTTTACTATTATTTAGTATTAGACCCTGTGTTGTTGACAACTTAAAGATCTTATCGAAATGAACATTTGACTCTCATCCTGGTTCTATTCTGTCTAAACATTTTAACTAAGAAAACATGTTTACTTGAGAAATTACTAATTCATGCTTTAACATCTGATGCAGAATAAGTAGTATTGTTAATTTCAGTATGTCATTAGGGCAGAATTGTTCATTCAAAATATTATTCACCAGAAATCGCATTTTAGGAATGACGGATTGTTTATGACCTTACAGACAAAGTCAAATCGCTATTTTGACTATATGTACAATTTCATATATATTTGTTCAAAAGGCTCAAAAGATGTGTACTTTTTTTAAATATAGTTATGTGGCATCTTATAAATTAATCAAGATAACAATTACAATGAAGCAGTGATGACGTAAACTCGGTCAAGCTTATAACTAAAAGCCAGAGAGGCACTTTATGATAGAGTGTTAGATAATTTCAAGTTGCTGACGTCGACTAGGCTACCCAGTGTGGATAGTGAAATCAGTGATGACGTTGAAACAATATGTGAATTTGATCACCTGGGATAAGCTAATTAGAGAAGTGTTTTCAGAAGTGTATTTAAACACTAATGGTACAGACATGTACAAAACAGTATGCATTTGAATATGAAGAAATTGTACAACATCCTGTTAAAAATGGTGGCATTTATGTAAGTAAAGAGATATTTGAGTTAGAGATACGGAACCCAGACAGTCCATGCATGTGGAAGGCCAATATAATACGAATACTGTCATATTTCAAAACAAGATGGCTATAACACGTTGGAAATTGCATGTGGGTGCACAATGGCATGTCAGTTATCTCAACAGTAAATGTACATCAATTTCACAAAATACCCACTTAAAGAAAATTCTGTTTGAACAGGACAATTATTTTGATAACAAACTTAAGAGGCTGCCGCATAGTAAATTATTGTTGGCTTGACGCCTTGCCTTGTGACATATCCAACTGTAATACATCGTTTATTTGTAATGAATGGTATACTGTCATCTGCCATCCAATACAGGATCAATTCGGCAAAACACCGGTTTCAGTTTACAAGTATCGTTAATTGAGATAAATGAATAATACATACATAATACATACATACATAACGTTTCTGTTGATAAAGAAACACTCATTTATATATTATTTTTGGGAACGTAAAGTTAAGATTTTATGGTAATATTTGTATCTCTTTCTTTTACAGCAAACCTAATAATTGAGAGGTGAAAATAACTTCAAAGATGCGCAACCTACATAAATTAGTCATTATTGCTGCAGTAGTAATTGCAAGTTTATTTTTATTCCTATATACTTTCTCAATGGAAAAAGTTGAGATCAGAACAATAGAGATACGCGATAACTGGTTTACAGCAAATAGTCTTCCAGTCTTAGCAGATACTCTTCACTTTGTGAATACAAAAAGTAACACAACTTCCGGTGTAGACAGAGATGCGTTATTACAGCATTTGTCAGAGAGATACGGACCAGTAACGTTTGTCAGCATCCACCCTCGGAGTACAGATCTTACACCAGAAGAACAAAACAGGGCAGTCACGTGTTTAAGAAATGCAGTAAATGATAGGAACGTAAATGGGTCTCGTTTCTGGGGTAAAGAGGAGCATATACGAACAACTCACCACACATATCTGAGGAACAAAGACGTAGTTATGATTGAAATTGGAGGAAATAGAGGAGACGATGCAACGGAATTCGTCAAGCTGTATAACCCGCGCTATATTATTTTAGAACCGTTGGAGGATTATTTTAACATTCTAAAGGAAAAGTTCAAAAACAATTCTAGAGTTACAGTAGTAAATGTTGGACTTGGAAACAAGAATGAAGTTGCAATGGTCAACATTGAGGGCTTCAACGCAGATGCTACATCAAAATTCTCAGGAGCCAATGGAAAAACACCTCTGTACATCACCAATGCTACTAAATTTTTGATGAATCTTGGAGTTGGACTTTTTGATGTTGATTTATTGACGACAAACTGTGAAGGCTGTGAATATGAAGTCCTTGAAACAATCCTAGCTACAAATTTAATAAATTACATCAAGAATATCCAGTTTGCGACACACTCCACATTGAAAGGACTCGGAGACCCATTAGGAAGGTATTGTAAAATTCAAGAGCTCCTTCGACGAACGCACAGACCGACCTATCAGTATAGGTTCATATGGGAAAGTTGGCGAAGAAATGATTTGTTGTAATGCATAACATCCAATCCTTTGATTCAACGAAACATTACTTTCCAATTCAATTTGTCGACTCTCAAATCTGCATGCCATCCAGTCCTTTATTCTACAAAACATCACTTTCCAATTCATGGTAGTGGTCACAGATTTGTCGATTATTAGGCTGCATTCCTTCGCAAAACCAATTTTGAGCTCTACTAGTTATATACTAGAACTTATGGCATTGTCTGTTGTTCATCGTCCATACATTCATTAACGTATGTTTACTATTATTACTCTCAAACGAATTAGAGAGATGCCATAAAACTTAATACACATTTATCCCATAGTATAGTTGGTTCTATATGATAATGCTGTTGCTTACACATCCAATATGGCTGCAATAGCTGACATCTTTAAGAAATCTTGTTATTGCTATTCCTCCGAAATGGATGGTCATATCAACATGAGTATTTTCACTGAAAGAATTCTTATCTTGTTCAGCCAAATTAATATTGTACCAATCAGACATACATGTTTGGTGGTCATCGTTAAAATATTCTTTTGTTACTGCTCCTGAGTGGAGCGTCATATCAGTATGGGGTTTACACGATAAAACTTATATCATGTCTAATTGAACCTAAATGAAAATTGTACCGACCTAACTTTCAATATGGCTACTACGGCAGCCATATTGAAAATCTCTTGTTATTGCTAATATTACTAAATGTATTGTCATATCAACTTTGTATTATGTCTAGTCGTTCCTAATTGAAAATAGTGCTGACCTCATGTCCAATATGAAACCACAGCGGCTATATTGACGCTCTTTTTATCGTTACTTCTCCTGAAAAGATGGGACCGCTACGGTGTTCTAGTGATCAGAGCGTCCGACACGGATGCGGGAGGTCATAGGTTCGAACCCCGGCCGAGTCAAACAAAGAACTATAAAAATGGTACCAACAGCTGCCTCGCTTGATGCTCAGCATTATGAGGTTAGTGTCAGGACTGGTCGCCCTGATGTCTTGGATAATGTTACTGGGTGGGACATCATGCTGCATGTTTGCAGCATGATGCCTCAGTTCTTGACATCACTATAAACGGACAAACTGCGGACATCGTAGCGATATGACTGAAAAAGTGTTGAACGTACATTAAAAATCCAAATCCTGAATAGATGGTCATATGAACATGTGGTGTTTATTAAAAGAGTTCTAATGATGTCTTAAAACGTTTTTTCGTTACTCTACCTGAATGGATAATCAATACGACTTGGGGTTTTCAACTTCGTTCGAAATCAGAATAGTTCCTTGCTGACATCACTATGTATGACACAGAAGCCAGTTTGAAAGTCCTGTTACCACTGAAGCATATCATAGATGCACCTGAAATGGCTTTATCGTGTATTCTTTTCTCTCGTTAGAGTATTATTCTCTTCTATATACTCTTGGTAATTAATGTTAAGAACATATCATTTGCGAAGCGAAACAAATGTTGACGATGTTTGTACCGTCAGAATGTCCAATTTGGCTTTTGTCGGGAAATACATGTGTTGTGAAGTTCTAATAGTATTATGGAGGCTCAGTGACGTTGTAGCATAATAACGGGACTGATGCTTTCCCAAGTTATAAATATGGACTGACTGTGTTGAATTCATTGTCTCGCTTATTTTATTGCTTTAACACTTTTGTGGGTAGATCAGGTTTCAGACAGGACGAAAATCGTCTTATAACGACTCTTTGAGAGTGGGAGCAGGTGTTTTGTGCACTTGTACCACTACACTAATTTGGTCAATCAAACAATGCTGTTATAACTAAAAATCATTATTTTATTTGATTTGATTTTGTCCGAGATTTGTGTTGACAAGAGAATAACAATACGGTCTAATTAGAAACCATATCATTATTGAGGTCGTCATATTATTATTTTGTGTAGGATTAGAAGCTAAGCAGATGTGATTGAGTCAGGTCCGGTAATGTCACGTACACTCAAATTGCTAATTGTTTCATTCAATTCAGCTGTTCTTTTAACTCTCTTGGTCATCGACCAGAAGAGCTTACGGGATGCCCTCTGCTTTTTGTCTTAAGGCGTTGTTTGTTGTTCCTAAATAAGAATGGTACTTCTCTGACATCTAATATGGTCACCAGCATCCATCTGGAATGGCCTTACTCCTCCTGAATGGACTTTCTTATCAGCATAATGTTTTTTCTGTAAAACGTATGATGGTGTGTAGATGGACCTAAATGAAAATATGCTGATCTAATCGTCAATTTGGCTGCTGAGGCAGTCTGCTGGAGAAAAAAAAATCCTCGCTACACTTCTTGAACAGAATGCCACGTTTGCATTTGGTTTTTACCAGAATACCTCTTTCGCTTTATAGGTCATAAATGAAAATGGTGCCAACCAGATATCCAGTACAGTCACTTGATCAACCTTGTTGAACATCTCATTGTCACTATTCCACCTGAATGAATGGGGATATCAACATTTACTTTTCACTATACGATTTCACATGATGTATATTTGGTCTTTAAAAAATGTTGCCGATCTAAAAATCCAATACGGCCACCACAGCAACGATCTTGAAATTGTTTTTATTGCTGCTTCTGAATGGAAAAGCATTTGGGCATGGTGTTGTCACCCGATATCAATTTTATATACGTAGTTGGAGCTGACTTTAAATATAGCCACCATAGCAACAATCTTAAAAATCTTGTTGCCACAACTCATTTGGAAAGTCATATCGTGCAGTTTTCACCATAAGACTTTGTATGGTGTCTAGTCAATCCTGAAAGTAATGACGCAGATCTTACGTTTCATATGGCCACTATGGTGGTCATCTTAAAAGTCATACTATTGATAACGCTTCCAGAATTAATGGTCAAATCTACATAGACTTTACATCTAACTCTTTCTTATAACATGAGGGTTGGTGGCACAAGAAAACGTGTACGTAAAAAGTTACTAGAATAGCTGGTACGATTATGCCCATTGCTCATTTTATAAATACAGTATATAAATACATTTGACAGAAATTGATTTGAAGAATGATATATACGTTTTGATAACAGATTTTGTCCTGGATAAAAAAAATTCCCTAAGTTGTTAAATATAGTGAAATACGCTCTCTAATTAACATTTGCGCAGTAGGTTTTGGTCACTTGCACTTTTGCTTTAATAATGTTTAAATATGCGGATTAATAGCAGCTATACAATGCATACAAATGTAGATCATCAAAGACAAGCATGATCAGTTTGGTTGGACTCGGTCCTCATTAATGTGCTTTGCCAAAATGTTTTAATTACTTTTTGTTGGGGCATGAAGAGTAAACTGTCTTGCCAAAAGGACGCAATTAAAAAAAATAGATTGTTTTTTCTTTTTCTTGTGGCAGTAGATAAGATAGTTGTACCTATTTGTACTTCACAATAATATGAGCAGTGTGTGGAGGGGATCTAATTTACTAGCTTCGTCCCAAATTCTTCTCGAAACAATCTAAGAAGTTCAGTTATATTACTACCCCCACGGACTTGCACAGGTCTTGTAAATGTAACACTTGCTTACAAACGGAAGTTGCGCCAGTCCCGTTATTTCAGTTTACTGGTAACAAAAGGTCATTTACCAACCAATATGTGTTCTTAGTTGTTTCGGGGAGTAGAGTTGCTGTTACCAATTATCTATAACTTTCTTACTCTTCACGAATATGTTTCATTCTAAATTTATTGTGAATTTCTCAATTCCAGATAAAATAAATATTTATTGAAACAATCAAAAGCAAAAATCAGCCAGATAGTGCATATCTGCTCTTAATTTATTTGAAGATGGATACTGTGTGAAGGCAATTTTTCAGTATTGTGTACTGGACAGATAAATAGATTCGTCTTATGACTAAAGCGTGCTCATAAAGTTGGAGGCCTCAAACGTGCTTATCATTTATCAACATTTTGGATTTGACTCGGACATGTTTTTGTATATAATAAAACAATTCAAAAGTTTTCTTTCACTTATAAGGAGAGGCTTAGCTAACAAGACTTGAATTTTATATATTATTTATCAAACAGTTAATATATATAATTGGTAAGTTTTCATTGTATATATTACTAATGACCAATCAATTGCGTCTTTTTTTTTACAGTGTATGTATAATTGGTAAATGCTAAACTGTATTTATCACCTATGGGTAAGTTTTGTATAATTGGTAAATATCTAATTGTATCTATCATTTATCGCCGTGTTTATTTAATACTGTAAAGTATTGAATTGTATTATGATGGAGCTTATGTATAATTGGTAAATGCTAAATTGTATCTATGACACATGGCTAAGTTTATATATAACTGGTAAGTATGTAGATGTATCTCTTATTTATTGCCGAGTTTATGTGTCATTGGTAAGTACTGACATAGTACCGGTAAATGCTTATTGTTATGCAGAACGTTGAACCTGTGCAATGTATGCTTTTGTTTGTGTGGTATTTTGTCAGCGTTCATACGAGTTTGTGCATGTGGAACTAACGAACATTCTAGTATGTTTGGTTCATATTACTTGTATAACTATACTTTTCACTGTTGCTACCAATCCAATGACTTGACCGCTTTATTAATATTACGCAGGTTTTATTTGTACTTATTATCACATTAAGATTTTGTTTTCTTCCATTACATTTTTTTTCATTTCATTGTTTTATAAATCGGCAAAATGTGTTATTCCCGACCCAGTCAAATTTGATTCCCTGAGGAAAGGTCACCATATTTGTATACTGGGTTGCTCTACGTGAACTGGTAGTACATTGACTTTTTTTTAGATACCAATAAAGTGTGGGCTTGAATGTTTAGCTTGCTAGGTTCGCTTTCCTTATTTATCATCATTGGTTGTACTTGCATAGACTCCACCCCCACCCTCCTACTGGGACCAGTCTCTGCACAGAAAAGATTTATTCTGCTTTGGGACTGTCTGTTTTGGTTTTATTACTGTTGACCATTTGAAGAAAAGAAAATATTTAGAACTGATCAAGATAAAACTGACAGAGATTTTTTAGGCTGTATGATAGTAATTACTGAGTTGTAATACAGTTAAAGTGCTTTGAAAATTAGCTTCATTAGGGACAGATCCAAGAGGGGAGATGGCGTAGCCAATCCATCCCCACCCCTGAGCCGCAAGTACTAAAGCAAGCAGAACGTTTCATAGAGTTAATTTTATTTACAAGTAGATGGTTAAATTTGTGCATCGGAAACGTTTGAAATGCAAGAGGTTCCGTTCACTCACAGGGCGCCAGTCAGATGTTCTGTTACACAGTCGAGACTGATTCATTTGACACGATTTACATCAGAAATGAAAGAAAGAATCGTATTTTTCCGTAGGTCGCAAACTGTTTATGACGGTAGTCGAACAAACTAAATAACTATACCATTGACTCAACCTGCCACGCAATAACAAACTATTCTAGGCTGAATAAATATTTTATATCTACAATAAATATACTTAGTAAATATAATTAATTTGCTCACTTACACGTCTTAATCAAGCATATATTGGTGAAGTCCACAATGTGACTTCCCACTTCAAAGTTGTAGTCTCGGATTTGTCGACTATTAACCTGCATTTCTTCGCAGAACCAATCATTAGATGTGCCACAGTGGAATCACGGAAAGCAGTTGACTGTGGGGTTTTGTTTATGATTGAAGTTAGGCAAATCCCAAGCTGACCGCTGAATTAGCTTCTTGCAAAATGGCAAAAGCCAAACCTGGCCTGGCTTTCATTCCGGCATGCTGTGGATTAGCAGCGGTATCTTGTTGCGATTAGCAGCAGAGGGGGTGAATCGGACAAGCCGTTACAGGCGTCTTTTTGGAAATACAAAGCTTCCTCATAAATGTTTAATAGAAGCGTCCACGGGCAAACAGAATTTTATTAAAAACGACGCCACAGTCGTTGTCACCATCCCAGTTGCTGCTATGAAGCTAACCGAATTAGCCATAGATACAATGATGAATTAGCGATATATTTTTTATATAAATGGCAAACGTCGGAGAAGCACAAATAACTAGATTAACTTGAGAACGGTTGGCTGCGATTAAGAAACATATCCCGGTGAGAGATTCTTTCAGAAATAATTTGCAAGCTCGACAACAAGCAAAATTAGATTTTACCGCCGATACTGAACAATTATTTAAGCCGATAACTGCGGCAACTGGAGAAGTTGTAACCGCGATAAAAGAATATAACATGCGGTTGCACAACCAGAGGTAAAACCTCCAGAAAGACGCGATGATAGAGTTCAAGAATTACGAAATAGATTTACCGAGGAGACTTTAGCATATATCGATAAACCTGATATAAATGATTTAGTAGATTTTGCTGCGCGGGGGTATTAAACTAAAGAAAAGTATTTAAAACCTGGACAAAAAGGTTATATCGCAAGTGTAGATGATATGACTAAAGCAGTTTACCAAATTAAAAATCAACTACCACAAATTAATAATGATGATTCTAAGTATCAGGAATTTTTAATTAAGGTTGAACAAAAATATTTTGAAGATCAACAAAAAAGAGGTTTGTTAGTATCTGAACAACAACGATTAAAAACCGAACAGCAACAACGAAAACAAGAAGAACGAGAACGAAAAAAGGAAGAACGAAAACGCACACAACCAACTCCACAAAAACAAGGACGACCACGAAAACAAGAAGACCCTTTTGTGGAAGATCCTCAACGAGAATATCCTGAAGAAGAAGAATTTACACGCGAGGGTTATCACGGTGGTAATATACCCTGTTCAAGAAGTATCCTTGATGATATATCACGGTTAGAAGTTCTCATTGGAGGAAAACGAGCTGGAAATAATTTCCCGGAGATAATTAACGAAGCTGCTGAAACCTGTCAACGGTTATTTCAAGGTCGTGTAATGGATATCGGACTATATCGTAGTTTCGTCGATGAACTTACTGATGATTATTACAGCGACTGAAAATTCTTTGGATTTTTCATCACCACGATTGATCTCCGATTAGATATATAGCATTTAAATAAAATGATAGTATGTCGTAGTATGAGTAGAGTAAGACCTGTTTATGTCGTAAATTCACGATTACCGGTTTACAATCTCACGTATGGAAATGGAGTCGGTGATGTTGTTACTGGATTATTTACTCGAGTTGCTCCAAAATTGCTACCGATCGGTAAAGAAATAGCGTCAAAAGCTATTGGGGTTCTCGGTGAAAAAATTGGCACAGAAATTGGTAGAGCTAGTAATCTTGCCGTTGATACGTTTTATGCCGCCAAAGAAAAGCTTATGTCGTTGGCAAGAGGATTTACCTCAAAGAGAAAACCAGTAAAATTACAATCTACGAATCAAATGCCACCTAAGATAAGTAACGCAATTAATAAAATAACAAAAGAGCGATTGAGATTAGTTCTGGTCTGAAACGATTAATGATTTAGATCAACGACTATATAATAAAATGTTTGAATACGAAGTCGATGATGCTTTTAAGGTAGATGCTCCTGTACGAAAAAATGATTCTATACGTGATTATCAGTATTTTTCGTATCAAGCCCAGAATGCAAATGCAAGGTTACGAATTGAACTTAGATTTGATGATACATCTAAATACTTCTTGCCGTGTGAAGCTTACATAGAAGTAGAGGGACGACTAACAAAGCATGATAATACTGGATTTCTCGAAGCTGATCACCTCGAAAATATCCCGATCGGTTTGTCAACAATGGCATAATGGCGTTATTTAGCAGCGTATAATCAATTCTACTAGAATCGAATCCATCGATAAAGATGTTGATGTTGCCACTACAACAATATGTTTAGCTAGATATTCTGATGATTTTATTAAATCTGCGGGTCATTCAATGATGTTTGCGAAGGATGCTACCAATCACGCTAATCATATTGAATTTCTTTTCAGACAACCTAAGAATTGTGCTGCTCCTAATCCTGCGAATAATGATGAAGTCGAGGATATGTTTATTAGTAAAGATGATACTTACAGCGCAGGATTTGTATCACGAAAAAAGAATATAGACAAATTTGGTAGATTTACATGTGTGATTCCACTATCTCATATATTTGGATTTTATATAGATGTACGAAGAGTTATTTTTGGTGCTGGTCATACTGTAGTGCTAACGCGAAGATCAACTGATGATTATGCTCTTTGGCATAGTGCTGATCCTGTTAGAGATGGTAATGTAGAATTAACAAAATTAGCGCTATGGATGCCAATTATTACCCCCTCGTTGACTGTTGAGACTCGGTTGCTATCTTTTATGGATCACGGAGGAAAGTCATTATTGAGTTGGTGTGATGTCACAACAGCTACAACAACCAGTACCGTTTCTGGGACTTTTACTTGGCAGCTTGCGTTAACGAAAAATGTTTTCTCACCGAGACATGTTTTTGTTGCTCTACAAAATGTGAATCGAACTCACAAAATAGCTGGGGCTGTAGCTGATAGTCTACAATTTTGGTCTCATATGATATTTGATCAATATGACGTCACTGAGGTATCATTGCGAATAAGTAATCAACAAGAACCCGCAGAACAACTTATTCTCGATTACGATAACAATCAAATAGGACGAGTATATCATCGATTGTGGTCTTATATGGGTCGTGATCAAAACGTTGATACTGGACTACAAATATCACAGTTGGATTTTAAAGAATTGTACCCGATTTATTACTTTTCGTTGCAACACTTTGATTTATCTAAACATTCGACCGTTAATGTAAAATTTCAAGCTCGTATCCATACTCCTCCTCCTTGAGGATTTAGAGCAATTGCTGTTATTCTTAGTGATAAATCTATGACACTTGAGGGTGGTGGTGGAAAAATGCGAGTCATTGATGCACCGATAGAAAATATCTAATATTTTCAAAAATATGTAATTGAAAATCCTTCGGATTTCAACGATAATTAGAATATCACTATCTAAATAAAATGTCGTACAATCATGTTAATGTCACCCTGACATCTGGTCAGGTAAAGAAACTTCAGTCAAAAAATTCTACTGCGTGTGGCACAACAAAAACGCTTAAAAAAGAACGGATGACAGGTGGATCAAATAAATTATCGTTGACGAAAACTCAGATTAATCATTTCAATAAAGCGTTAAAAGCTAACACAGGAGTTAAATTGACTTTTTCACAAGCTGCTGTCAAAGATATGATTAAAACCGGCGGTATATTCCCGCTGTTAGCTGCAATTCCAGCGTTGATTGCAGCAGCAGCTCCTGCGGTGGCTAAAGCAGCAGCGCTAGGAGCTATTGGTACCGAGGCAGGGCTTGCAGTAAAGAAAGCAACCGGCGGATCAGTTAGAACTAAAAAAAAGGGAAAAGGGTTCAGACTACCAGGAAGTCGATTCACAAGACATTACAAAACCAGTTAAATCCAATGTCAAATTTTGATTTACTCGACGCAGTAAAAAAAACTCCCAATAAAACATTTCAAAGGTGTATTCATGAAAGATCAATTATCAGCACAACCACATATCCTAGAAACGTTGTATCGTTTATTTTGACTCGTATGGATTACCACCGCCAAGGGAATTTGTCAAATATGTGTCTAAGTTGTCAAACACGCCAATATGGTACTCAACGTTACCCACGCAGACATTAACAGATCCTCCGATATGCGGACGAAAGGTTCTTAACGCGTTGATAGCTATCTCGACGAGTTCTAAATTACCTCATAAGGCCATCCACGAGTACACGATGATGAAAAATCTGTAGGTGAAAATCCATTTCCAAAATCACTTAAAGAGAAACGTGTAATATATAACATAGCAGAAATTTTTGGGAGATGAGTATCACGTGTTTCCGAAGAAGGAGTTACTATCGGACAAGTAAAAAAAATGATCAGGAGAGCTATCGCATCGATAGTGAACTTAGATGAATTAAAAAAAATACAGGATCAAATAAATACAAGGTTTACAAAAATCCGTCGGTGACAACGACACTGATATAAAAAAACTACGGGATGAATATAACAATCATATTAACCAAATTTAATCAACTCCAACAGGATAGATTTGATTCTATTAAAAGTCACATAAATAATTTCTTTGGTGTTCCCCGTGTATACGATGATTTACATATCGTACAAGTAAAAACCACCGTCGATAATTTACCAAAATTACTAACTGATTTTGATTCTCATCTCGGTCAATTTAATAATTTGCGTAAAGATTTTAGAAAAACCGATGACGCTATCGACAAATGTTTTGGTAAGGATGTAAAACCAGAAGATATTAAAACAACTTTGGAAAATATCACCACGAATCAACAAAAATCCAGTGACAATATAATAGATATTTATAATCGATTAGGAGTTGGCGTCGAAGATAGATCATTTTCAGATCACATTGCGATTATTAAAAAATCCATCGATGATCTCAAAACGACCACCAATGCCATCAAAGAGGATGCAATAAGGATGAAAAAACATAAATCCCTCATGTGAAAACCATCAACGTTGTATACACAATTCAATACGGATCATTTACGTGGACACCCACAAATAATATTTTACATGTCACTGCAACCGTCAAAGGTATTTATCGATTAACACTAGTGACACCAACTCTGTTTAATATATCATCGTCGAGTTCATCTGGGGTCAATAATACAATATCAACGATCATCGACAAGGTTACGATTGAACAATTCACGATGACATCCACGGATAATAATTTGGCTAGGGTTTCAGCGTCGTGCTATGTGGAATTCGTAGCGGATTTAAAAAAAACAACTAAACTAAAATCGAAGAGATTCAATTGAAATTGTTTACTGTGTTAATAGATAAAAATGTCATCAACGATACCTTCAGTATCTCAATATCGCTATGATACCGGCAAAGCATTTCAAACTAGCTTAGGAATACTCGCTGCACAATACCGCGTAAAAGTAAAAAAATACCAACGAAGAATCAACGTCATTGACGTAACCGTGTACTCGGTATCTGGTTTAATTGCCAGCGCTGGAATAATACTATCTTCGGTGACCATGATAGCTCCAGTTGTTGTTCCAATATGTATATCCTCAGCAGCAATAATCGCTGGAGTATTTACCGGAATAACAAAAACAATATCATCATGCTCTCAGCGAAAACTGCATAACTATGTTGTTAAACTCACAATAGTATCCAACGCGTATTCACAATTGTCAATATTGATCTCAACATCCATCGATGACGAATTTATATCCGACGAGGAATTCTTAAAGATGGTTCGGTTGTATGATTCAACAATGTTGAAATTGGAGCGTGAAAACAATTTCAACGTTTACAATTATAATAACAATGGCACAAGATCTGCTTCAACGAATAGCAGAAAATACTACCACGACAAAGACAAAGTTGATCTCGCTGGTAACGAAAACACCAGAGTTTAGCGTTGAATTTAATCCTCCGCTGGCAGCATCTGAGATAGCTCTAACGCAATTAAGATGTTACTACAGCTGGCCAAATGTGCGGTCAGAACCATTTAATGGTAAACTCCCCAATAACAGTTTTACATTTTCATACAGAAATAAATCCAACACTGATGAACCAGAATGGCACGCAATACGCCTACCCACCGGCGCATATGACATCGAAGATATCAATGAAATAATCATAGAATCCATTGAAGCAATCACAGGAAAAAATGTAATTGTCCTCGAAGATGGACCTGATAAATCTCCTATTGAAATGAAAGGACATGAACCACTGTTGTCGACGGTCATTGAGATAAATTCGCCTAACTTCGCCGTAGATATATACAACAGTTCAAATAGAACTTTATTGGGGTATCCTGAGTATATTCCAGGCACCGTTGATATAAAAGATCTACCACGTGAGCCATTAAAATCCGATTATGTATCCATGAAAGAAGATTATAATGGTTTTGACGGTTCAAGTCCTAATGGTGGTACTTATACTGATGAGTATCTTTTTGGTGCATTGAGTGCTCCTAAGTTGAAATATGATTTATTTGATAGGAATATTAAGAAATCGATTAATTTAACCATCGGTAGTATGATAAATAAAGTATGTATTACTCAGTATTTAACACTGATGAGTAGTGAATTCGAGAGATTTAGAGGTTATTTTATAACAGCAATTAGTGAAATCCCACCACGTCGCTATGATGTCATCAAGTATACAGAGATATGTAATAAAATTATCGCCGATATGGAAATTTATAACAATGAAATGATTAGAATTATTCTCGCTGGTATTCCTGAACTAAGAAATTAATTTGCAGCAGCATATAATATCCGCGTCGAAGACATCCCAACTTTAAGATTCCAGGATATAACGTACCATGGATGCGTCAAAAACTCAGTGACACCATCGACGAATTCTTCCCACGGATTCACACAGCGTGGTTGAATAGTCTTCCTGCGGTTCATTACCAGTTACCAAAACCTGTAAAATCTGATTTCTTCACTGATGATTTACCCGCTGTAGATCCAAAGTTCAATTACAACTTCGACCTTAGTTTTCTACGACCTCAATATATCTATGATAAAACTTTATATCAGGTCTTCGACGGAAAAGTAACTAATATATCTAGAGGTTATGAATACAACACATATGGTAGAATAATATGGCGGTTTAATCTTGGCGCGTAGGGTGTGATTATAATCACAGAGAAAAGTCTTCCTGGGATCTTCAATACTATGAAACAAACATTTCAAACACGATTGGGATAATTGCGAGAACATCTACAACGATCTTTATTCTTCGATTTAACAACTCAACGTGAGACAATCAAACAAGAACACCGTCAACTAAATCAAATTATCGCCGATATGAACTACCTCAGTGATAGATTGCTCTCGCTCGTCTACGAAGATAAATCTTCCGAAAAGCAAAAATTCAAAAGAGTATTTTCACGCACCGATGAAAATTTACCATTTATGAAATTTCAAGGATGGGATGTACCAGCGATGAAAGCGTCGTTGAAGAAACTCATTGATGAATTCTTTCCACAGATTCACGCGCTATGGTTTAAAATAAATCCTCATATGGAAATTTTAACATCGACGAATTCAGTATATAAAAATAACAAACACAGATCGCCTGGAAACGTTGATATATCATCAGTTATTGCAATACACGTTATTTGTGATGTAGTGTTAGGAAGTTATGCGATTGATATTTCAAAATCAGATAACGCTGATCTAGGATATATCCTATACACGTTTTCCCCGAATGTTTCCCCGGGGAGTTTAATTGTGATGAATCCACCTCATTTAACCTACTTGGAAACCACTAATAGACTCATAACCAGGATGAATTTTAGAATAACCGACCAGGATTTTTTCTTGATAGATCTTCGAGGGGAACAATTACAAATGACTTTAGATGTAAAGTCGTAAAAATCCGTAGGATTTTCAAAAAGGATTTTCTAAATTAAAAATTGTAAAACAATTTCAAATCAATTGTATCAACACACACGAGTATTCATCTACGACAAGGATATCCTTGAAAATGCTATCAGAAAAATATTTTTGGAAAATCTAGAAGGTTTTCATTTCCATGTTGAATTAGTCATAGATAATCTAGGTGATGAGAAATTCCTATTGACGGATTACCAGCACAAACGACTTCAGCGAGATACTATAACATTAGTGTTGTTAAACAGCGATCAAATCATGCAGTATGTTCATTCATGCCTTAGTGAAGAAGAGTTAATGAGAATACTAAGGATTTCAATGAAAAATCAATAATAAAAAAAAGAAATCACCAAAAATTAACCCACCCCCACCACATCTAAACTATTATACTTCCGTGTAGTCAATGTATTGTTGTGCCAAAAACCTGGTTCTAGTTGAGTAAGCGCGCTCTACCTGTATGTTCAAGCAGGCATTATACATGTCATACAATTTACTTCCTAGTCGTATACCTGTCTTTACAAATTTTTGTTCTGGTTGAGTAAGCGAGCTCTACCTGTATGTTCCAACAGGTATTATACATGTCATATACATAGTTAGAAATTTACCTATGTGGCGTATTTATAACTCCACTGGGGTAACAAGTGGGTTTTTTCAGATTCGCGGAGAATCGTTTTAATGTTTCGAACTTTTGAATTAATTTCACGTTTGATCTGATACTGATGACCCAAATCTCTTCTAACCTGCTACACAATTGTAAATAACGGGACAAAGTTGTCTACGTCATTTTCTTTGAAAGAATCATAAATCGCCTGTTGAATCCGCTTAATGAATGCATATGACTTAGGTAATGTGTACCGATTTCGTTGTATGTTCTCTTGTATGTCTTCATAATCGGAAAGAATCTGATCACAATCTAACCTTTCTGATAGTTTAATCCCATTATTTTTCAATTTTAATTCTTCACTTATAATCTGAGTAATACTTTCATGATTCATTTTATATATAATTATATATTTTCAATTATAAAAAATCAAAATATCAAAAATCAAAAATAAAAAATTGGGGTCATTTTCACAGTATAATACATATAACTTAAATAAGGATATAAATACACTTACCTAAGACAGCACAATGCCATCAGGGTAGATTTCTGGGCATTACAATTAAAACTCCATTGGAACCCCTATACATCGAATGGCGTATATATGACAGTACGTTCGCTCTTTTATAGTCCACGCAGAGATAATTTTCCAGGTGGGGTTTTCATTGGGAATTGTATTATCAATGACATTGGGTTTTTGTATCAATGACATTGGGTTTTTTGTATCAATGACATTGGGAATTGTATTATCAATGACATTGGGTTTTTTGTATTATCAATGACATTGGGTTTTTCATTGGGAATTGTATTATCAATGACATTTAGGTTTTTCATTGGGAATCGTATTTTCAATGACATTGGGTTTTTTGTATTATCAATGACATTGGGAATTGTATTATCAATGACATTTAGGTTTTTTGTATTATCAATGACATTGGGTTTTTTGTATTATCAATGACATCGGGTTTTTCTTTGGGAATTGTATTATCAATGACATTTAAGTTTTTCATTGGGAATCGTATTTTCAATGACATTGGGTTTTTTGTATTATCAATGACATTGGGAATTGTATTATCAATGACATTTAGGTTTTTTGTATTATCAATGACATTAGTTTTTTTGTATTTAACTCTGCGCGGACTATAAAAGACTGTACACAGCTCTAACCATACAATAGCTATGGATTGAACACACAGGTAAGTCGACTTTTACACAATAATTGCGCATTGGTAGTGTTAATAAGACTTGACCGTATAAATTCAAACCGAATTTTATGATCATTAACAACGCTGAAGTAAGACCGAATACTTGAAAAACAAGAATACAACTCGTTGTAAACACCACGTATTTGATTTTTTTCTTACAAAAGCGAATCAATTGAGATTAAGTGACACCGAGATTACCTCTCTTTGTTAAGCCGTAATATACCTAATATCCCCTTAATGATACTATAGAATAATGCAAAATACAGATAGTTAGACATAAGCAAACTTAATTTTTGTCCGTTTTTCTGGAAATCGCCGTCTTGGTTATATTCTCTGCAACGAGTCGTACTGAGGGCATACAAATATCAAAATACATACCAGCCTCATTCATAGACTTGAATATTTTCTCTTCTTTAGTTGCTGTATTAAATGACTTTACCGGTCTAGCATTTTTCGAGTATTTCCCAGTCATACCTCGTTTTGTGTTTTCACGTTGTGTAATAGCTTGTAGATTCGAATTGTTCTTAGAATTAGAGTCAATATGATTAATAACAAGACCATCCTTGATCAATCCATGGAAACACTCGTATGCAAAACGGTGATTAAGATGTATTTTCCCTCCAGCAACAAACACCAAATACCCCTTTCCATTGTCAACACCAACTGGCTTCTTCAGTCTGCGATTTCTGACAATACCATCAGGAGACGCTTCATATTTTACAATCACTGGATGCGGTTGAAATTCTTGGTTCATTTATATACATAAAACTTTGTTTGTTCAATTCATTATTTGGTTGAAATATATTATTGGAAAATCTATGAATGTAATCTTGTTGATTTCTTATGATCTTGTCGTTGACGCTGTCAAGGTCAGAGGTGGATTCATTGATGGAGTTCTTAATGGAATTTTTGATTCTCTTATCATAATAACGCTTCAACTCTCTGTATCGTTTACCACCACAACCGAGACACAACTTTGATTTTCTTCTCACTCCTACCCCACATTGTATACAAGCGACCGGTCCAAGACTTCCTCGACGATAACTTTGCATATGATACCCACAGAACTCATTTCTGCATGATTTGTAACACGGGGTTACTGATCCAATCATGAGCCATTTGCAATGATTCATTATATAAAAAACTTATTTAAATACTTGTTTTAATTATAGCATGAAGGAGTTCGAGAGATTATCGAAAATTGCGCCTTGGAAAAATGCTAGATTTAATCTCGATAGAGTCTCTGATATACCAAAAAGTCTAATAGACGATAGAACCGTGTTGGGTAAAATTCGTAATTGTTTTAATTATAGCATGAAGGAGTTCGAGAGATTATCGAAAATTGGGCCTTGGAAAAATCCTAGATTTAATCTCGATAGAGTCTCTGATATACCAAAAAGTCTAATAGACGATATAACTGTATTGGGTAAAATTGGCAATTGTTTTAATGAATTTAAGCGCGATGGAGCATCTCATACGTGGTCGACATTTCGAATTATTGATGATGATGTCAATGTACCCACAATCGATGCTACCATGAACGACGAAAGAGCAACTAATATAATTTCACATCTTGGGGGGAAAAAGTATTTTTTTAGAATGAAATTCATTATCCAAGAGGAAGGAAAATGGATTATCAGAGATAAATTTGAACCAATTCTCAAAGATAAAAAACTGTCATTGTGAGTCAAGATTCCAGACCAGGAATTCTGACAGGAATTGACAAACCATACTACGATAGATCTTATCCTGTAACAGCTGTTATTTATGGGATATATCGGCTAAATGATAAACCAAGTATTGAAAAACTAGCACCTATGAAAACGTCGTCGTTGAATTTGTCAACGAGAATGAATTGTGTAGCAGAACGAATAATACAACACTTCACAAATGCATCCCGGGGAAACAAATTAACTGATCAAAGACGCAAAAAAATAACCAAATGGGGACTGACAGTGAAGGAGCACGGGGAAACAATTCAAGATATAACCAAACTAGAAACGTCATTAAGATTTCCAATATCGGTAATGACAATAACCGGAGAAGTATTGCACAAATCAAAATATAAATCAAAAGGAGCTCCAATTGAAATTATTGATCATAACGAACACGCGTGGACACATGCAGTAACAGTATTTCCACGAGATAGAACCGTAATATATATCCCCGAGGAGATCTATAGGGAGGTTTTCTATGAAGAGAAGTTATTCGTTGCTATTCACGCGTTGTGTAAAGATGATCCTGTGTCAGTGTGGCCACTTCTCAGCGCTGAAGATTTCGAATCAGGATTTGATCAATTTATAAGACCAAATGGTGAATTATATCGCATTGAAACATTACACTCACGAATGAGAAAAATAGCTAATGAATACTCATCTGACAACTCGAAGAGTTTCCATGAAAAACTATTAATAAACAGCTTTACAATTCCATCAGTGGTAGCCCACTTCGCAAGAGAATAAACTCATGGCGTCCAACATGAAGTGATTTTATCGAAGATGTTAAATTGAGTTGTGTTGTATATGGACATGGAGGATTGTGGAATACAAAATATTCCCGCGAGGGTATGATTGCAATTTATATAGATGCGTGTTATCCAGGGAGTTTTCTTTGATACGGATTCGCCGGTAAGTACTTCAAACGATTTGGACATCCAACACATGAAATGACTCGTGTTGCGATTAATGGTCCATTACCTGATTTTGATTTAACTGGATTTGCTCGTGTGGTATCATTTGAATTAGCTACAGGGTTACATCCGTGTAGTTATGTTTGGCTTGGTAGACATATATCTGAAAAACATTGGGTACCAATTGTGTTATTGAGATACATGATTGATTGCGGTATGCTGATATTGCTGATTGTCAGCGAAGCTATTATATATTATCGAGCTCAAACCGAAGTTTGGTTACCACAACCTGATCTAGATGATATAATACGCGAACAACGAAAACAATTTCCCGATTTCAGTGAACAACAAATCATGGATTGGTCCAAGGAGTTATTTGAAATTAAAAACGGACAAGCATAGATTTTGGACGAAGAATAATTGGTAAATTTACCCGGGGTGTAAGGTATGACAATGCAGTATACTCTTCGCAGTTGATCATAGACAGCGCTGAATACGATTTTATTGTAGCAGATTTAACGAAACATGGAAAACTTGTAAATCGTAAAGACGCTTTCCTATCCAATGGAACACGATTAGGTACAATTGTTACCTACTATGATGGATATAACTCCCAATATACACATTTAAGAAGTTCTATGTTAGCTTATTCTGCTATTAATTTATTCTCGATGATAAATAAATTTCCTGAATACGCGGTTAGAGTAGCTACTGACTCGATGTACATACACGAGAAATATAAATCATCGGTGGCTGAATTCACATCCCAGGAGGAAAATTGGGGATGTTGGAGATTTAAAAAGGAGACGCTACACGAGTATTGTAAATCTGCTGATCTTAATATGGACGATAAATACTTAAAGTGTGACCAATTATCAGAATGTTCTAATGCACAGCCGATATCCGATCTAATATGTAGATATAAAACTATTTACTTAAACGGTTGTGGTTGTCAGGAAAGACAACTCGTGCGATTGAATTGTTTCGTGGTAAATCAAATATGATTGTGTTAACAACAACCCACAGACTTGCTAAAGAGATTAAACAACGAGAGGTGAATGCCTGTACTTATCATAGTTTCTTTCGATGGAAAGGTGATGAATGGACTCCAGATCGAATGGGTGAGAAATATATTCCGGAAGTCATAATTTGGAATGAAATATGCACAGTGTCATTACATGTATTACAAAAATTTATTGAATGATAATCAACGAAAACAACAAACATTATCGTGTGCGGCGATCATGGTCAACTACCACTATTTATAGGTTTATCCCCACATAATTGGCTGAAGAAACATGTAGACTATTACGAAGAGATTAATACCGATCATAGAGCACTTGATGAACAATTACGCGAGTTCAAGAAACTAATCAGATTACATCCGGATAGAATCCAGTGTGAAATAGCTCGTGAAATAATTTCAGAAACTCCCATGAATGATTTTTGGGAGGCGTGGAGACCGAATGATTTGATAATCGCAAGTACAAAGATAGTCAGAGACACACTTCAGATGAAATTATTTGAAACTCATAAAAAAAAATTAGCAACACTTCCAGTACCGTTGTGTTATAGACTTTCGGATACACGAAGACAAAATATCGAAGTTGATATTCCTGGGCAGTGTAAAAATCAGAATTTAGTGTTAAATGATATTGTGCTGGTTGATATCAGCGTCGTCGAAGATGCATTGCGCGCTGATAAATCCCCATGGACGCTAGGTTACGCAGCAACAATACATTCTTCACAGGGAATGACTATATCAGATACGATTGATTGGATAGCAGATAATCACATTGAGTGGTCAAATTTAGTTTATCTTGCAGTGTCCAGAGTACGGAGAATAAATCAACTTCGAAGAGTTGTTTTAGATGCTAATAACACTACAATAAGTGATATTTTCATCCTTGACAAAGTCAAGGACATAATCAGAAAAAACTATCTGGTTATAAACAACAGGATAAAAAAAAATAAACGAGAATTTGACATTGATGCCGAATTAATAATCACACTGAAACAACAACAGAATAATCACTGCGCGAGTTGCAATTGTATAATGCGTTGGTGCTGGTCGGATAAAGATCCTCACCAATTTACTGTGGATAGAAAGAATAACAGTATTGGTCATACCAGAGATGCTGACTTGTCTTGTTTGCAACAGACAAAGAGGTGCTAGTTAAGACCACGCGGTGGTAGTTGAGTGTCCTCGGGTATCACTTGTAGTTGTTGTCGAGTAAATCCTCGCTGAGGAGCAGTTGAATCCAGTCTATAGATTGCTGATCTACCCGTAGATAGTGTTATACTAGATATTTTATGTACGGTGACACTCCAAATAGGATCAGTAGCTCTATTTTTACCACCTTCAAGCTCTCCTGGTTCGTATAAATACCGTACAGTGACATTGCCAAGAATAGGTTCTTTGAAATCTTTTTGTGGGGTTATAGGTATATACTTCTTTTTAATAGCGTTGTTAGGTTTCATGTTGATTGTTCTAGTAATCTCATTATTAAGCGCGGTAACTACACCTGGTAATCTCTTAACCCATTCATGAGATTGTTTATCCTGGATGAATTCTTTCGCGAATTGATATCCAAATAACCGCTCAGCAAGCGTCCGATTAAATCGTTCAACAATTGCCTGATAGCGATGTAGTGCAGTATGCCCTCGTCGTAACGCGGTATTATGATTCTTCATCATTGATAGAACCACACCCTGAAATTCCTTGCCAGGATCAACTTGTAATAGATTTGGCCAGCCCAGAGGACCCCTTCGATAAATCCTTTCAAAGGCAGAAGCCACTTCAGTTGATGATTTTGTCCTTAGCGGCTCTGCTTGTTTGTATCAACTCGCAATATCAACTACGGTTAACGCGTATTTGTAACCACCATAATGTGGCAGAAATAGTATATCAGCTTGATGAACTTCATTACAAACTGTCACATCAAAATGCGAATAGTTAATTTGTTTAGGCGGTGGTAGATAAATTTGCCATATCCCCTGTTTAGATAACCAATCAGCTGCAGTGGTATTTTTAACTTTTGCTGCGCTAGCGAGTTTACTGATTGCTGCCTTGCCTCTCCAGTATCCTCTCGGAGAATACTAAATAGATTCCATGTTGTTATTAATTACCCGCACCTAACATCAATTTAACTTTCATGGCGGATTTTATCAACCATGAAGCCAATTTTTCTTTGAATGAAACATTAGTGTTTACAGTGATAGAATTCAACGCATGAATCAATTTCACATCTGCGAGACGACGCTGTTGTAAATCATCACTCCGGTATACTATATCATGTTCCCGACACGCCTCATCGATAGCATTTATTGGATTTTCTCTCGGATTAGGATTATCCTGACTATCAAGTCTGATATCTAATCGTGTTCCCGGTCCACAATAACTATATCCTGGAAGGTGTTTTTCACCTGGATACTTCCTCCATGGTAACCCTGGGAGTGTAGCTAACTTGGCGGCGATATCTCCACCTCTTTTTTTTTTTCAAATCGATATTTGTTTGTACCGCATATTTCACACTTACCGGTGACCGCTTCTGTTTTTTTTGTGGTAACAGTCGTTGAGTCAATAGTTGATGTACGCTTCTTACATTTCACACAATATAGATCCATAATATATTTATGTTATATCAAAAAATGGAAGTGATCGATTTCTCACGATATGTTACAACTTCTATTAGGATGATTATCATTGGACCTTCTGGAAGTGGTAAAACTCAATTACTACTCACGATGATAATGAAATATATGACCTGCGACAAATTGTATTTAGTTGCCCCGAGCGTGGATGATCAGCACTGTTATCAAGTGTTAAAAGATTACAACGAAACCGTTTCAGAAGCTTACAGCGGAAACGTTATTGAATTTATCACAGATATCGACGAAGCACCATCCATGAAAGACTTTGATGTATGTGTTAACAATCTCGTTGTGTACGATGATGTAATGTTGGATAAACCATAAAAAACCCGCTAGGATATTCTCCCGAGGTAGACATAAAACTCTGATGTGATATATGTCACTCAACGTTATACACAGATCCCGAAGGTGATCAGAGATAATTGTAATTTGTTCTGTGTGTTTCACGGAGTTGATACTCATCCGTTACGAAATATTTGGCAAACGTAGTGATCCGATATGGATTGTAATCGATTTCAAAATTTCTTTAATGGTGCTCGAGCTACCCCACATGGATTTGTAACGATAAGTATACACGTTCCTCAGACACGATATCGCGTCAGATTAGATCGTATCTATGGCTAATTCGGTTAGCTTCATAGCAGCAACGGGGATGGTGACAACTACTGTGGCGTCGTTATTTTTTAAATTCTGTTTGCCCGTGGACGCTTCTATTAAGCATTTATGAGGAATCTTTGGATTACCAAAAAGACGCCTGTAACGGCTTGTCCGATTCACCCCCTCTGCTGCTCGGTTTTACTTTCAAATATGGTCTATTATCAGCCTTATTTTTGGTATATTTAGGGAACATTGCTGATAGGCGTAGTATTGTATATACAAATTTACCGTTAGTGTTTCTCCGCGAAAATCAAGCAGATGTCCATCTTGGTTCGTCCACGAGAACTTCAATCGCGATTCTTGTTGCATTTGAGATAAACTGGGTTAGTTGGCATGCCAGAAATAAGATCACTCAGGTACACACCAGAGCAAACATGAATCCCTGTGATGCTTGGCTGTCCGCGTGGGGACATGGACCGTTAGCTACCATGGATGGCTACACAAGTTACATTTGCGGCGATATTTAAAGTAATACTGACGTTCTATGAGTAGACATGACGCTAGTGAATATAAAGAGAAATGTTGTGCTTCAGCGTTTCGTTGACGAGGAAAATATTTTCGGACCAAACCAGCACGATTGTCACCTATGAATAAAAAAGTAAACATAACATGCACTGTAATACCTTAAACTGGATTCTGAAGACTTGACATTACAAATTTATTTATTTATTTGTTTATTTGTTAGTATGATATAAATACATAAAGAGAAGAAAGTAACGCAAGCAATAATAAATTAGTGTAATAAAAAAATATAAAAATAAGTGATAAATAATAATGCAATACATAAATACAAAATTTAAAAACTTGAAAACGAAAACGGTAACAAAAACATTTATTTTATATTAGCTTTTTCATAGGCGATGAAATTATCAATATTCATTTGTATTAATGCACTGTATTTCTGATGCACTCATAACAATAGTCACGTACTATTATTCCTTGCCGCTTTTCATATATTTTCTTGTATATTTGGGGAGGGATATTGCTTTGTGGTGAGAAATTGTAGTCCAACACCATATGCAGTAAGTATATCAATAACATTTAAATCCAAACAATTTAGAAAAGATAAACGGAACAAATTAAAAATAAAGAAATAACGAAAAGGAAGATAAATCAAACAAGTTTTGCATCAAACTACCATTCTGACTTTTTAAAATCGAATTAAAAATATCTTGCTGCTGTTGTGTTGTTAAAAATTAATTCCACACTGCACTGTATCGATCTGATTGTTTATATATATATGTTTTTAGACAGCTTCTAATACAATCTCTTGTATAATACGACGATGTTCAAATGTTGAAACCTAATTTGTTCCAAGGAAACGTCTTGTGTTTTAAAACAAATTAGAACACAAATCGTACGTTTCTAAAGGAGCGCCTTTTGTTTGAAACAAATAACTATAAATAAAAAAACAAGGACCACACTTTGAAACTTTTGTCAAGGAAGCAAAAGGAGCAGAAGGACCGCACTTCGTGGTGAGACAAAAAATGTTACCACCTTGACTGTGATTTTCTTGTCTCGGTCCAAACCCCAACATAGATTCTATATACCTCAGAAGTTGAGACAAATACTGTTACCCCCTTGACCATAGATTCTATATACCTCTGACACTATGAATTACAGCAAAGGTTAATATGGTACAGACAGCTATCCTCTTCGACAAATAAGAAAGAAAGACGTTACAAAGCTCTGTCATGGGGTGCCACGCAGGAGAGAAAGGATTGTAAGAGTTTCTGACAGAAAAAAGACAAACAGAAAGATGTTTTATTCAATTGAGTCACAGCAATAAGAAAACTGGATAAGGAAACTGTGTTAAAACAAACTCATCCCATTTACAATGCCCTTGCAAAAACACCTCAATCAGAAACAAATACACTCAGACATCATACATACATATTTAGGATAGATAATACGAAACTCGAAACATTAAAAATAATGAGCGGCATGTACTCATCAGGGCAAACTTTAGTTGTGTTTTGAACATCTCTCTTTCTCTTTCTCTTTCTCTTTCTCTCTCTCTCTTTCTCTCTCTCTCTCACTTTCTCTCTCTCTCTCTCTCTCTCTCTCTCTCTCTCTCTCTCTCTCTCTCTCTCTCTCTCTCTCTCTCTCTCTCTCTCTCTCTCTCTCTCTCTCTCTCTCTCTCTCTCTCTCTCTCCACACACACATGCAGAATTACCTTTTTACGTTCCAGTGATAACAGCAATGCTAATATCATTTTACCTAAACAAAGAACACACACACACACACAATAGTATATTAACTCAACTGAATGGAATGTGATATGTTTGTTAAAGATTCTAAATATTGGACATATGTAATTGGATATGTTATATGGATTTAGTAATCCTCTATACAGACTGCCACACAAATGGTTATCTACATTTCTTTAAATAATATTAATAGCTAAAATTTATGTGTATCAGCTTATCTGTTCATTTCTTATGCTTTGCCAACAAATAAATTATTATCTCGAAACAACATTTTCATACCACAACTGATACAGGTTATCCATATCTCATATCCATCAATCAATAATAACTTAATTATTAACTATTTATGGGGACCGCAGTGGACGAGTGGTCTAAAGCACTCTCCGTTACGGATCACTGCCATCTTAGCATTGTCCGCGTGGGTTCGAGACTAAGATTCGGCTAATGAAGTTATGTGAAAAAGCTTGCCAGTAGCTTATCGTGGGTCGGTGGTTCTTTATGGGGGTTTTCCCGGGTTCTTCCTCCACAAATAATACTGGCCACCATGTATAGCCTATCGGGTGCTCAAAATGGGGTTAAACTCTACAACAACAACATTAACTATTTATGAGTCCAAACTTAAGAAATGTTGACATCATGTACATATCAAGCCATCAGCTATGTAAATGTTGATATGATGTACATCAAGCCATCAATGATAGAAATGTTGACATGGTGTACATCAAGCCATCTATAAGAGAAATGTTGACATGATGTACATCAAACCATCAATTATAGAAATGTTGATACAATGTACATTATCAAGCCATCAATTATATAAATGTTGGCATGATGATGATGTACATCAAGCCATCAATTATAGAAATGTTCAGATGTACATCAAGCCACCAATTATAGAAATGTTGAGATGATGTACATCAAGCCAGCAATTATATAAATGTTGATATGATGTACATCAAGCCATCAATTATAGAAATTTTGACATGATGGACATCAAGCTACCAATTATAGAAATGTTCAGATGTACATCAAGCCATCAATTATAGACATGTTGATATGATGTACATCAAGCCATCAATTATAGAAATGTTGGCATGATGTACATCAAACCATCAATTATAGAAATGTTGATACGATGTACATCATCAAGCCTTCAATTATAGAAATGTTCGCATGATGATGATGTATATCAAGCCATGAATTATAGAAATGTTCAGATGTACATCAAGCCATCAGTTAAAGAAATGTTGATACTATGCACATCATCAAGACATCAATTATTGAAATGTTGATATGATGTACATCAAGCCATCAATTATAGAAATGTTGACATGATGCACATCAAGCCATCAATTATAGAAATGTTGACATGATGTACATCAAGCCATCAATTATAGAAATGTTCAGATGTACATCAAGCCATCAATTAAAGAAATGTTGATACTATGTACATTATCAAGACATCAATTATAGAAATGTTGACATGATGTACATCAAGCCATCAATTATAGAAATGTTGATATGATGTACATCAAGCCATCAATTATAGCAATGTTGACATGATGTACATCAAGCCATCAGTTACAGAAATGTTGACATGATGTACATCAAGCCATCAATTATAGAAATGCTGACATGATGGACATCAAGCCATCAATTATAGAAATGTTGACATGATGGACATCAAGCTACCAATTATAGAAATGTTCAGATGTACATCAAGCCATCAATTATAGACATGTTGATATGATGTACATCAAGCCATCAATTATAGAAATGTTGGCATGATGTACATCAAACCATCAATTATAGAAATGTTGATACGATGTACATCATCAAGCCTTCAATTATAGAAATGTTCGCATGATGATGATGTATATCAAGCCATGAATTATAGAAATGTTCAGATGTACATCAAGCCATCAGTTAAAGAAATGTTGATACTATGCACATCATCAAGACATCAATTATTGAAATGTTGATATGATGTACATCAAGCCATCAATTATAGAAATGTTGACATGATGCACATCAAGCCATCAATTATAGAAATGTTGACATGATGTACATCAAGCCATCAATTATAGAAATGTTCAGATGTACATCAAGCCATCAATTAAAGAAATGTTGATACTATGTACATTATCAAGACATCAATTATAGAAATGTTGACATGATGTACATCAAGCCATCAATTATAGAAATGTTGATATGATGTACATCAAGCCATCAATTATAGCAATGTTGACATGATGTACATCAAGCCATCAGTTACAGAAATGTTGACATGATGTACATCAAGCCATCAATTATAGAAATGCTGACATGATGGACATCAAGCCATCAATTATAGAAATGTTGATATGATGTACATCAAGCCATCAATTATAGAAATGTTGACATAATGTACATCAAGCCATCAATTATAGAAATGTTGACATGATGTACATCAAGCCATCAATTATAGAAATGTTGACATGATGTACATCAAGCCATCAACTATATAAATGTTGACATGATGTACATCAAGCCATCAATTACAGAAATGCTAGCATGATGTATATCAAGCCATCAATTATAGAAATGTTGATATGATGTACATCAAGCCATCAATTATAGTAATATTTACATGATTTATATCTAGATATAGATTATAGAAATGTTGACATGATGTCCATCATCAAGTCATCAATAATAGAAATGTTGGCATGATGTACATCATCAAGCCATCAATTATAGAAATGTTGACATGATGTACATGAAGCCATCAATTATAAAAATTTTGACATGATGTACATCAAGCCATATATTATAGAAATGTTGACATGTACATCAAGCCATGAATTAAATAAATGTTGATACGATGTACATATCAAGATATCAACTATAGAAATGTTGATATGATGTACATCAAGCCATCAATGATAGAAATGTTGACATGGTGTACATCACGCCATCAATGATAGAAATGTTGACATGATGTACATCAAGCCATCTATAAGAGAAATGTTGATACGATGTACATCATCAAGCTATCAATTATAGAAATGTTGATATGATGTATATCAAGCCAGCAACTCTACAAAAGAAATGTAATACTTACTCCAAAACACTTTATGTATGAAATTCCCTTTGGTTCTTTCTGTATACCTTATTTGATAAGTTTGCTATCTTGTATTAAATGTTTTCTTTATGCAGCATTTGTCAGAAAGCACTAAAGCCAGTTCTAAAATTATGTCATCAGCATTTGTGATAAATGGATAAAACTATGCAGGTTTAATGTAATGTGTATTAAAATTTTGAATTATAAAATATTTTTGGTATAATTGAACCTGGTACAAATATAATATTTTTGGCAAAATAATGAACTGCTAACTATGAACATTGTTCTTTTGGATAAGAAACACACCATAGCAAAACAAATCTTTATCTTGGAAGTACATGTTATTGATATTCATATGTTGGAAAATAATCAGAAAATAAATAATAATGTGCTCTTTTCACTTTTCACTTTAAAAAAAACAACAATCAGTTGCCAAAAGAAAGACCAAAATTGACTTGCATCAACAGCTGCAATAGGTATTTTCATTTCAAGATTTGATTTGAAATACAATCTAGCTTATTTAAATTTTGTACGATCAGGTTAGGTGAAATAAACTAAAATTACCGAGGGGTAAGCTAGAGATGCACCTTTAACAAAACGTGATATGAATTTGGGCAAAGGGACAATTTTCTAAAACAGCAAAATGGGTATAAATATTTTTCAACCAAAGAGCACACTCTTGGTCAGAATATTTAGGATGTCATTTTCAAAATTAAGAACAAGCAAGCCTCCACTCATACAAGTATTCTGTACTGAAAAAAAACCATAATAATACAGTCCTATCCGTTTATATCGACATCGCTTATATCGACCAGCCGCCTATGTCGACAAAAGCAAAGTCCCAGTCCCTTGGTCTAATATTTCTATCAAATTGTTATGCTAATGTCGACGTCGAGATAAAAGATCAACGTACATGTCGACAGAAGCCCTTGGTTCCAGCTTGAACAAATCCTTTGTTTTCTAATCATTTATGTCGACAAACTGCCAGTTCCGACCCATGCTTTGTTTAACAATTAGTTGATCTTGCCACCAGGCTTTTGATATCGCGGTCGGATAAAAAAAAATAGCAGCACCTTTTCTCACCAATGCAGCTAGTTAAGTCTTTGATCTTGCCGCCTAGCTTGTTGGTCATATTCTTCAGATGTATTCTTACAATGACAACATGTACATCTGTGGGTCTTTCAGTTACTGAATTTTCTGATTGTAAATATCAGCACAGCTAAAAGGATCAATTGATGTACACAATTTCCCAATCAACAGGTGGTCGAAGCAGGACTAGCAAGCCCTTAAATTTGCCTTCCAGGAAATTGATGCGTACAGCAGCAGAGGGGGTAATCCGACAACTTGTTACAAGGCGTCAAATCGGCAACCAAGGCTCCCTCTTAAATGCTTAATAGAAGCCTCCATTCGGCAAAACAGAATTTGAAAAAAAGAGGACGCCGGGTTATTGTCAACATGTGTTGCTGCATGGAAAATCTTCGATTTTCGACAACAACATTGTTGTGATTTCACATAGGCGTTTATTCGGCAAGCAAAGGCTTGTTCGTAAATGCTTAATCAGCAAAACAAACGACGCTAGGTCGTCGTCACGCAGCCCCGTTGCTGCTGCGGGGTTAACAAAATTAGCCATAGAAACGATCTAATCCGACGCGATATCGTGTCAGAGGATCGTGTAGATTTATCGTTACAAATCCATGTGGGGTAGCTCGAGCACCACTTAAGAAATTTTAAAATCGATTATAATCCATATCGGAGCACCACGTTTGCCAAATATTTCGTAACGGATGAGTATCAACTCCGCTAAATACACATAACAAATTACAATTATCTCTGATCACCTTCGGGATCTGTGTATAACGTTGAGTGACATATATCACATCAGAGTTTTTATGTCTACCTCAGGAAAATATTCTAGCTGGATTCTTTTGTGTATCTAACATTACATCGTCATACACAACGAGATTGTTAACACATACATCAAAGTCTTTTACGGATGGTGCTTCGTCGATATCTGTGATAAACTCAATAACGTTTCTGCCGTAAGCTTATGAAACGTTTTCATTATAATCTTTTAACACTTGATAACAATGCTGATCATCTACACTCGGGGCAACTAAATACAATTTGTCGCAGGTCATATATTTCATTATCATTGTCAGCAACAATTGAATTTTACCACTCCCGGAAGGTCCGATGATAATCATCCTGATAGAGTTTGGTAACAACGCGTGATGTTTTATTTGTTGTTTTTTCTTTAAAGCTGAGAAATCGATCACTTCCATTAGATATAACATAAATATATTATGGATATATATTGTGTGAAATATAAGAAGCGTACACCAACTATTGACCTGACAAATGTTACCACAAAAAGTAACCGAGAAGCGGTTGCTGGTAAGTGCGAGGTATGTGGGATAAAACAATATCGATTTGTAAAAAAAAGAGCGGTGGTGATATCGCCGCCAAGTTAGTTAAACTTCCAGGGTTGCCGACGGCGAAGTATCCAGGTGAAAAAAAAACACCTTCCTGGGTATAGTTATTGTGGACCGGGAACACGATTAGATAACAGACTTGATAGTCAGGATAATCCTAACCCGGGAGAAAATCCAATAAATGATATCGATGAGGCTTGTCAGGTGCATGATATAGCATACCGGAATAATGATTTACAACAGAGACATATCGCAGATGTGAAATTGATTCATGCGTTGAATTCTATCACTGATAAATCCTTCAAAGAAAAATTGGCTTCATGGTTAATAAAATCCGCCATGAAAGTTAAATTGATGTTAGGTCCGGGTAATTAATAATAACATGGAATCTATTTATTATTCTCCGAGAGGATACTGGTGGGGCAAGGCAGCAATCAGTAAACTCGCTAGAGCAGCAAAAGTAAAAAATACCACTGCAGCTGATTGGTTATCCAAACAGGCAATATGGCAAATTTACCTACCACCGCCTAAACAGATTAACTATTCGCATTTTGATGTGACAGTTTGTAATGAAGTTCATCAAGCTGATATATTATTTCTACCACATGATGGTGGTTACAAATATGCGTTAACCGTAGTTGATATTGCGAGTTGATACAAACAAGCAGAGCCGCTAAGGACAAAATAATCAACTGAAGTGGCTTCTGCATTTGAAAGGATTTATCGAAGGGGTCCTCTGGGCTGGCCAAATCTATTACAAGTTGATCCTGGCAAAGAATTTCAGGGTGTGGTTCTATCAACAATGAAACATCATAATGTCACCATTAGACGAGGGCATACTGCACTACATCGCGATCAGGCAATTGTTGAACGATTTAATCGGACACTTGCTGAGCGGTAATCTGGATATCAATACGCGAAAGAATTCATCCAGGATAAACGATCTCGTGAATGGGTTAAGAGATTACCAGGTGTAGTTACCGCGCTGAATAATGAGATTATTCAAACAATCAACATGAAACCTAATAACGCGATTTAAAAAAATATATACCTAAAAACCCACAAAAAGATTTTTCAAAAGAACCAATTCTTGGCAATGTCACTGTAAGGTATTTATACGAACCAGGAGAGCTCGAAGGTGGTAAAAAAAAAGAGCTACTGATCCTATTTGGAGTGTCACCGCGCATAAAATATCTAGTTTAACACGATCTACGGGTAGACCAGCAATCTATAGATTAGATTCAACTGCTCCTCAGCGAGGATTTACTCGACAACAACTGCAAGTGATACACGATGACACTCAATTACCACCCCGTGGTCTTAACTAGCACCTCTTCGTGTGTGACATTTAGGACAAGTCAGCATCACATTATCTCTGGTATGACCACTACTGCTATTTTTTCTATCCACGGTAAATTGGCGAGGATCTTTATCCGACCAGCACCAACGCACTATACAATTGCAACTCGCGCAGTGATTATTCTGTTGCTGTTTCAGTGTAATTATTAATTCAGCATCAATATCAAATTCTCGTTTATTTTTTTAACCTGCTGTTTATAACTAGAGAGTTTTTTCTGATTATGTACTTGACGTTGTCAGCGCTGACAATATCACTTATTGTAGTGTCATTATCATCTCCTGACTCTGTCAGGACAACTCTTCGAAGTTGATGTATTCTCCTCACTCTGGACACTGCAAGATAAACTAAATTCGACTACTCGATGCGATTATCTACTATCCAAACAATTGTGTCTGTGATAGTTAATCCCTGTGAAGAATGTATCGTCGCTGCGTAACCGAGTGTCCACGGGGATTTATCAGCGCATAATGCATCCTCGACAACGTTGATATTAACCAGCAGAATATCATTTAACACTAAATTCTGCTTTTCACGCTGCCCAGGAATATCAACTTCGATATTCTGCTTTCGTGTATCCGAAGGTATATAACAGAACGGTACTGGAAGTGTTAATAATTTCATTTGAAGTGTGTCTCTGACTATCTTTCTACTTGCGATTATCAAATCATTCGGTCTCCATATTTCCCAAAAATCATTCATGGGAGTTTATGAAATTATTTCACGAGCTATTTCACATTGGATTCTATCCGGTTGTAATCTGATTAGTTGTTTGAACTCGCGTAATTGTTCATCAAGTGCTCTATGATCGGTATTAATCTCTTCGTAATAGTCTACATGTTTCTTCAGCCAATCATGTGTGGATAAACCGATAAATGGTGGTGGTTGGCAATGATCGCCGCACATGATAATTTGTTTGTTTTTGTTTAATCTCTCTGGCAAGTCTGTGGGTTGGTGTTAACACAATCATGTTTGATTTGGTAACGCTAGCGTTTCTACGAAATAATTCAATCGCACAAGTTCTTTCCTGACAACCACAACCGTTAAAGTAAATAGTTTTATATCTACATATTGGATCGGATATCGGCGGTGCGTTAGAAAATTATGATATTTGGTCACACTTCAGGTATTTATCGTCCATCGTAACATCTGCTGATTTACAATACTCGTGTAGCGTCTCCTTTTTAAATCTGCAACATCCCCAATTTTCCTCGGGATCTGTGAATGCAGCCACGTATGATCTATATTTCTCTTGTATATATACATCGAATCAGTAGCTACTCTAACAGCGGTATTAGGAAATTTATTTATCATCGAAAATAGATTAATAGCAGAATAACTAAGCATAGATGATCTTAAATGTGTATATTGGGAACCTTATCATTCACAGTAGGTAACAATTGTACCTAATCGTGTTCCATCGGATAAGAAAGCGTCTTTACGATTTACAAATTTCCCCTTCTTCGTTAAATCTGCTACAATAAAATCATATTCAGCGCTGTCTATGATCAACCGCGAAGAATATTTTGCATTGTCATATCTTCCACCCCGGGTAAATTTACCAATTATTCGTCGTCCAAAATCTTTTGCTTGTCAATTTTTAATTTCAAATAACTCCTTGGACCAATCCATGATTTGTTGTTCACTGAAATCAGGAAATTGTTTTTGTTGTTCGCGTATTATATCATCTAGATCAGGTTGTGGTAACCAAACTTCGGTCTGAGCTCGATAACATATAATAGCTTCGCTGACAATCAACGATGACAACATACCACAATTAATCATATATCGTAACAGCACAATTGGCATCCAGTGTTTTTTTTTTACCAATGCAAACATAACTACACGGATGTAATCCTGTAGCTAATTCAAACGATACCACACAAGCAAATCAAGTTAAATAAAAATCAGGTAATGGACCATTAATCGCAACACGAGTCATTTCATGTGTTGGATGTCAAAATCGTTTGTAGTATTTCGCGGCTTCTCCGTATCCAAGAAAGCTCCCAGGATAACACGCAGCTATATAAATTGCAATCATACCCTCGCGGAAATATTTTGTATTCCACATTCCGCCATGCCCATACCTGACACAACTCAATTTAACATCTTCGAGAAAATCACTTCGTGTTGGACGCCATGGGTTTTTCTTTCTTGCGAAGTGGGCTACCACTGATGGAATCGTAAAACTATCCGTTAATAGTTTTTCATGGAAACTCTTCGAGTTGTCAGATGAGTATTCATTAGCTATTTTTCTCATTCGTGAGTGTAATGCTTCAATGCGATATAATTCACCATTTGGTCTTACAAATTGATCAAATCCTGATTCGGAATCTTCAGCGCTGCGAAGTAGCCACACTGACACAGGATCATCTTTACACAACGCGTGAATAGCATCAAATTATTTCTCTTCATAGAAAACATCCTTACAGAACTCTTACGGTTCCATCTCGTGGAAATATTGTTACTGCATGTGTCCACGCGTGTTCGTTATGATCAATAAGTTTGATTGGAGATCCTTCTGATTTATATTTTGATTCGTGTAATACTTCACCTGTTATCGTCGCTACCGATATTGGAAATCTTAATGACGTTTCTAATTTGGTCATATCTTGAATTGTTGCCCCGTGCTCCTTCACTGTCAGTCCCCATTGGGTTATTTTTTAACGTCGTCGTTCAGTTAATTTGTTTCCCCGGGATGCATTTGTGAAGTGTTGTATTATTCGTTCTGCTACACAATTCGTACTCGTTGACAAAGTCAGCGGCGAATATTTCATAGGTGCTAGTTTTTCAATACTTGGTTTATCATTTAGCTGATATATCCCATAAACAACGGTTGTTACAGGATAAGCTCTCTCGTAGTATGGTTTGTCAATTCCAGTCAGAATTCCTGGTCTGGAATCTCGACTCACAATGACAGTTTTTTTATCTTTGAGAATTGGTTCAAATTTATCTCTGATAATCCATTTTCCTTCCTCTTGGATAATGGATTTCATTCTAAAAAAATACTTTTTTCCCCCAAGATGTGAGATTATCTCAGCTGCTTTATCGTCGTTCATGGTAGCATCGATTGTGGGTACAGTTACATCATCATCAATAATTCGAAATGTCGACCACGTATGAGATGCTCCATCGCGCTTAAATTCATTAAAACAATCACGATTTTTACCCAATATGGTTCTATTGTCTATTAGACTTTTTGGTATATCAGAGATTCTATCGAGATTAAATCTAGCATTTTTCCAAGGCTTAATTTCCGATAATCTCTCGAATTCCTTCATATTATAATTAAAACAAGTATTTAAATAGAGAGTTTATTATATAATGAATCATTGTAAATGGCTCATGATTGGATGAGTAACCACGTGTAACAAATCATGCAGGAATGAGTTATGTGGGTATCATATGCAAAGCGTTCGTAACGGAAGTAATGGGCCCCTACCATGCCTCCGATGTGGGCTATGGGTTAGAGGAATATCACAATTGTATCTCGGTTGTGGTGGTAAACGATACAGAGAGTTGAAGCGTTACTATGATAAGAGAATCAAAGATTCCATCAATGAATCTGACTGTACCCCTAACAGCCTCAACGACAAGATCATAAGAACTCCGCAAGACTAGATTCAGAGATTTTCAAATAATATCATATTTCAACCAAAAAATGAATTAGACAAACAAAGTATTATGTATATAAATGAACCAAGAATTTCAACCGCATCCAGTGATTGTAAACTATGAGTCATCCCGTGATGGTATTGTCAGAAATCGTAGGATGAAGAAGCCAGTTGGTGCTATGACTAATCAGGGGTATTTGAGGTTTTGCGCTGGAAAGAAGAGATATAATAATCATCGTTTCGTGTATGAGGTATATAACGGATTGATCAAGGATAGTTTCGTTATTGATCATATAAATGGGATAAAGACTGATAATTCTTTGAATAATTTACGAGCTGTTACACAAAGTGAGAATACTGCATCTGGGAAAACTGGTACTTATAAAAAAAGTTGGGAAGAGACCTGTAAAATCATTTAATACAGTAACTAACAAAGAAATAGTATTTCAATCTATGAATATTTTGATATTTGTATGTCTTCAGTACGACTCGTTGCAGAGCAAATAACCAATACCGCTGTCTGCAGAAAAAAATGGACAAAAAAATCAGTTTTTATACGTCTGAATTCCATTTTGTATTATTCTATAATAGCATTAAGGGGAAGAACACGTTTAGGTATATTACGGCTTAACAAAGAGAGGTAATTTCGGTGTCACCTAATTTCGATGGTAATTTTTGATTGGCTGTTATAATTGTCATGAATCTCAGAGGATGTAATCAATTATTAGCTTGTTTTAATATAACCAATCAAACACGAAGTGTTTACAAATAGTTGTATTCTTTTTTTTGTCTTTTATTCATATATTCAGTCTTACTTCAGCGACATCATCGATGAATTCTTCGCTCGGATTCACACAGCGTGGTTGAATAGTCTTCCTGCGGTTCATTTCCAGTTACCTGAACTTGTAAAATCTGACTTTTTCACCGATGATTTACCCGCTGTAGATCCTAAGTTCAATTACAACTTTGACATCAGTTTTCTAGGAGCCCAAGATATTTATAAAAAGTATTCATATGATGTCTACGATGGAACAGAAACTGATGCACTTAGACGTTACAATTACAACGAGTATGTTAGAATAATATGGCAATTTGCTCTTGGCGATCAAGGTGTAATTGTAATAACAGAAAAAGTCTCATTGGGATCTTCAACACGATGAAACAAACATTCCAAACAAGACTAAACCAGCTTCAAGATTATCTGCATTTTGCATTATTCAAAGGGGAATAACTCGTTTAGGTATGTTACGGCCTAACGCGGAGTGAATAATACAACAATACCCAATGATTCATTGATTATGGTATGCATTGATAATACAAAAATACCCATTGATTCATTGATGATACAAAAATACCCATTGATTCATTGACTATGGTATGCATTGATAATACAAAAATACCCAATGATTCCTTGATAATACAAAAAAACCAATGATTCATTGATAATACAAAAATACCCAATGATTCATTGATAATACAAAAATACCCAATGATTCATTGGTAAAACCCACCTGCGTGAACTATAAATGAGTGAAATTTGTAAAACTGTGCGTACTATCGTATACGCCATTCGATGTATAAGGGTTCCAAATGGAGTTTTAATTGTAATGCCCAGAAACCTACCCTGATAAACGGAGGTATGGCATTGTGCTGTCTTAGGTATGTATATTTATATCCTTAATTAAGTATATATGTATTATACTGTCTAAAAAACGTGTCAAAATTGACCCCAATTTTTATATTTTTTTTTGTATTTGAAATATATAATTGTATATAAAATGAATCATGAAAATATTAATCAGATTATAAATGAAATATCAAAATTGAAAAATCAGGGAGTTCAATTGTCAGAAAGGTTACATTGTGATCAGATTCTTTCCGATTATGAAGATATACAAGAGAACATGAAACGGAATAGATACACATTACCTAAGTCATATGCATTTATTAAGCGTGTCCCACAAGCAATTTATGATTCGTTCAAAGAAAATGACGTAGACAAGTTTGTCCCGTTATTTACTATCGTGGAAAAGGTTAGAAAAGATTTGGGTCATCAGTATCAGTTCAAACGCGAAATTAATTCAAAAATTCGAAATTTTAAAACGATTCTCAGCGAAAATGAAAAATCCCCACTTGTTACCACAGCGGAGTTATAAATACTTCAGACAGGTAAAATTCTCACTATACATTGACATGTATAATACCTGTTGAACACAGATAGAGCGCGCGCGTTCAACTAGAACAAAAATTTGTAAAGACAGGTATACGACCAGGAAGAATTGTAAATTCGGGGTGGGGTTTCAGTGGGTTATTTGATTTTATATTTATTTTTGGTCATAGAAATCCTACGGATTTTTCATTGAAATCCTTAGTATTCTCATTAACTCTTCTTTACTAAGGCATGAATGAACATACTGCATAATTTGATCTCGACTACAACTAATCACTGTTATAACATCTCGATCTAACTGTTGTATTTGGTCGCCTGTTAGTAGGAATTTTTCATTGCCGAGCCTGTCTAACAGCGGATCAATGTGTGAAAATGGAAAATTCTTTGTTGAAAATCCTACGGATTTTCCATTTTCACCTACGAATTTTCCATCCATAGGATTTTTCGGAGATTCAGAAAAACACTTTCTGATAGCATCTTCTAGTTCATCCTTGTCGTAAATGAATACTCGTTCGTGTTGATACATTATATATAAATCTATACGGGTTCATTGTTTAATGAAAAATCGAAAATTTTCAAGGTAATTTACGACGAAAATCCTATGGATGAAAAATTCGTAGAATTTTCAAAGCTAGCTTGAAAATCCTTTGTTGAAAATCACTAAAAATTCACTGAAGTGGAAAAAGTCTACGAGAAATAACATTACAAATCGACTCTGAGACCCGACGGACTTTTTTATGATTTTTTAATCAAAAATCATCAAAAATCATCAAAAAATCATAAAGAATCATCAAATATTCAATGAAGTGGAAAAAGACTACGAGAAATAACATTACAAATCGACTCTTAGACCTGACGGACTTTTTTTTTATAGTTTTTTAATCAAAAACAGACAAAAATCATCAAAAATCATCAAAAAATCATCAAAAAACATCAAAAATTCACTGAAGTGGAAAAAGTCTAAGAGAAATAACATTACAAATCGACCGTTTGACCGTAAAATATCTTCGAGATTTTCTACTGAATGCATCAAAAATGCATCAAAAAACAGACAAAAATCACTGAAAATCAAAGATTTTTCAATAAAAACAGACAAAAATCATTAAAAATCATCAAAAATAAATTTATTTATAATTATTTTATTGGAAATCGGAGATTGTCCAATCGAATATTTTCCCAGCAAAGATATTTTTGCACTAAAAATAATCCGTAACAGCTTTTCCTTATAGAAAATAACATAGAAAATCGACAAATTGACCCGATTGAAAAAATCATGATTTTTCAGTGAATTTTTGATGATTTTGACTGATTATTGATGTTTTTTTTATTGATTTCCATGGAAAACCACCAAAAATAAACCGTAACAGTTTTTCCCTATGGAAAATCCCATACAAAATCGACCATTGACCGTAAAATCTCTTCGAGATTTTCCACTGAATGCAGTAAAAATGCATCAAAAATGCATCAAAATCAGTGAAAAATGCATCTAAAATCATCAAAAATCAGTCAAAATCATCAACATAAAAAAACTTTATTGAAACTTCTACAAATTTTTCAATAATTTATTTATTGAAAATCAAAGATTTTCTATTTACGATGAAATTCCTTCAAATTGCATTGAAAATCTTCGATTTTCCATTTACGACTTTACATCTAACGTCATTTGTAACTGTTTCATTCGAAGATCAATCAAGGAAAACCCCTGGTCAGTTATTCTAAAATTCATCCTTGTTATGAGTCTATTAGTGGTTTCCAAGTAGGTTAAATGAGGTGGATTCATCACGATGAGACTCCCCGGGGAAACATTCGGGGTAAACGTGTATATGATGTATCCTAGATCAGCGTTATCTGATTTTGAACGGTCAATTGCATAACTCCCTAACACTGCATCACAAATAACGTGTATTGCAATCATCGACGATATATCAACTTTGCCGGGTGATCTGTGTTTGTTATTGTTGAATACCGAATTATTCGACCGTAGAATTTCCTTTGGAGGGTTTATTTTAAACCATAACGCGTGAATTTGTGGGAAATATTCGTCAATGAGATCCCTCAGCGACTTCTTCATCGCTGGTACATCCCATCCTGGAAATTTCATAAAGACTAAACCGTTATCAGTACGTGAAAATACTTTTTTGAAGTTTTCCTTTGAAGCGATTTTATCTTCATACACCAACGAGAGTAATCTATCATTGATGTAGTTCATATCGGAGATAATTTGATTTAGTTGTTGTTGTTGCTTGATTGTATCACGTGAAGTTGTTCAATCGAGTAACAGATAATCTCGAAGCTGGTTTAGTTTTGTTTGGAATGTTTGTTTCATCGTGTTGAAGATCCCAATAAGGCTTTTTTTTCTGTTACCACAAATACACCTTGAGCGCCAGGAGCAAATCGCCATATTATTCTACCATACTTGATGTATTCGTAACGTCTAAGTGTATCAGTTTCTGTTCCGTCGTAGACATCATATGAATACTTTTCATAAATATCTTGGGGTCGTAGAAAACTGATGTCGAAATTGTAATTGTATTTTGGATCAACATCAGGTAATTAATCAGTGAAGAAATCAGATTTTACAGGTTCAGGTAACTGGAAATGAACCGCAGGGAGACTATTCAACCACGCTGCGTGAATCCGTGGGAAGAATTCGTCGATGGTGTCACTGAGTTTTTGGCGCATCCATGGTACGTTATAAACTGGAAACTTAAACGACGCGGATATTATACTTTGCTGCAAAATCTGTTTTCGATGTAGGATCAGTAGCAGCGAGAATAAGTTGAATAATTAACTGATTATATTCTTGTTCGCCAGAGATAATTTTATTACACACCTCTGTATACTTGATGACATCATCTCGGCGTGGTTGGATTTCACTAATTGCTGTTATCAAATAACCTCTAAATCGCTCGAATTCTCCTTTCATGCTTGTGATCTGAGTAGTAATACTTGATTTGAAATCTTCATTATAATGTCTAGTAATATTGGTGTCGCTCCTCTATCTCTCTTCGCAGAATATCAAAATTATGACCATCTATCGGTATATTATATCCTAAATAACCAACGCCATCAGGATGAACACCATAAGGACCAGCAAGATATAAACGATGAAACCCGTTGAAATAAAGTCGGATTTGAGTGGGTCGCGTGGTAGATCTTTTATGTCGACGGTACCTGGAATATATTCAGGGTAACCCAATAAGGTTGTAATTAAACTGTTATATATATCTACGGCGTAGTCAGGTGAATTTATCTCAATGACCTTCGACAACAGCGTTTCATGTCCGAGTATTTCAATAGGGGATTTATCAGGTCCATCTGGGACGAAAATTATATTTTTTCCTGTGATTGCTTCGATGGATTCTATGATTATTTCATTGATATCTTCGATGTCATATGCGCCGGTGGGTAGGTGTATTGTATGCCATTCTGGTTCACCTGGGGTTCCATCTGGGTTGACTTTATTCTTGTATGAAAATGTAAAACTGTTATTGGGTGGTTTACCATTAAATGGTGCTGATCGCACATTTGGCCAGCTGTAGTAACATCTTAATTGTGTTAGCGCTATCTCAGATGCTGCCACTGCTGCTATCTCAGATGCTGGTACTTTCGTTACCAGCGAGATCAACTTTGTCTTTGTCGTAGTGGTATTTTCTGCTATTCGTTGAAGCAGTTCTTGTGACATTGTTATTGTAATTGTTATTGTCAACGTTGAAATTGTTTTCAATTTCCAATTTCGACATCGTTGAATCATACAATTGAACCATTTTCGAGAATTCATCATCGAATATAATTGTATCATCAATTGACGTCGAGATCAGTATTGACAATTGCGAGTACGCGTTTGACACAACAACAACAAGTTTAACGGTGTAATCGTGTAGTTTTCACTGGGAACACGATGATATTTTTTTGTTATTCCGGTAAATACTCCGGCGATTGTTGCAGCCGCAGATATACAAATTGGAACAATAACTGGAGCTATCATTGTAACCGAAGATAGTATTATTTCAGCGCCGGCAATTACACCAGACACCGAGTACACGGATACGTCGATGCTGGTGATTTTACGTTGATATTTTTTCTTTTTATTTCGATATTGTTCAATTAATGATTCAAGTTTACCCTGAAATTCTTTGACTGTATTATAACGGTATTGTAACACTGAGGGAATCGGTGATGACGAAATCAACAGTGATGACATTTTATTTATTACAGCAGTAAACAGTTTCAATTAAAACTGGATTTGGAAAATCCTTTAGTGAAATTGTTTTGTTGAAAATCTTCGATTTTCCATTTTTAGTTTAATTGTTTACTTAAATCCGCTACAAATTCAAAATACCACGACATTGAAACCCTAGCCAAATTATTATCCGTGGATGTAATCGTGAATTGTTCAATTGTATCCTTGTCGATGATCGTTGATATCGTATTGTTGACGCCAGATGAACTCGACGATGATATATTAAACTGAGCTGGTGTCACTAGTGTTAATCGATAAGTACCCTTGACGGTTGTGGTGATACTTAATATGTTATTTAGTGGCGTCCACGTATATAATCCGTGTTGAATCGTGTATACTACGTTGTTGGTTTTCTCATGAGGAATTTTTGTTTTTTCAACGATTGCTATCATCCTTGTTGCATCCGCTACGATGGCATTGCTGGTTGTTTTGAGATCCTCGATGGAGTTTTTAAAATCAGGGAGTTTTATATCGAGTTTATCAAGTGGAGATCCGAGAAATTTATCGACGATGTTTCTACGAAATGTTGAAAATTGTTTTGCGTGGTCTTCATATTTGGATTGAAGTGTTGTTAGTTTCAACATATAATCTTTTATCGTTATGAGATTCGGTGTGGTCACTGGTGGATTTCCAAAGAAATCAAATAACGGCCTGTCAATTTTGTCAGTGTTACTTTTTGCAATTTAGAAAATTGATCGAATTTAGTTATATGATTGTTATATTCATCACGTAGTTTTTTTAGATCCTCGGTGGATTTTTATAACATAGATGTATTTATTTGATCGTGTAATTTTTTAATTCAACTAAGTTTGCTATCGATGAAATAGCTCTCCTGATCATTTTTTTAATTGCCCGATGCTAACTTCTTGTTGTTGTCTTGATACTGATCTTCCAAAAATATCTGCCATGTTATATATTTTTACACGTTTCTCTTTAAGTGATTTTTTAAAATTTTACGAATTTCAACATAATGTATTCGTGGATGGCTTTGTGAGGTAATTTAGAACTCGTCGAGATAGCTATTAGCGCGTTAAGAACCTCTCGTCCACATATCGGAGGATCTGTTAATGTCTGCGTGGGCAGCGTTGAGTACCAAACTAGGATTTTTGACGAAACTTTAGTTTGAGTTGTAAACAACTTAGATCCATAACTGAGAAATTCCCTTGGCGGAGGCAACCCATACGAGTCAAAATAAATAATTGATTGGGGATGTTTCGCGTAACACACCCAATGAGTTCCAGGTCCAGTGTTGTCATCTAGATTAATTAAACCAGTTTCTGGGATATGTGGTTGTGCTGGTAATTGATCTTTCATGAATACGCCTCTGAAATGTTTTATTGGGAGTTTCTTTACTGCGTCAGCGAGGTCAAAATTAGACATTGGAAAACCCATAGGATTTTCAATCAAGGACTCTACAACGTCAGAATTTATCTTGGTCCGTAGTGTTTTGTGAACCGACTTTCCGGTAATCTGATTCCTTTTCCCTTTTTTGTATTTAGATCCGCGAACTGATCCACCGGTTGCTTTTTTTACTGCAAGCACTGCCGCGGTACCAATAGCTCCTAGCGTCGCTGCTTTAGCCACCGCTAGAGCAGCTGCTGCAATTAACGCTGGAATCGCAGCTAACAGCGGAAATATACCGCCGGTTTTAATCATGTCGCCGATCGCAGCTTGTGAAAAGGTCAATTTGATTCCTGTACCAGCAGTAGAATTTTTCGATTGAAGTTTCTTTTCCTGACCAGGTGTCAGGGTGACATTAACATGATTGTACGACATTTTATTTAGATGGTGATCATCTAATTGTCCCATTACATATTTTCTATTGGTGCATCAATGACTCGCATTTTTCCACCACCACCTTCAAGTGTCATAGATTTATCACTAAGAATAACAGCAATTGCTCTAAATCCTCCAAAGGCATCACCTATACGAGCCTGAAATTTTACATCAACGGTTGAGGGTTTAGATAGATCAAGATTTTGCAACGAAAAGTAATAAATCGGGTACAATTCTTTAAAATCCCACTGTGATATTTGTAGTCCAGTATCAACGTTTTGATCACGACTCATATAAGACCATAATCGATGATATACTCGTCCTATTTGATTGCTACCGTAATCGAGAATAAGTTGTTCTGCGGGTTCTTGCTGATTACTTATTCGTAATGATACTTCACTAACATTACACTTATGAAATATCATATGGGACCGCAATTGCAACCCCAGCTTGTTTTTGAGTTCGATTCACATTTTGTAGCGCAACAAAGATATGTCTTGGCGCGGAAACATTTTTAGTAAGCGCAAGCTGCCAAGTAAAAGCACCAACAACGTTACTGGTTATTGTAGCTATTGTAATATCAGACCAGTTCAGCAATAATTTTCATCCATGATCCATAAAAGATAGCAACCGAGTCTCAACAGTCAACGATGGAGTCATAATTGGTATCCATAACGCTAATTTTGTTAATTCTACATTACCATCTCTAACAGGATCAGCACCATGCCAAAGAGCATAATCGTCAGTTGATCTTCGCGTGAGCACTACAGTATGACTAGCACCAATGATAACTCTTCTGACATCTCTACAAAATCCAAATATATGCAACAGTGGAATCACACATGAAAATCTACCAAGGTTGTCTATATTCTTTTTTCGTCCTGCAAATCCTGCGTTGTAAGTATCATATTTACTAATACTCATATGATCGACATCATCATTATTAGCAAGATTAGCAGCAGCACGATTCTTTGGTTGTCTGAAAAGAAATTCAGTATGATTAGCGCTATCGGTAGTATCCGTCGCAAACATCATTGAATGACCCGCCGATTTAATTAAATCATCAGAGTATCTAGATAAACCTGTGGTTGCAACATCAACATCTTTATCGATGGATTCGATTCTAGTAGAATTGATTATATACTGCGCACTGCTAAATAAAGCCATTATGCCATTGTTGACAAACCCAATCGGAATCTTTTCAAGATGATCAGGAGCAATAAATGGAGTATGATCATGCTTTACTAGTTGTCCCTCTACTTCTATGTAAGCTTCACACGGCAAGAAGTATTTAGTTGTGTCATCAAATCTAAGTTCAATTCGTGATCTTGCATTTGCATTCTGGGCATGATACGAAAAATACTGATAATCACGTATTGAATCATTTTTTCGTACAGGAGCATTTACTTTAAAAGCATCATCGATTTCGTATTCAAACATTTTATTCTATAGTCGTGGATCTAAATCATTAATCGTTTCAGACCGGAACCAGCAATTAATCTCAATCGCGCTTTTGCTATTTTATTAATTGCGCTACCTATTTTAGGTGGCATTTGATTCATAGATTGTAATTTTACTGGTTTTCTCTTCGAGGAAAAACCTCTTGCCAACGACAAAAGCTTTTCTTTGGCGGCATCAAACGCATCAACAGCCTTATTACCAACTTCTGTACCGATTTTTTCACCGAGAACCCCAATAGCTTTTGACGCTATTTCTTTACCGATTGGTAGCAGCTTTGGAGCAACTCGAGTAAATAATCCAGCGACAACATCACCGAGTCCATTTCCATATGTCACCTTGTACACTGGCAATCGTGAATTTACGACATAAACAGGTCTTGCTCTACTCATACTACGTTTACTATCATTTTATTTAAATGCTATATATATAATCGGTGATAAATCGCGGCGATTAATCGTTGTAGTAATCATCAGTAAGTTCATCGATGAAACTACGATATAGTTGTATATCCATTACACGACCTTGAAATAACCGTTTACAGATTTCAGCCGCTTCGTTAATTATCTCCGGAGAATTATATCCAGCTCGTTTTTCTCCAATGAGAACTTCTAACCGTGATATATCATCGAGGATACTTCTTGAACATGGTATATTACCACCATGATATCCTATACCAGATTTTCCAGGTATTTCTTGCGTGAGATCAGCTTCAGGTTCTTCTTCTTGGGGTTGAGGATCTTCCACAAGATGATCTTATTTCTTCGTCCTCCTCACCCTCGTCCTTGTCCTTCTCGTCCTCGTTGTTTTTGTTCGGTTTTTAGTCGTTGTTGTTCAGATACTAATAAACCTTTTTTTTCCCTGATTTTCGAGATATTCTCGTTTAACAGCAGTCAAATATGCCAGATATATGGGATCATCATTATCAATTTGTGGTAGTTGATTTTTAATTTTGTAAACTGCTTTATACAAATCACCTACGTTTTTGATATAACCTTTTCGTCCAGGTTTTAAATAATTTTCTTTAGTGTAATATCCCAGCGCAACAAACTTTACTAAATCAGTTATATCATCTTTATCAATCTTCGCTAAAATTTCCTCAGTAAATTTATCTCGTAGCTCTTGAACTCTATTATCTGGCTTTTAGGAGGTTTAACATCTGGTTTAGATTCCTCTGGTTGTCTCTTTTTTATCGCGGTTACAACTTCTCCAGTTGCCGTAGTTATAGGCTTAAATAATTGTTCAGTATCGGCGGTAAAATCTAATTTTGCTTGTTGTCGAGCTTGCAAATTATATCTGAAAGAATCTCTCACCGGGAGAAATTTCTTAATCGCAGCCAACCGTTCTCTAGTTAATCTAGTTATTTGTGCTTCTCCGACGTTTGCCATTTATATAAAAAAATATATCGCTAATTCATCATTGTATCTATAGCTAATTTTGTTAATGCAGCAGCAACGGGGGTGCTGATTAAGCATTTACGAACAAGCCTTTGCTTGCCGAATAAACGCCTATGTGAAATCACAACAATGTTGTTGTCGAAAATCGAAGATTTTCCATGCAGCAACACATGTTGTCAATAACCCGGCGTCGTCCCTTTTTCAAATTTTGTTTTGCCAAATGGAGGCTTCAATTAAGCATTTACGAGGAAGCCTTGGTTGCCGAATTGACGCCTTGTAAAAAGTTGTCGGATTCACCCCCTCTGCTGCTCGTACAGAGGACTCCCGTATACGTGATTTTCTGAATATCAAAAATTGCGTGAAAATACGGCTTACGCGTTTCCGAGACATTTGAAAGTGATCGGTTATTAAAATAAATAAAAAATTTGGATGTGAAAGTTTTTTTTAAAACTTTATTTACATTTACGATGGCTATCAACAGCAGGGTAAAACGCAAATTAAATTTACACTATCTGGAAACTAAATATCTGGTTGTTAAGGAAGTTAAAGGATGAACATCTAATCTCCCATTCATATCAAAAATCTTAGATAAGGTTGTTCTAACTCAACTTGTATCTCATTTGAATTCAAACAGTCTTTTTAGCAATGTACAGTCTGCATTTCGCTCTTGCCACAGTACGGAAACTACTCTTCTGAAAGTATTTAGTGACATTCTCTCTGCTTTGGATAGTGGAAAGATTACAGTCCTCACTCTCCTGGATTTATCTGCAGCATTTTACACAATAGACCATGATATATTACTTCACCGTCTCCAGCATGTATTTGGCATTCAGAATATAGCTTTCAGTGGTTCAAGTCCTACTTAGTCAACAGGACACAAATTATATCTGAAAATGGAATACACTCCAGCCCAGTTGATGTATGTTGTGGTGTTCCACAGGGTTCTGTTCCTGGACCTGTTCTCCTCATTCTGTATACTCAGCCACTCTCAAGTGTCATAGATCATCACCAAGTGTCGCACCAAGTGTATACCGATGACACCCAAATATACAAGTCTAGCCACCCAACTGAAGTTGATGCTACCATCCATGGAGTAGAGAAGTGCATTTCTGATGTGAAATCATGGATGACATGTAACAAGCTGCAGATGAATGATAATAATACTGAGGCTATTCTGATCACAACACAAAGACTTTCTCATTCACATCCTTTACCTCAGACAATAAATATCAGCAACACCAACATTAAATTATCACAGTCAGTACGGAACCTAGGCGTTACTCTAGACAGTACTCTCACATTGCACCAACATGTCATAAACATATGCAAGGCTGCATATCTTGAATTGAGACGCATCAGTTCCATTCATAAATATCTTTCAGTTGAAAAACACTTGTGTGTTCATTAGTACTTTCAAGACTGGACTATTGTAACTCAATTCTGTCTGGTTCGTCACAATATTTACTCCAGAAACTTCAAAATGTTTAAAACACAGCTGCACAGATCATCTTTGAGTACCTCAATCAGAGCACACCTCACCACTGTTCTGTACCCTACACTGGCTATCAATCCGATACAGAATCAAACACAAAATTTGTTCTCTGTGCTATGTTTCCCTGACAGACTCCAGTCCAACATACCTATGCAGCCTCACCCATGTGTATACACCAGCTAGTACCTTACGCTCTTCTTCTGATAATCGTATACTCATTGTTCCCAAGGTGAAAACAAAGTCATATGGACAACGTTCGTTTGCATACCAGGGCCCAGCGACATGGAACGAATTGCCCATTGAAATTAGACACAAAGACACAGTGATCCCATTTACGAGTGCTCTTAAGACTCACCTGTTTAGACTTCAGGAACAAACTTTGCGACCTAATCATGTTTTGTATCTTATATATTTTCAGCATGTTTTGATGTTTTCCATTTTCAATGTTTTTGTCATTTGTTGTTCTGTAGTGTAGTCATATCATTATTGATGGTGTAAAGCGCTTAGAACTTCGAAAGATTAGGCACTATACAAAGTCCTCATTATTATTATTATTATTATTATTATTATTATTATTATTATTATTATTATCACACAAAGAGATCTGTGAAATTTTTTCACTGAAAAATAACAACCGTTCTGGAAGGATGGAAGCTGCTGAGTCGATAAAGAAAGACTAAGTTGAAGGTAACTTCACTCCCCAAAGGAAGAAGCAAGACTGCTACATTTGAAGACGTGGAGGAAGCATCCAAATGGTTCAATGAAGCATTATCGAAAAATCTAAGTGTGGGGAGCTTCGCTGCAACAAGTGGTTGGTTCAGTCGCTTTAATGTTCGTCATAACATTGGATCAGCTAAACTTTCAAATGCTTGCAATTAGGAGTGAACGCTCGTTTAAAAGAACTTTAAACAAGTAAAATAGTTACGAGGGAAAATGATTTTAATGCATGCTCACTTTTGTACCTTTATATTGTCAGAGTCAGAATTGTGCAGTAGTTTATGATACTGAACATCTTCGTATTGCACGCACGTGGACGACACTTTTGCCTTAAAATGGTAGACATTGCCTTCTATTGCAAACAAATTATGGACGCGGAAACTAACACTTTTAATTAAACAAATTATTTGAACAAATTGATTTAATGCACAAACTATAACAAATTGAAGGTATTATCCAAGACCAACTGGGATATCTGATGAAATGCGCCGCAGAAATGGCAGAATCCAGAAGAGAATCACCAACCGTTCATTAAGGAAAACTACTGTGACAACCCAGACTAAAGATGGCGTACCTCCAACATAGAAGATGCACATGACTGGGCGAAAAAATATGTCATTGTATGTTGGACTTGACCTTGTCCAACATTATGGTTTTTCTATTCCTGACCTGAATTATTGATATTTGGTTTTCAAGCAAATATGTTTAGCAAAGTCTAAAACGTTGGTAATCATCTATGAATTGCCGGGTGTATCTGTTGTAATACAATTCTAATTAAACTTAAGATTTTATTTTGTAAACACTGAGAAATTTCTACAAGGTCATTTTTATTTAGGTAATGAACAACATGATGAACAGGAACGTCTCGATCGAGACATTACTCCGTATATTTAAATACGTGGACATGACATTTTTTCGATGCGTGGAAGTGTGTGTAATCAGCCATCATTTACACGGTCGCAACTATCTTCGCAGTATAGAATTTGCATTACACAACAATGTCAACGACATGCGGTAAACCTGAGATAAAATGGTTCTAATAGGCGAAGAATGTTGTCGAGGACAGTACATTGTGGTATTATCAAAGTCACCATCACCTCGTGTATTAAATGGCATTGATAAACTCACTACAAGACTACTATCCGCTTACCATAGGCGTGTATGGTGCTGATGTGATCAACGAGCCTGTGGTTGACTATTTAGCGCCTGTGTTAACTGGTGCGATGAATTAAACAGATCAAATGATCATTTTACCAACACATTAGTGGACATGGATTGACCGAACATCTGCATGAAAAAATTCAGCAATGGTATTTGCGAATTTGCATAAACGATGCAAAGGTAGCAATAAATGCCTTATCGTCGTCAGTACAATAACGGGAGATATATTACAACAATGTGGTAAACATCAACTCCATACATCATTCAACTTCTTGAACACAAGACACATGCGACTTTCCATGACTTACAGTTTCTAACACGACTATATTTCTATGCTCGACCTTGCAGTTGTATGGCTAATTAACAGTGAGGCCAAGTCTGTCCACGTCGATCAGTTTGATTATTCTTCATGCGAGTGTTACCAAGTCGAAGAGTTGCACAATCAATTATGCCAAGACACATTGAAATACACAAGAATCGTCGATGATTGCACATACGTAATGATACATTTTGCACTAGTGTGAATGGAAAACACCATCAAAGAGTTTACTTGAAGACATTCGACGATCTTACGCAGAATAGTGGTATTGCGGTCTCTGGAATATAAAATATAAAGTCAATGAGATTGTCAGTGTATACATGGTTAAGTTTTACGCTATAGTTTTATTGATCAAGGTGAATATCTAGCGTACCTTGAACGGTTCGGTCATCTCATCAGATGCACTAAATTCCGCGCGTGGTCGTCAGTGGTCCTTTGCAAGAAAATGATCGGCCTTGTTTTGCCGAGACCAGCAGTTTTGAGTTTTCGCCAAACGTTATGTAATCACCGAGATTGGTTTAGATGTGCGCTTCTTCTCGGAAGATCATCAGTTAGATCAACGGAGTTCAGCTTCAGTATACACATCTGAGATCTTTAACGGTGGCGTACGTCAGCATCAAATTGCTATCGATCGTCCACAGATCACCAACACGTGTGGTCAGTCATGTCACTGATTAGTTAAAAATATTAATCTAAAATATCTTCGCGACAAAGACATCACCATGCTCAAGTTGGCTAAAACGTTTTGTATCATCAATTCATTCTACGCTGATGAATACAAACAACACTAATACAAAAACAGGCCAATATCACCCCACCCCACCCCCATCCGACATAAACTTGTTCGTCTTAACCGAAGGGATAGATGTGCTAAACCTACGCGTGCAAAACAACCAGCATTCAATTTTATTAACGCCCATGCGCAGACCAACTAATCAGACGCGACATAAATACGTAACATTACAGAGGTATCACAGTTTGTTTCGATACTACGGCATTAAATGAGCAATCGAGATAACTGGGCAAACGTACATTTCTCAGCGTGTTAATCGGGTACGAAATTTGAACGATCACCAAGATCACGTTTGAAATATTTCTTGCTTGTTTATTAAATAAAATCACTAACGTGACCTCATGCCGGGATCAAATTTAACTTCTCCCGACTGCTGAAGATTCGTTATATGCCTGGTTGTGTATTAGTGCAGATTATTACAAAGAGGTCTATGAAGATTGTGACGCCAACGACGATCGCTTAAAGCAAAGGATTTCATGTCCACGTAGACCCCAGACGACCTGATTGTTGTCTAATGAAAACAAGTACATGATAATCTTCAAGAAAAACTTTTCAGACTGTAATCAGGATAAAATCACCGGCGTGTTAATTTCGCTGTTGTAGTACCCATGGAATAGTCGTCGTCAAAGTATGTGGTCATTCCTGGCAACGAAACGACTGAGTAGCCAGTGACCTGTGTGCATTCGCCAACGTGAGTGTGGTAAACAATGCGACAAACAGAGTTTACATGTATTGAAGATATCCCATCCAATATATATTTTATTTTTCCATGTAAGCACTGGATGATAAGATGTGGCATATCTTGCTGTCTCGCGAGTTGTTTACATGTCGCAGCTGTCAGTGAATGTTTTCGATGCAACGAAATATGTACCATCTACTTTGCAATAGCATATTCATGTGAATGACGCTAGACGCAAAATGACTCAGTGACAAAATGCACAAACCCTTTTGTGATTTTATCGTCAAGGAATTTCTCTCGCTGCCACAACAGCACATGTAACGTTGAGATGGAATGGGGTAATCGTGCTTTTGATTCTAGACAGATCAACGTGGGGCCTATTGACATCAAACTAGGTCATCATATCGGAAACTCTGTAGTGATGCTGTGTTGATGAGTCTCTTGAAACCCCGTGATAATTTGTACTTATAGCAGGCGAAATCAGCCGTCGTAATTATGTATCACTTGCAGTTCCTCACGGACAAAAGTCGCTGCGCAGTGTCTTCCCCTGTCCTATTGCTAGACAATATATCACTGGTGCATCACTGCGGCAGGTCATCTGTGAAATTATGTCGACCCGGAGTAGCTGAGAAAGGCGATAATAAGTGGCATAGTCTGGGATATGTCATAAGTCGATCAAGGCTTACTTTCTGACATCTTCGGATTTTGCAGATGCGTCAGAAACATTATATTTGACCCCAGTCACAAGCTTTTGCTTCACCTGCGCCTCACATACAGTCACGCGCTAATGAATTACGCTGTTGTGCACAACGGTGAAGCTGTACTGTCCAATTTGTAAATTTCTGGATACATGTGCTGACGCCATCTCTGGTCGAAAAGCAACTGCTTCTGTCATTAATGTCAGCGGAATGTCACTCTGCTCAGCGCTGTCATGATCAACGATGATGACTGACTCGCTACAAAGCACCCTAGTATATTAATACACATGGCAGATCAGTTATACGCATGTGGTTAAAGGACTTCGACATATTCATAGCGTTTCGTAACGTCGAAAGACTGGAAACTCAGGGACAAAATTCGGAGGTGTGTTGACAAACTTGAGGTGCCTGATGCGTCGCTGCTACCAAAGCGTTATCACGGGCCATCTCAAGATGTGAGACTTGTTTTTCCCCAATATTTATGCCACACGCGCTTCACAAACTGTTGCCGTACGTATAACGAGATCTAAACGTCAATATGAAAATGCAGACCCTGAGCGAGACCTAACAATGAATTTTCCGTTTTATTACTTCACATTGGATACGTGGATCTGTTCAGACAATCTGTCATGGACGTGCATTGTCTAGCCGTCTTGGGTGAAACGCCCGCCTGGCGGTTACAGATGTATCTCTATGATATTGTCTCAATTTTTTATTTCACCAATGTTAGTTTACATAGATCTTGAATCAGGTAGGTGATCCTTCTCGCCTATCTGTTTCAAATTGCGACCTTCCTGGCTGAGCTAACACATGTGATAAGTAAATATCTCTCTCACGTTATTATTGCTTAATTTGTTTATGATATATATACACACACATTACGGTTGTTTGTGTGATAACGATATAACTGTAGTTTTCACATGGTTGTACACTTATGCTTGGTGATCCTTTCAGCAGTGTATAGCTTATCCTCACTTAAAGATATAGTGCAAGTGAGCAAACGGTTGGGTTATGCGTAGTTGTGTACAAGAAGAGCGAGGTAGGAAAACTGGAGTAAAGGAACAAATGACTGCTAATATTTACAATGTATGATGATGAGAGAGAAAACATAATTTTGTACTTTAGAATTACCGTCGTTAATAATAACAATGACAGTGAAAAAGACAAAAAGAAAGCTATTTTGCACTATTTGTAACACGCCCATGTCAATAATATAACATTTGTACCAAATGTTAAAAGTTTCATAGTATCTCCGAAGAATTACTTTCAAATGGCCTGCGAGGGTTACAACAATTTATCCTCAAAGTTACTGTATCTCTCTTTCTCTCTTTCTCTCTCTCTCTCACTCTCTCTCTCTCTCTCTCACACACACACACACACACACACACACACACACACACACACACACACACACACACACAGAGGAGATGGAAGATAAAAGATTTATAGCACGTGCTTAGGCTCGAATAAACAGTAACAAAGAAAGAGTGAAAATAGCAAGCTTGTAAAAACTTAATAAACAATTTATTGAGCACAAATATTTTCCAGAAAAGGAAAATAAACTTACGGTTTTAAGAATCAATTCCAAAATTAATCCAAAAATAATTCAAAATATTATCCACTAGAGAAATTGCAAAAGTCCTGGTAATAAAATGTCCAAATAATTCCAAGTTAGAATTCCAGCGAAGTATCCAAGATGGAAGACGATGTCACTTGATGAAGTCAGTTTTTGGTAATAAAATTCTATGAGCACAATTCTTTTCCAGATAAATAACAAACTAAATTCCCTTGAATCCAAACGAATTGAAATAATTTCCAATACAAGGTAACTCAAAACGACACAACTTAATATTCTAACAGCCCCAGTTCTACTGAATAGTTCGCTCCAAAACATAATTTATATACCTGTTTTTACGTAAACAAGAAAGGTTTCACGTGATCATCTAGAATCTTTTAGAACAAATTTACGTTCAAAAACTCACGTACCCACCGTATGACCCAACTAAAAATAGAAAGATGTTTATACAAAGCTCCATAATGTCCTTGGAACCAATCAATCATTTTAAAAGCTTGTTTACAACTCTGAAGCCAGGTCAGAAATGAAGTCAACACCTAGTGTTTATTCTGTAAAGTACAGGTCACCCCCACCCCCCAATGAACAAATCTTAAACTTAAAATGCCAAATTTGAATCTAACAAACAAACAAATTTAAAAATAAATATAAATGACTTATATCAAATATATGTATGTATGTATGTATGTATGTATGTATGTATGTATGTATGTATGTATGTATGTATGTGTCAGGCTTGTAATCAATTGACATCGATGCTTCGGTCAATGTTTAATTTATTGACCGATGGCATATCGTTGATGAAACAGTACGCGTGCTACTGTCGGCACTTATAAAACTACCTATTATATAACTGTCATAAGCAAACTAACTACTATTGCTATTTGAGAACATTACGGTGCCGAATGGTAAATATATCATTCTTTAGTACCTATTAAATATTCAGCACAACGCATCTCTGTAATATAGAACTTCGTTAAGCAGGACACCTTCGTTCCCGGTCAATATTTTCGGATTAATTAAATTTCTGTTTTTAAATAATATTATTATTTAATGCCGTATATACGTACATGTACTGTACATATCCATGTATTTTCTACTTGTATATGTACCGTGTATCCATTAATGGTCGAAATAATTTAATGAATACATATATTGAGTTTTATTTGTTTCGCTTTATTATAACATCTATTTGCAAATGCAAATTAGTTTAAACCAGTAACACATGTACATATTATGCTAGCTTCCTTAGGTAATCAGATACCCTTGTTTGCATTGATTCCTTGACGGATCGAGTCAATACATACTCAAGGGCTTTGTCTATTATGTTTTATGTCATCGTTGGTGAATATTACTGACGTATGCTCAATGTACGAAATAAATGATGCTATGATGTCCTTGGATGATAATGTCTTATCCCTCGACGTCAGTGGTGACATCATCGTCTTCTTCATTAACGGTCTCTGGAACCTCGTCTCGTGGGATCAAAATTAGTTGTTATTCTGTTTATTCCATGTCGTCTATCCTAACGTAGACCTCGGTAGTCATATCACCTTAAGTTGATATCTGAGATCGCTAATTGTGATGTTGTCTCCTTCATCGATATCGTTAATAGTAGTGGTCTTTTTATGTAGGCACCCTTTAGCCGCAGCACAAGACTGTGTGCTGTTTCGGACTTAGAGGTGTTCACTCCTATTTTCTAAATACAATTTTGTTTTATGTTCTAGTATGTAACTGTGTATTATATTTGTTCTCCTTCGACATTGCGTTTATGTTTTGCGGTTAATAAGAAGATTTTTAGTTTCGTTTTTGGATTAAATATAGATCGAGGTTACTCTGATTTTCTTCTGTTATGTGTATTCTGAGTTTGCTATTCTCTTTTTCTTGAAGATCGGATAGCGACCGCTTCGAGATCATGTTCTGGTGATCTTGCAGAAAATGCAGAGTTTAAAAGTTTGAAGGTGAATCAAGTCTCTCGGCACATATTGATGCTTTTCAGCCACACTGCTCAGTCTTCCAAATGTGAAAGTGTAAGACTTCATCTGATTGGCTGATTACATTAGTGATTATGGTAAGAACATTGGCCACTATAACTTGACCCGTAAAAGTTTGCTGTCAAATCTTGACGTAGGACAGTGTAGATCTGATTTCAATCATGTTCATGAAGCATGCGTTGCTTATTTATAAATATATAGTTTAATGATAAATGAGAGAGAGAGAGAGAGAGAGAGAGAGAGAGAGAGAGAGAGAGAGAGAGAGAGAGAGAGAGAGAGGGAGGGGAGGGCGTACGGGTGGTTGGGTGGGTTGAAGAACAAATTATGTAATGGAGAAGCGTAACATTATAAGTTAATGAACTACGAAATTAAATTACCTGGAGAGAACTAGAACGCAACATATGTATTACGAGTCCTACACGGTACCAACTGTGCCAAAGGAGCACACACAACACACACACACACACACAACACACGCACACACATACACGCACACACACACACACACACACACACACACACACACACAAGCGAATACGCGCGAATCTGACAAAGTAGGTTATCGAAAACACTAAAATCATTAGATGGCATTTGGGTAAAATGTGAGGAAGGATGCAAGCATTAGTCTTAGCAAATTAAATAAATCAATTAGCTTCGAATTATAAATATTCTGGACATGAAAGATAATTAAGTCTGCATCCTGCTCGAAACGAGCATTAGATCATAACAAGCTTTATATCTTGCTTGTAAGTAACTACTTCCGCCTTTCGGAGTCATGTAGAAAAGCTTTATGATGTCTAATAATGAAAAGGTAACTTTGAAATCTCAGTATTAGATAGATTCATGTGATGACTTTCTAGAGTTATGCGTTGGTATATCAGTGTTTGTTGAATGCATACATATGTGTAGCTTTTATCCAGTCTGCTTGAGATTCGGACCCGATAGATACGAGCCAACAGTCTAATCGAGCGAAACGGTGTGGTCTTGCTTACACTCCTTGTGTATTTTAAAGAGGACAAAAACCCTGACCTGCTTAATTTTATTGTAAATAGAAGGATATTTAGTAGTTTGTGTATTTAATCTATCCCAACTATTTGTTTATTTGCATCTTATGTAATTGCACTTCAATTTTTTAAAAGAATACTGTCCTGTTTTGCGAGATCACACTGAAAGACCCTGCCGCGAATTTGTTAGCACCCTTCCAAATACACAGGATGTGACGTCATTTGAGACGATTAACGTATACAAGTCATATTCAGTTTGTGCAGCGAAGTGTCAAGTAGAAACAAGATGATTCAATACGCAGCTCTACATTGTGTGACTCAAATATACAAGTTAAGTGTGTCTCTAAATATACCTTGTAAATTAATCTTTTAGGAAGAAAAACAAAAATAAGGAACATATTGAATACTTTATTCTTCTATTACACTGTAGGGCAGCTCACGCACTGCACAAAGAACCAATATGAAAGGGTACCTTAAACAATTTAGGAAAATGTTTAAAAGTACTAATAAATAAATACATACATACATACATACATACATACATACATACATACATGCATGCATGCATGCATGCATGCATGCATGCATGCATGCATGCATACATACATACATACATACATACATACATACATACATACATACAAACAAACTCGAGTCTGGAGAAGTACAATTTTTTTCAAAAAATGTATGGACCCCACTCGAGCACAGTCGAATTCAATATGAAATAAATAGACAACACGAAGAACGACACGCAAAAAAATACAAGTTATAAAACAATCAGTTTCTTCCACCCCCACCCCACCCCCCATTAACAAAGATAGTACACCGTACTTCGTTCAAAACTAAAAATAAAAAAATGCATATAATTTTTGTTGTTGATTAGTTTAAAAATATATATCAAATGCCTATAGCACCAACATAAATGGCGTACAGGTTACCTCTTGCCAAGGTCGACAAATTGAACCGGGGAATGAAGTTTGAGATTACATGAATAAAACCTACTCGGATCATCAACCCAGGAAACACTGAAGATACAATACCCCTCAAAGTTTAACTACATAAACGGAAATTTTAGAAAAAGGAGAAAAAATATATATTTAAAAAAACCACCAAACTACATATCGGGAGGAACACACCAACGCATGAAAACTTTGTTCCTTTCTTTAAGAAAATGGAGGCTGGGATCTGTATGGTGCCTGCCACCCCACCCCACCCCACCCCACCCCAAAACAGATGTGAGAATAATATAAGTTCCAGACAGAAGATTATTTTTTGTCACATTCCCAAAGGACCCTATAAGGAGAGCTGTATGGGCGATCAAATTAAAGAGATAAGGCTTTATGGTAACTCAACACACCAGGTTGTGCCAGAGACATTTCGAGTTTGAATGTTTCTCTAAAGACACAAGAGCATCGCCATTGTCCGAATCTGACGAGTCCTGTTTATCTTTGTCCCACGAATCTATCATGTAAGGTTGGATGTTAATGGTATATTCTACTTCGGTAATGTTGTTATTGTTGTTGTTGTAGGGCTTAACGTCATTTTTTCCAGCACACGATAGGCTATAAATGGCGGTCAGTATTAATGATGGAGGAAGAATCCGAGAAAACCCCGGGAAACACACCGACCCACGAAAAGCTACTGGCACGCTTTCTCACATACCCCATAGGCCGAATCTGAGACTCAAACCCGCGTAGACAGAGGTGAGATGGCAGTGATCCGTAACGGAGAGCGCTTTAGACCACTCGGCCACTTGGACTATCTAACTGATTCTCCAAACTTCTGATTCGGACCATGTGAAACATTATTCAGTTTTGTACACGATTTAAACGTGAAATTTAAAATTGTTGTTAAAGATGATTTTCTCATTCATTATGTCCGAAGCCAAGTACGTCGAGCAGTTCAAATATGTATTTAAGGTAACAAAATCCCGCTAGTACGCGTGATCATGGTGTAGTTATATATAATGAAATGACGTAAACATTATTATTTTGCATCGGCAATTTAGTAGTGAAATATTTTTTAAACTTGTCGTTCAACTTTAAATAGTTTGCTTTATTAAGAACTAATAAAATTACGAACCCTAACAAATAAGAAGAAATAGACTAAACGATGTTGAACTCAGTAGCGACAGTATTTCCCGAGTATGCGTCAATACTGTTTTTTATCGAGTTCAAGTATCATTCATTATTAGGTTGGAGCTCTTTCATATATAAAACTTAACATCATGTTCTTTTTTCCCCAATTAAAATATATCAAAAAATTTTAAGAACAGAGCAAAAGGGACAGACGTCTCTTCTATTTCGTTAAGTACAGCAGCTGAGTTGATCAAATGGAAAACTTGAAAAGTTACAAATTTTTTAATTTAATAACTTATTAAGTTAAAGAAAGACAACAATAAATAAAACATTAACAACCATGTGGCAACATCTCACAATTATCATATAGGATCCTTCTACCTGTTCTCTATAAGAAGAGTTCTCCATAATTCATTATCAACAATGCCGGTGTGTACAGTGTCTCAAATGACGTCACCTTCGCTATTTGTGAGGGGGAGGGAAGAGTGTTGTTTTATTCAAGACGGATCGGGATATATGATCGGTTTTTCATAAATTTCTTCGTAACGAGTAAGAATTAAATGTTCAAATTTTCAGAAAGTGACCAATATACATATAGCAAATAATACAAAAATTTGAGCGAATTTCATTTTTGCATGTTTGTCCCCTTTAATGTACATATACAGCTTCTATTTATTGTCCCAAATTTCGTCTTAGCTTATTGATAAAACGTTCAACTACTATATATCAATAAACACAAGCAGTGCAAGCGAAGATTATACCAAAATATATTTACAATGATGTAAAAAAAACTTTAATTGACCCCTGCACAATCTCTCTCTATCTCCCTCCCCCCCCTCTCTCTCTCTCTCTGAAACATATTTGCATGCGCACACGGATGCGTATCTGTACGAACACACGCATGCATTCACACACGACGCATTCATACATACATACATACATACATACATACATACATACATACATACATACATACATACATACATACATACATACATACATACATACATACGTACGTATGTACATACATACATACATACATACATACATACATACATACATACATACATACATACATACATACATACATACATACATACATACATACATACATACATACATACAGCTTCAGAACGTACTCAGAAACCGACTTACCCTAATTGTATTCAAATAAATCCTGATAATTTTAGTATTTTATGTCATCTACTTCATTCATTTTCATGTGTGTGTGTGTGTGTGTGTGTGTGTGAGAGAGAGAGAGAGAGAGAGAGAGAGAGAGAGAGAGAGAGAGAGAGAGAGAGAGAGAGAGAGAGAGAGACTCATTTATGGCTCATTTGGTACACTGTCGGACTCGTAATGCGTGGGTTGCGCGTCCCAGACGTTTCAAGTCTATCGCCGTCATATTAGCATATCAGTAGGAAATATGGACATGTCAGTAAGAAAGGTACATTTATCTGTCATTTTACAGCTGTAAAATAATGTCGTAGTCCATTTACCTTATTAATTTTAAGTTTCTCCATTGTATGTTTCATGTTCTTCAATTTCAGACCCATTCATCCCCCCCCTCTCTCTCTCTCTCTCTCTCTCTCTCTCTCTCTCTCTCTCTCTCTCTCTCTCTCTCTCTCATATGCTCCGGTGGCCTAAGTGATTACTGTAACATATATTGGTAATTCATCTGTAACGCAATGCGCGAGAGCACAGAGCAGATCCCTGAACAAAAATTAACACAAGTCACAGAAAACAAAAGGACGACATCAGTATGGATTATATTAGATTTGCCCACGATGGACACATTTTTTATTGTCTGGCCGATGTGGAGGTGGCAAAATATAATAATTCCAGTACTTGTGTCATCTCTCTCTCTCTCTCTCTCTCTCTCTCTCTCTCTCTCTCTCTCTCTCTCCGATGTTTTTAAGATCCATGCAGACATAAGCAACGCATGTTTTGTGAATACGCATGTTACCAGGATATACTGCAGAAGGAAAGTCAGAATAAAATAACTTCAATAGTATTGTTCTTTATATGTTGGCACCCTTTAGCACCGTGTGCTGTTTAGGACTTAGAGGTGTTCGCTTCTGTTTTCAAAATACAATTTGTTTTATGTTCCAGTATGCAATTGTGTGTTCCTTTTGTTCGCCATACACTTTGCGTTTTTGTATTTTTCTTGAAATTGTGCTTTCAGAACTTTTGTTTCCATGCAGAATTATTTCTTTACAGAGCCACAGTGGCAATTCCTGTTCACGCAGAAAAATCACTTTGATAACAGATATGTATTATTTTCTTCCCGACGGATTCAGAAACAATAAGTATTCATAATGTTATATTCCATTTTCAGACGCATAATCAAATCATTATGTGACAATAAACTGGCGATTATTTATTCCACTGGAATGGCCAATCAGAATTTCGCCAACTACAGACGGAACTACGCTGCATCGCTGGTCTGGCCGATTTGATGGTAAATATGGAAAAGACCATCTAGTTTAGAAACATCTACAGGGCTAGAATTATAACAAATCAGAGATAATTTTAAAGACAGATATACTGGTAGGAAACGAAATAGGGATAGTATCAATGAAAACATTTGAGATGTTTGAGTACATTTGCAGGATGATTCGGAAGCAATTTGCCGTTGTAGAAGGAATTCGGGCTAGTAATATAGTAATTACACGAATAATCTCTTCCACGTTCCATCCTGGTTTGCACAACATTTTCAGGCACGGGTTGATTGGTTTGTTTGTTTGTTTGATTGGGATTTTTAACGTAGCTTCAAACATATCGCTACGATGTCTGCAGTGAGTCAGTTTCCAGTGATGTCTAGCACTAGGGCATTATGCCGCAGACATGTAGAATGATTTCCCACCGAGTCACATTATCCTGACGACCAGTCCGAAACACTAACCTCTCAATGCTAAGCGCCAAGCGAGGCAGCTGTTAGTACCATTTTTGTAAGTCTTTGGATCGAACGCACGACCTTTCGCTTCGCGGCGAACGCTCCAACTACTAGGCCACCGAAGCGGTTGGGGGTTGATTGGGGATGGGACGGGAGCAGGACGGGTCGCAAGGAGCTGCGTGGACGAATTGTCGTGCCTTCTCCTAACAATGAGTGCGTAAGTTTACTGCTTACGTGGGCTTACCAATTTCTTCTAATTTTCTCATCTCTAAATTCCAAATATCATTCATATTTCTGAATTCCATCCCCTCCCATATCAAAGACTAATAAAAATGGTACTAGCAGCTGCTTCTCTCTGCGCTCTTCATTAAGAAGTTAATGTTAGGACTTTGTCGGCCTGGTGTCTGGATAATGTGACTGGGTGGGACATCATGTTACATGTTATCGGTATGATGCCCCAGCGCTAGACATCACTATAAACTGCAATACGGCAGACATCGTAGCGATATGACTGGAAAGTTGTTGAAACTACGTTACAAATCTCTCTCTCTTTCTCTCTCTCTCTCTCTCTCTCTCTCTCTCTCTCTCTCTCTCTCTCTCTCTCTCTCTGATGTTTATATTATATATGCAGACATAACGCATGTTTCGTGAACAGGTGTGTTACCTCGATATACTGCAGAAAGAAAATAAGAATACCTTTTTATTATTTTAAATTAAACATGAGACTACTGTCTTAGTACTATAACATATGCTGGTAATTCGACGGTACCGCGTAGAGCACGGAACACCATACTGTTAATAAAATTAGAACATATCACAGATTACATTTGTACCATGTCGGCGTGGATGCTCCCAGTTATGCCCAGGATTCTAGTTGTAGCAATTACCCAAACTTCCATCCCCTCCCAATTTGAGTGTGATAGGGTACCTCAGCAGGAATAAAAAGGAATAAAAAGTTCCATTTATTCGGCCTTTAATCTGGTCCTGGTAACTTTACCGAGTTTACTTTACGATAGTCGGACCTTCAAGGTTTTCAAAACAAAAGAATATTATATTGGTATTACACATATTTCGTTCAACGTATTTTTTTCTCTCTTTATTTCTGTCATCCAGTCGAGTAAAACTCGTGTTATATTACTTGATGTCTTCAATAGTAAACTGAAATTATACCATGTTTCTTTTGTTTAAGTTTTGTTAGGAGCCCTGCTGCTTTTGGATAGGTATCGATAATATGTGTGTGTGTGTGTGTGTGTGTGTGTGTGTGTGTGTGTGTGTGTTCCAAGAGTGCAAGAAAATCAGAGATAGTTTATATTTTATAACTTTTAATTCTTATCTTTATGTAATGTTCAAAATTGAAATAATTTAAACAAATAATGCCTCCAGAGAAAATAATTAATGATTGGTTTACAGCATAATTAAGAGATATAATATAAATCATTAGTAATACTGCATGTTATTGAAAATAATTTGATACATTATTGTTGTCATTCGTAGATGTCCTATTAGAATATTATCAAAATTAGGTGATCTATAGCGAAATAGACCATAGTAACATTGCGATCTGACTAAAATAAAATCTTCGCTGTCATGGTTGAAGATCTGACAGCGACCGCTTAGGGGTCGTTTTCAGGTGACCTTTGAGTTACCCAGTGGAAATGCAGCTTTCAGAAATTTGAAAGTGAATCAAATCGATAGGCACACGTTGATGTTCTTCAACTATACCCCTCAGTCTCCCAAACACGAAGATATAAGGCTTCATTTAAATGGCTGATAAAATTAGAGAATATGGTAATAACATAGGTCATTAGAACATAACCCCTAAGCGGTCACTGTCAGATCTTCAACCAGCCACAGTGGCGATCTGATTTTAATCAGAGAAGGTTATATTTACAAGTTTCCATGTTTACCCATATATCCACCGAGTCGGAGATTTCATCTATAAAAGAACAATGAAAAGGTAGGAAAACAACAAACAACGAAATAATACAATAAATGTACACAATCTCTCCTTCCTTCAGGACAAAATAATGATATGATCTAGTTGTGCTTGTGTGACCACAAAAAACATGAACTGTTACTTTCAGTAATTATTACTTGACCAGATTAAATGCTATATTTACACGTTCGTTACTTCCTCATTAAGACGTACGAATAATAACAGACCTTTAAGCAGCTTATCCGTTACGGTATGATTTACAGTTGATCGCTGGTGCGCCAGACCTTTAAGCAGCTTATTCCTTACAGTGTCGTCATTTACAGTTGATCGCTGGTGCGCCAGACCTTTAAGCAGCTTATCCGTTACGGTGTCGTCATTTACAGTTGATCGCTGGTGCGCCAGACCTTTAAGCAGCTTATCCGTTACGGTGTCGTCATTTACAGTTGATCGCTGGTGCGCCAGACCGTTAAGCAGCTTATCCGTTACGGTGTCGTCATTTCCAGTTAACATTACTCCAGGAGCCTCGGCCACGATCACATTTGGTTTTAATTCCACACCAGGTGTTTGTACAGGAACGAGCACATTACATTTACTTGTCTCCATATCAGGAACAACGTAATCTTCATCCTCATCATCAGCTTTCCCATTCTTGTAGCAATGAAGCCGAGCATAGCTAATATTTGAAAGTCCCTGGTACGACGATCGTTACCATCGATTATCATTGTGATTTTCGTTACAAAACCTTGATAAATCTTCTTTGCCAGTATTTTTGACAGCGGGTAGCTCTCGTTTGAGCACTTTCGCTTATAAATAAATCGATATAGACAAATAATTCCAGTCCATCAACGGTTCTCTTTGTCTACGTGTTTATGGGTATATAGCGAAGTCCCCCTAATCACCAAACAAGTTATTTTCCCAAAATTCACAGAGCAAGTGACAATTTTACCATTGACTACATGGAATGTTTGGCATGTAATGATCAAGTATACTTAGTTCGGTTCACCTGCTTTAGATTCACTGGAAATAACCACTTTTTTCAACTCTCTACAAGACCAGTATAACAAATGTATCTGCTATCATTTTATAAATTACTCGTCGTTGTATTCGAGACGTTAAGATGGTACTACTCTTGAGATTATTTCCTACGAAGGGGTATATCGAAGTGGGACAAGGAAATCCTCTACCTTGGGGTAAATATTTTCAAATGTTTTTATAGCTCCTACTTTGATTTGGTAATTGGTTGGCAACTTGGAAATACATTGGTGTCGTTAAGTGGGCCTTGAAGTGTTGAGAGAGAGAGAGAGAGAGAGAGAGAGAGAGAGAGAGAGAGAGAGAGAGAGAGAGAGAGAGAGAACACACTAATAAAACATAGCTTTTTTATTTATGAAAGCTCATTTAAAACCACTACCGGATGAGCGTGCATCTCAATGTCAGCGACCAAGATCTTGATACCAAACGTGAACAGCATGCTTTCTAAGCAAAAATCCCCAAACCATTTTACCTTCAGAAATATTTACTTTGTTATTAAATTTGATATAATCTTACAACAGGTGACTTCAGAATGAAATACAATCATATAACAGTTTTCGCTGTCATATGATGGGGCTATTCCGACACTCACACGTGTGGTGTTTAAGAAAGTTAAGGCGATCAGCTGGAATATTAAATTTATTTGCAATCGTTTGAATAACCTTAACATTTGTCATTTAGACTTCCAAATTCGGTACGTTCTTATAACAATGGCTGTACGAGTAGATATACCTTTGGTCTTTAATTTGAGTGTAGAATCCTTTAAATTGCGCATAAAAAGTTCTTTAAATTGTGCCTAGAGTTCTTATCTTGCGCGTTGAGAACTTTTGTTTCCATGGAAAAATTATTTCTTTACAGAGTCACAGTGGAAGGTCCTATTGACACAGAAAAACCAGTCTGACAGTATAAGATTTAGGACTTACTTTGATCTGCAGATATATATTGTTTTTGCCCAACGGAATTAGAAACAAAATGTATTCGTAATGTTATGTTCCATTTTCAGACGTATTATCAAGATATTAAATAACAAGAAAATAGTGGCAGTAATTTCCTCCACTGGAATGGCCAATCTGAATTTCTCCAACTACGTCGGAACTAGCCGATATGATGGGAGATATGGTAAAGAGGATCTTGCTATGAAACATCGTCAGGGCTATATTTCTGACAAAGCACAGCGAATTCGAAAAACATATATACTGGTAATAGACGAGATACGGATGCTGTCGAGAGAAACGTTTGAGACATTGGGGTACATCTGTAGGATGATTTGGAAGCCATTTGCCGTTTTCGGAGGAATTCAGGCAAGTAATATCACACATTCATAACACTTTAATTAAGTATTTATCGCACACAGGAGATGATTGGTGGATGGAGCCGAATAGGTGGGTGGGTGGGTGTAGGCTAGTAGATGTTTTGTCGTGCCTTCTAAAAAAATGAGCACGCAAGTTAACCGTTTTAATCAGCTTCCCAATTTCTTCTAATTTTCTCTTCCCTAAATCCCAAATTTAATTCATCATTCTTAATTCAGTTGTATTGATAATGTTCTGCCACGCTACATCCTCGTTTGCACAATATTTTGCATGTATGTTTTATGTCCGATATATATGTCTCGAATTGCTAACATAAAGAACTAAAAATATCCAGAAACTGCCATTAACGAAGAGATGTAAATCGTATTTGGCATTATCCTAAAATATGAGGCCAGATAAAAGATACCTTCACGGTCAAAAATTGATATGACTTTGGGGTAGGAGATTACTACATTTCCATTATAACCAAAACAAACATTTATGAAAACAAAAATGCGTTTCTTTACCTTTTGAAAAGGTCATAGCCGTAGGTGACATGAATCAGCTACCACTAGTTCCAAATTACACGCAAGACGACGACGGAAATGTTATTTGCATGCAGCAATATTCCAATATTTTTCCTTCTCTCTCTCTCTCTCTCTCTCTCTCTCTCTCTCTCTCTCTCTCTCTCTCTTTCACACACACACACACACACACACACACACACTTATCTTATTGATTAATGCGTGCAGAACTACTAATTGTAGTTTCTCACTCGATCGATAACTATTTTACTAATTCCAATAGCCTTCCGTAACTCCACATATGTTATAGGGTAGAGGGAGGCAAAACGCTCCATTAAACAACGTTTGATAATTAAAAGCGTGATTTAAGTGATTGTGTTCGCAATCGAATAATTTATTTAAATAATGCGCTACGTCAAACATTATAGAATGATGTTTGGTTACAATGAAGAAAATATTTACGAGATAAATAAAAAAAATGGTAAAACTGTATAAAGGTGACTTTTGTCCCTACGATGAGGCAACACGCACCCTCCGGGGCATTTCGCCCCACAGTGCATTCGACATCTATTAAAGTCTGTAAAACTAGAGGAATACTACTGAATTGTAAAATCAAGTATTATTCCTATTTGGACATTTTATTTATGGCAAAGATGCTAAAGCTACATGATGTTGCATCATTCAAATTAGCAAGTCTAAATAGTCCCTAATTTTCACCATTAATAAAGAAAGAAACAAAGCCCAAAAGTCATGATTGTATCTGGTAAATTCTTTATTATCCACACTTAGCACAGCAAAATTGCATATTGACGGTGGTGCATCAGGATTAATTGCACCACCTGGAACATTCCTTGTACTGTGATCAGGAATAGTCTATTAAATGATCATCACTTCCTCCATATTAAAGTTCGCACTTTTCCACAAATGTTGTCTTTATTATGTAATGTGTCTGCCAATGCAAGACCGCGTTTATCAAATGACTTTGGACCCTATGCCTGTTTTCCATTTTCATGGTCCTCAATACAAGTTGTCTTCATAATATCAGATGGTTTTCTGCCTATCTTTTTGTCCTCTTTATAAGTTTGCTTTTTTTTTCTTTTGCATTTTCTTTTGTTTTGAAACTTTGGTTTCATTCCGTTCATTCCCACTTGTCTGTACAGTCCTGTCACATTTGCCTTTTATATTTTGTATTGTCTTTCTTTGCTTTTCACTAAACATATTTTTATGCGGTAATGATGATAAGTTCATGGCTGATTCTGTCTTTCGCTTTCTTGTGCGCTGACTGGATATTCTAGTCTTTGGCGAAAGTTCAAGTAATATGTTCATAAATGCTGAATCGTCTGCAATAATAGCTTCTTCGAACATTGCCTGTCTCTTCGACGTTGATGACAGTGATGTGTTTGTTGATTATCAGGTGACTGAGTATAACTTGTTTTGTCTGTAGAACAACCAGTTAGCAGAACATTAACCGTTCTGCTTGGTTCAGTCAATGTTTCGGCATTGTCAGAAATGATCATAACGTTACTTAGCGTTTGATCATCAAGTGACCTATTTCCATCGTTCGATGTTCTTCAATCACCTACCCCACCTGTAATAATTATAGGAATACCAACTGATGTGTCAGCTGTCTTGTCCTCTTGAACATATATTTCTGCATCACTCGATCACTCGGACGTGTATGTGCAGCCCGTAACCGACAAGTGATCAGCTCTTTTATTGGCTTCAATCAGTTGTGATGGCACAGGATGACATCGGTAGTGCTTGTTGTCATGCATTAGGCCTATCTGATACTGGCTGAAGTTAAAGTGCCATAACAGTGTATCCACACTTATTCAGTTTATTTCTTGGTTAATGAGAATACATATTCAAAATACGAATGTAAAAAATCCGATTGAAAACTTTTGAGTGATAACTGCATGGGAGCCGATCTAAACTCGCATTTGCACCTGTTAACGATAACAACCGAAGGCAACTGCCGACCACTTCCGGTATTTAGTGAAAACAAAGCGTGACGTCACATTTTGAACACTTGTTGTAAACAATGGCAGAGTCGGTATCGTTACATTATGAAAAGGTCTTCAGAAACTCAACACGAAAGTTGCGATTTTGAAGGAAGTGAATTGTCACTGTCCTGTGGGTCATAGGTATTCAAATACGGTGATTTAATAAGTTCAGAATATTATGATAATGGTGTAGAAGCGGTTGCCGGCATCCAAATTAATCCGAGCAAGTTTGAACCCTATGTATGTTTCCAATACCGACGAATCCGAAGTTACAGATGAAGATGACGAAGAAGAAAGACGAGATAGATTGACGGACAGTTCCTGGTAATTGTTTTTTGAATATGTCTTCGGCCTAAGTTACGATAAATATTTGTATCCGACGATATTTGCATTAGTGTTCCACAGTATCCTATTCGTTTACAAATGAATGTTTCTCACATGGTAATAATGGATGTACAAGTATATTGCATTTCATGGGTAGAGACGTATTTATACGTTGATAAGTAAAAGGTACATTAGATAACAGTATTAAGCTTCGAAAACCAGTAAAAAAATTGGTACGATTTAAAAGTACTTAAGATTCCTAGGAGAGGAGGTCTTCTGTTGCACAACTGTTGAAATAGGCATGATATTTACTGATACATGATAGCAAAATTGAATTGATATTTTGTACACTGTATTATAAGTTAAAATTTCAAATTTCACATATGTATGCAAATAGTGCATGTTATAAACTATGAAATAAACCCTTTTTTATGTGGTAGTCATCTTCTTGCAACTTTTATTTTCTTTCATTTAATTTTACAGGGATGTACTAAATGTTTTACCTGTTCCTGACATTAGTCAGTTTGTGTCATTGTACTGGGAATAAATTTGATAAGCACAGCACAATGCATTAAAGAAAACTCTTATTTTAGGTATAATTGTGGACATTGTTTGGTAATGCACACAGCAAGGGAATGTGTATATTGTTGTGACATATAGAAGGTCAAAAGTATCTGCAATGAATACCAGGCGTACAATGTATAACACACCATCCATTGTTCAGTCCAGTTTGTCTCGACATCCATGCTTTTATAGTTGTATACTACCAGTATAGACAACAATTTGGAGAACGTCCAGAACAAGGAAATGAGTAAGTAAAATGTCTGAGTAATTTTTCATGTTCTTTTGTTTTCATGATCTATGCATGACAGCAGAGTATTGGGGTTATTAATACAGCAAATAAATAAACCACTTTCTCCAGTCATGTTATGCCACCTTCATTGATTGAACCCCTCTTTTTGAGGCCTACACTGTCTAACCTGTATACTATAGTGATACTGATAAGTCATGCCCAAAAAAACAACCACATATACATGTTCAACAAATATTGTTTTATTTCAGTTTTTGTGTCAGAAAATAAAATTGTTATATATATATATATATATATATATATATATATATATATATATGTATATAAACTTTATTGATATAACAAAAACAACGATAAATCACACTGGACCAATAACACTACCTACTAAAACGTTTGATTTCCTAATTTGATCTAATGCACAAAGCATTATTTTTCTCAACTTAGTTTTCAAATTATTATTTCAGAAGACATCAGTATACAGCATGTAGACAATTTGTTCGGTGGTGTTGGCACTTCTTGGGCAAGGAAGTGAGGGTCATCATTCCATTATGTGCTGTTCAGAGGATCCGCACTGCCTTTCCTGATAAAAACCTGAACTACACTAGCTTTTATGAGGTTAACAGCGATTAAAGCTACTAAGAAGATTTTGAGTAGCAATATCCTTATCAGGCTTCTCATACAGACTACACATAGGTGGTGGTACATCTACGCAAAGTTTGACTCCCTCATCATTCACCTGTCCAATTCTGAATGCTGTTTTCATCAGACTTTCAACATAATCTGTAAATTAAAGAAAATTTAATTTTCATTGTATTGCACAAACCGAAAACTGCAACTTTGTGTTGAAGTTAATACATGAATTAAAAGTATTTGTCTTTACAATTGTTTGCATATTTTTATTATTTTACCATTGAGCGAAATCATGATTTTTAAAATTAAAGGAATGTCAACTTTAACAAATATTTTGCTTTTAGTGTTAGAATTTAATATATAAAAAAATGATATAGGTACTTACACTTGGTACAACAGTATTTATATCTCTACGTGATATATTCCTTTCTGTTCATTAATTACTAATGCATATTCTTACTATATGTTGAGTTAACTAGGATTTTTCTGACAGTGTATTCTCCATTCTTGTACCTTGGATACAATATTTTATATCTGGCCCTCCTATTCTTATTGCTCGCTTGCTCTCTTTGGCTGTTTTCATTAAAATGCAATGCAGCTAGCCAAATCCTATTTCAAAGTAAATAAAGATGCAAAATACAATACATAATTCTATCAAAAACCAAATACTTTATTTGCAAACATTCCAAAACACTAAACTATTATACAATGTTACATTGCAGGATATCAAAAAATCAGATCTTGATATCTATGATTTAATTTGAAGATGAATATATTGGACTATATATAAAACACTGTAAAACCTGAAACAGTATTTTTGTGTGTGCAATAATATAAGTTTTACCTTGAAAGCACTCCATGATAAGAGAAACCAATCATCTTTGGTGCAAAATGATTTATTACAGAGTGGTATCCCTCCAGTACTGAAGTTTGTTGTCCAGATGACAGCATTGGTACATCTTTTCTCATTTACCTGCTGGTCACAATCTCTTCAAGCTTTTCAAATACTTTAGATCCTATAAGTTATAAAATATATTCATCTTAGCTTGGTTTTATGCTATCTTACATGAAAATTAAAATGTGCACTAACAAAAATATATCTAAATTCAATAAATTACTAGACCAATAAAGATAGTGAGTCCCATGCCTATATGATATGTACTCCATAAGACCCCAATGTGCTTTTGGATACCAAATATCATGTGTTTTTTTAAATGTACTGTCATCTACATTGGGAGTTTAAATATTGTGTTTCCATTACAAAGATAATTTTGAGGTATACAATATTGTAAAATTTCTACTCCATTTGGTTGTTGTTGTTGTTGCTCTAGTGTTTAATGCCATTTTTCAGCACATGATAGGCGATGCATGGCAGCCAGTATAACTGTTGGAGAAAGAACCCTGGAGAACCCAGGGAAGTACCACCGACATTCTATTTTGTTTTGTAGATTAACAAATAAAATTCATCATGTTTGTACATATCTATATTTAATCTGATGCACACATTAGTCTGACAATTAAATATATATGTAGGCCTTCTAAATCAACCAGCAGTAAGATTTCTCTATTCAAATGGTCAAAGTTGAAGGCAACATGAAAATTGTGACAGTATTTATCAAATGTTTATATATTTATCAAATGTTTATATCTCAGTTCTTGATTGATTAGATGTTTACTGCATTATTTTGGAAATTATGAAAACGTTCTACAGGGTACACATGGAAATGATGTGGTGACTGATTTGTTGAATATCATAGATATACTAATATGGAACTTGTCATTAAAAACTCACCATTGCTGCTTCTGTCTTTGAATAGCCCCTTCTTATTTTCTTTGGCGGTGACACTTGACAAGTAACTTCTTCTGATGGTGACAACATTGTAAGTCTACAAAGCTGATCCTTTGGTATTGAAGGTTATGATATCTTTGTTTACCTTGGTTTGGTTGTCAGTTTCCTCCACACAGTGGATAGACGAGACATCATCATCATTGAGTTTGACTTTTCTTTGGTGCCCAACACATATGTTCAACCTCAAATCTATACCTAAATGGGAAGCATTCTGGTGTGAAATAATAGGAGCAGAGGACCAAACACTCAGTTGGACCATCCCAGTTTGCTCTATTGATTTTTACAAAATCTGTCAACCTACGACGAAGTGATTGGTCCTCGGAAATGATTGCATGGAAAACAGCAGCAGAGAGGGTGAATCGGACAACGTTTCAAGACAAATATTTCTTAAGCAAAACTCTCTAAAAAAAATCGTTTAAAAAAAAGGCGTCGAAAGCTTCCTTGAAGATGCCATTTTCGTTGTCATTCACCCTCTCTGCTGCTGTGGGTTAACAATTCTTTTTAGGATGAAAGTCCTTTGAAATTGCTAGCAATTTACGACGAAATTCATTTATGATTGAAAGTCCTTAGGACTTTACAAACAGACTAATTTGCAAAACTTCACCCCGTAGATCAATTAGATTATTGGACTGGTCAGTGAGTTTGAAATTAATTCTCGTTAGCAAATCATTATGACATCGTATAAAGACTGGATTTGTTGGATCCTCAGTTATTAAAAATCCTGGAGGAGATGTTGGGGCAAATGAGTATAGAATATATCCTTGCTGAGCTTGATTTGATCGTTCAAGATTTATTTGATAGCTTCCTTCTATAACATCACATACTAAATTCAATGCAATCACTGAGGATATATTCACATTTTGAGGGGCGATATGCCTACCACCGCCATTTGGGTCATTATTGTGTGTCAGGGTAGTTATTTGTTGTCGTGATAATTCCTTCCAATCATCGTGGATTCTTTTGAATTCAAATTCGATGGCATCACTGAGAAGTTTTTTTTAGTTCTGCTACGTTATATCCGGGTAGTTTGAATGTGGGAATATCTTCTACGCAGATATTGTATTGTTTGCAAGGTCGATTCTCGTTTTAGGATAATTTTCCCTTAATATCACTTGGATAATTTGTAAATTAAATGTTTCCATGTCATCGATGACTTTGTTACATGTTTCTACAACGCTGATAAATTCGTCTCGGGTGAGAGAGCCGGATTTAAGAGGTATTAACAACAATGAAAAATCATTTTTCATCGCTGTGAAATTTTCAGTAATTTTATGGTAGTTGGGTATATTATATCCTTTTGTTCCTTGGAATAGAATATCAAAAAAATCCAGAGGGATGCGGTAATCTTGATAACTCTTTACTTCATTGACGGGTTTTATCTTGTCTGTGACGTAATCAGATTTTTTTTGTTCAGGTGGTATATCAACGGTTTTTTGTTTAGGTGGTATCTCAGGCCATCCTAACACTGATCTGATTGAACTGTTATAAATATCTACAACATACCCAGGAGTATTAATCTCGATCGCAGATGATAGCGTCGGTTCATGAACCGTTATAGCGATTTTCGATTCTTTTCCAGTAATAGATTTAATTCTCCGTTGTAATTCATTATTGATTTGTTCAATTTCTTATGACCCTGTTGGCAACGAGAAAATATTCCAGTCTGGAGTTCCGTCTTCACGCTTTTTCCACGCGAACACTAAAGAATTATTGGGTTGTTGACCGCCAAATGCTACCGACCTAATATTGGGCCAACTATGGTATACTCGTAATTTAGCTAATGCAATTTCTTTCACTGGAACTGGAGTCGGGAAATTCACATTGAATTCTGGATTGGTTGAGGTTATTGATATCTTGCTTGTCTTTGTCGGAGTGGTATTTTCTGCTATTCGTTGAAGTAGTTGCAATTCGTTAAATTGTAGTGACATTATTATCATTGTTTACAATTTCTAATTTTGATTTCGCTGAATCATAAATACGTCTCATCGCGGAGAACTCTTCATCGGTAATTATTGTATCATCAATCGATGATGATATCAACGAGGACAATTGCGAGTAACCGTTAGATGCTATTTGATGTTTTGCTGTATACTCGTTGAGGTTTCCCTGAGAACACGATGATAATTTTTTTGTGATTGCGGTTGTAACTCCTGCAAGTGTTGTCACCGCGGAAATAGCAATTGGAACTGCAATCGGGGCTATCATGGTCACTGACGATAAAAAAACACCAGCACCTGCCAATAGCCCCGACACCGAATACACTGTAACGTCAATGGCGGTTATTCTTCTGCGGTATTTTTCCATTTTCGCGTGATATTGTTCTGAAAGTAATTTCAACGTTGCGGCATATTCCTGCACAGTATTGTATCTGTATTCCATTATTTGAAATGTCATCTTTGAATTAATCTTCTACAGGTACATTTGCTACAAATTCCATTATTTGAAATGTCATCTTTGAATTAATCTTCTACAGGTACATTTGCTACAAATTCAATCACCCACGGCATCGTTAATCTAACTGTGCTACCACAAACCGCACTTATTTTAAATAGTACAGTAATTGGATTAGATTTAAACATTACTGTGTTAACACCAGTTCCTAAAATTACATTTTTTTAAATCGGTAAATGTTATATTAAAATGTTCGTTAGATATTATTGTAAACCGATAAATTCCATCAATATACCCCAAACCACCAGGAAATCGATAACTGAGCTGAGTTTGAGTGTCTTTAACCCAATCGAAAATTCCACTGGCCGTCGTGTATACAACATTTTTAACTCACTCTCGTGACTCGGAATCTTTACTTTGCGGGCATCAATAAGTTCTGCAAGCCTATACTCAATACCTTGTAACGTTATTATCACGTCATCGGGTTTAATTGGTATTAATTTATCATCGCTGAAGAATCTATGAACAAGCAAAAATAACTCATCTTTGAGGTTACTGGAGGCATTTTGATTATCAATAAACGTTTTAATTTCAGCGAGAGACGGTGTAGGTACTATTGGAGACCCAAAAAACTTATGGATGACATTTTTGCGAAATTGTTGTAATTTTTCACATGTTCGTCAAATTCTTTGTCGTATTCGGTGAATTTATCCGTGAACGTCGAAACAAGTGTTCCAGGTCTGAGTTTACCATCCTGAAACAGTGCAATAGCGTTATCGGCGGAATCACGTTGTCGTGTTAAAATGTCACCCAACGACACATTACTGGTTTTCAATTTACCCTGGCGATCCCCAAATACAACTATTTCCCCTGGGTCAACACTTGCTAGATTCAACATATCAGCGATTTCATCTTCAATTATTTTTTTTTACATCTTGTGGCGTGGTGGGTTTTTCCACTGACAGAGGTCGCCCCCAAATATCAATCATTATTGTTAGTGCGCTTGTGTTTTCAATTATGAAAATCCTATGGATTTTTTCACTAAAAACCTCCCACTGGTATATTCGTTTACAACTACATGTGGTGGTTTCTGTGACGATGAAATCTCCGTAAGGACATTTAATACTTCAAGGCCGCATATTGGTGGATCATTTAATTGTTGTGTTGGCAGCGTGGAATAAAAAATTGGAATTGAGCGATTTGATATATACCGCATAAATTCCTTCGGAGGCGCTAATCCATATGAATTAAAATAAATAATCCCACGTGGATCAATCGCGTATGCAACCTAATGGGTTCCAGGTCCGGTGCTGTTATCAAGATTAATAATACCAGTTTCAACGTCATTAGGGTGTATCGGCAACTGATCTTTCATAAAAACACCTCTGAAGTTTTTTATGGCCAATTTTTTAGCGGCATCAATTAAATCGAAATTGGACATGGGAATCAATAAACCGTTCCTGGGATTCTTAGACCCGATCCGCCCTTGTACCACGTGTGTGGAGTTCCTGGTAGTCTTAGACCCTTTCCCTTTTTTTTACCCCTTTCCCGCTGCTTTCTTTAGTGCCATTCCTGCCGCTGTACCAACGGCCCCTAACGCTGCCGCTTTAGCCACAGCTGGGGCGGCCGCAGCAATCAGCGCTGGAATCGCAGCTAATAGCGGGAATATACCACCGGTTTTTATCATGTTTTAATCGCAGTTGCAGAAAGAGTAACCTGGACGCCTTTGTTTGCTACAAGTGCATCATTGAAATGTTTCACTTGACGAGTTGTCAGTGACAATTTATTTGCCCCGCCATTCATTTGATTAGGTTTCAGCGTTATTGTGGTTCCACATTGTTTAGCGGATTTTGATTGCAATTTTTTTAACTGATCAGGTGTCAACGTGACATTGATATTACTATACGACATTATACAAACACAGGTTGATCTAATTGCTATAAAGTTTCAATTACATATTTTTGAAAATCATAGATTTTCCACTGGTGCATCAATGATTCTCATTCGTCCACCAACACCTTCCAGTAGCATTGATTTATCACTGAGAATGACAGCAACTGCTCTGTAATTAGCAATAGCGCCACGTTCTACTTGAGCTCGAAAGTGTATATCAACGACAGACTGTCTTGTTAAATCAAGATGTTCCAGTGAAAAGTAATAAATCGAATATAGATTTTTAAAATCCAATTGTGATATTTGTAGACCAGTATCAATATTCTGATCGCGTCCCATATACGACAATAGGTTATGATAAACTCGTGCAATATGATTTTCAACTTAATTAAGTTGTATTTCCTCAGATGGTTCTTGCTGGCCATTTATTCTCAATGAGACTTCCTTAACCCCTAATCAATCAAATATCATATGGGAACGTTCTTGATTATTTAATCGTGTAGTGTCTTGTAGCGCAACAAATATATGACGCGGAGCTGAAATACCCTGTCGTGCTGCCAAGTGCCATGTAATTACACTATCGATATAAGATTCAATGGTATCCGTGGACACTGATAACCAACTCAGCAATGATTTTCCTCCTTGATCCATAAATGATAGTAATCGTTCTTCTGTTGACAACGACGGAGTTAGCATTGGCATCCACAATGACAGTTTTGTTAAAATAACTTTTCAGCAGCACCGCCAATGCGCCAAATTGCATCATTATCAGTACCCTTTCGTGTAATCGCTATAGTATGTTTCGCTCCATAAATAACTTTTCTGACGTTTCTGCAGAATCCTAATGTATGATGCAGTGAAAATTGTCGACGTTCCCCCTGCAACATTGATGCACGTGTTGCAGCTCCAAGGTTGTAATCGGGGTCATTATTTATTAGAATGCGCTCAACATCAGCATCATCAGCAGCAGCCGTAACCTTCTTTGGTCGTCTTATAATAAATGGGTTTCTCCCAGCGCGATCAGTAATATCTTTTGCAAACATCATTGATGGACCCGCTGATCTTGTATAATCATCGGAATATCTCGCTAGCCCTATTATTGTCGTTGCTACATCAACATCACGTTCTATCGACTCAATTTATTTTCCATCAATGAGATATCTAGCACTTTCGAATAACGCCAGAATACCATTATTGACCAAACCGACTTGAACATCAGCACTGTATGGTGTATTAGCTACAACATTTGTTACCAGTTCACCCTGGACTTCAATGAATGCTTCACAAGGCAAAAAGTATTTACTGGTATCATGAACTTGAAATTCAATTCGTGACCGAAGATTTTCTTGTACTGCGTGATAAGAATAATATTGATAATCACGTACAGAATCATCTTTAAGTACTGGGGCGTCCATATCAAAGGCTGGTTCAGGTGACCTTTTGAACATTTTATTATATATCCATTGATCTAAATTGCGGGTGAAAATTAAAAATCGATGATTTCAACAACGTCGGTGACGTTTGTTTAAACCACTTCCTGCTATCATATTTGCTGTTATATTCTCTTCGGATGCCAACAATTGCGCTAGTTTTTCATCTACTGCGTTATTTATTATTCTACTAACATTTGCAGACATAACTGCAGTAGATGGTAACGGGAGTGACTTCCTTCGAACTAATTCTGTTATTTTATCCTTTGCGGCTGAAAATGCCTTCCCGGCAAGATCACCAACAGCACTAATACCCTTATCACGAATAACATCAATAGCTTTCATTGATAGTTGTTTAGCCAACGGCATCACTTTTGGTGCCATTCTTGAAAATAATCCTAACATGGTATCACCGAGCTCCATAGTATGCGTGGTATTTTGGCAATCGGGAGTTTAACACATACACGCTAGTTGGTTTATCATGATTGTAGTGTATGATCATTCTTATTAATTATAAACCACTAGCGTTGAATTGCTCATTTCAGTCACTTTCCGCTAACTCTTCAATGAAATCTCGATATGTGCTGATATCCATGATACCACCTTCAAATAACCGCATACAGATATCAGCTGCTTCATTAATTACTTCAGGTGAGTTATTTCCAGCTCGTTTTCCTCCGATGAGAACTTCTAATCGTGATATATTACTGAGAATATTACCAGGGCATTGAATTAGACCACTACCAGAAATTCCACTGGAATCTCTGGAAAATCCCTTCCCGCTGCTATAACCAGTTGCTGCATCCATTTTTCTCTAAATCCGTATTCTGTAAATAACTAAAACCATCTTCATCTCGATTAGATGGTAGTTGTTGTTGTTTATTAGGCGAGAAAGATATTTTCTTTGAAGGTTGTTGTCGCTTTCCTTGCAATTTTTGCGGTTTTTGTTCTTCATATTGTTTATACACTGTACTCACTACATTGATATATTCAATGTATGATACACTATCTGTCTTAATTTGACTTGTTTTAGTTTTGATTTTGTAGAATACATCAGCCCAATGATTTATATTTCTAACATACTTATGATATTCTGGTTTCAACATTTTTTTTCTGTTTTCATAAGTCATAACAACAAGCGCATGAATTTCTGCTGGATCAGTTTTATCAATTGCTGCTAACCCTTCTTCGTTAAATTTCGCGCGTAAATCATCTACTGTTCTTTTTTATTCAGGTGGTTCATCACCGTGGAGTTTTTGTACAGCTTGTTTTGTTTGTTCAGTTTCCGTTGCTATTTTTTCAAGTTCACCAATAAGAGACTTTTCTTTTCTTGGTTCATCACCCATATAGCACGCTCTACCCCTTTCGTTGCTGTGGTTATTGGTTTAAACAACTCTTCAGATTCCGCAGTAAAATCGGTCTGAAGACTCTGTCTAGCTTGTAGTTTATTCCTGACAGAGTCGCAAATTGGTATAAATCTCTTAATTGCATCTAGTCGCTCACGAGCCAATCTAGTTGTTAAAGCTTCGTTGACCATTATTTGAAATTGTAAACAATTTTTCAATTTGAATCCCGAGAGGTCGTAACCCGACCCAACAGACAAAAACAGTCAAAAATCATCGATAATTTCAGTCGGGTCAAGTAGACTGTTTCAGAAGATTTTATTTTTATTTGCTGTGAAAATATTTTTTTTTATTTTGTTATAGAAATTTTATTTTATATAAACTAAAATATTTTTATTTTGAGATTTGTATTACATTTTAGTGTCATTTTGTCACATTTTAGTGCATTTTAGTGCTTGTTGGTATTATTTTGACTGGTAAAAACCCCAGGAATTCTCTAAGTGAAATTGACGTTTTTTTTATCATCAAATGGTCAAAAATCATGAAAAATCATGAAAATTCGCGCCAAATGTGACAAAATGACACTAAAATGATCAAAAATATATTTAAAAAATCGTGATTTTGTCAGTAGGGTAAAGTAGTCGATTTTTAATGTTATTTTCCGTAAGAAAAAGCTGTTTCAGAAGATTTTATTTTTATTTGCTGTGAAAATATTTTATTTTATTTTATTATAGAATTTTTTTTTTATATAAACTGTAAAATATTTTTTATTTTTAGAGATTTTTATTACATTTTAGTGCCATTTTATCATATTTTAGTGCTATTTTAGTGTCATTTTGTCATATATTAGTGCCTGTTGGTATTATTTTGATCGGTCAAAACCCTAGGATTTCTCTAAGTGAAATTGACGTTTTTTGTCATAAAATGGTCAAAAATCATGAAAAATCATGAACAATCGTGCCAAAAGCGACAAAAATGATTAAAAATCACCAAAAATATATAAAAGAAATCGTGATTTTGTCAGTAGGGTAAAGTAGTCGATTTTCAATGTTAATTTCCGTAAGAAAAAGTGTATTTTAAAATACACTACAGTGGCACAAGTGAAAATATTTTATTTTTATTTGCTGTAAAATATTTTATTTATTTTTATTATAGAAATTTTATTTTTATTCATTGTGAAATATTTTTTATAAACAGAATTTTTTTTTTTTATTCACTGTTTTTGGTGGTTATTCATTGATTTTTGGTGGTTTTTTGACTGTTTTTGGTGGTTTTCAGTCGGGTCAAATGGTCGATTTTGCATGGGATTTTCCATAGGGAAAAGCTGTTAGGATTCATTTTTGATGATTTTTAACAAAAAATCGATAATTTCAGTCAAAAATTGCCAAAAAATGACAAAAACAGTAAAAAATCATCAATAATTTCAGTCCGGTCAAGTAGTCGATTTTGCATGGAAATTCTCGTAGACAATTTCGATTAGAATTCATTTTTGACCGTTGATTCAATCATTGTCAAATCGTTAGTTGTTTTTTCATTTTCTTGAATTAACGCTCGTATATTCCTGATTTTAGAATTAACATCCTTTTTCAATTCATAATCTCTATCCAATTCTTTTCGTATTCCTTCCACGGTAATAAATAACGAGACAAACACACTTACGTCACTACAAAATGCAAGAGAGTCCCGAATAGAATTCTGAGTTTTTTTGATCAACGCATATTTCTTTGGTAGCTTATATTTGTTAGTCATAATACCGTATTCCATATCCTGAAAGTCAGACATAATTTGGTCAGGATTTAAATTGTTCGATAGTTTAATACCCTGACTTTTCAATTTTGAAATTTCAGCTATAATCATATTCATGTTTTCAGAATTCATATATGAAAACACATATTTCTAATATGAAAATTATGGACGCGTCAGACATAAATGAATTTAATTTTTTGTCCTGTCTTTTTTGAAATCGCAGATCGATAAATTCCCTCTGCAACTTTTCGTACAGAAGGTGGGCTAATATCGAAGTACCCACTGGCTTCATACATTGATTGAAATATTTTTTCTTCATTTTTTGTTGTATTAAAAGATTTTATGGGTCTCGCTTTTTTCGAGTATTGTCCAGTCTTCCCCCGTTTCAAATTCTCACTTTGTGTAACAACCTGTAGATTTGATAAATAATTGTTCTTTGGATTAGAATCAATATGATCGATAACAATACCATCTTTGATCAATCCATGGAAACATTCATACACAAAACGATGGCAGTGATATTTTTTCTTTCCAACACTAACCATCAAATACCCTTGATTACTCAGAAAACCGACCGGTTTCTTCAATCTGCAGTGTCTGACAGTACCATCACTGGATGCTTCATAATTTGTGATCACAGGGTGTTGTCTGAATTCTTGCTTCATTTGTATACTAATACTATTTGTCTAATTCATTGTTTGGTCTAATAATAACATCACTGGAGAATCTTTCGATATAGTCTTTAGGAGCTCTATGATTTTGTCGTTGACTCTGTCAAGGACGCTGACACAGTCATTGATGGAGTTTTTAACTCTATTATCATAATAACGCTTCAGCTCTCTGTATCGCTTACCACCACAACCGAGACATAATTGTGATTTTCCTCTAACCCCTACCCCACATCGAATGCAGGGTAGCGGACCAAGGCTTCCAAGCCGAAAGCTTTGCATATGATACCCACAGAATTCATTTCTGCATGATTTGTTACACGGAGTCGTTGATCCAATCATGAGCCATTTACAATGATTCATTATTTAAAATCCTTCTATTTAAATACTTGTTTTAATTATAGAGGAGTTCGAGAGATTATCAAAAATTGCGCCTTGGAAAAATGCTAAATTCAATCTTGATAGAGTTTCTGATACACCAAAGAATACAATTCTTGATAGAACCATGATAAGTAAAATCAGAGATTGTTTTAATGAATTCAAGCGTGATGGAGCATCTCAGTGTTGGTCAACATTTCGAATTGATGGTAGCGTTGATGCTACCATGAATGATGAAAAAGCAGCAGTGATAATTTCACACCTTGGGGGAAAAAGGTATTTTTTAGAGTGAAATTCATTATCCGTTTAGACACTGGAGATTGGATCATCAGGGATAAATACGAACCCATCTTGAAGGATAAAAAAACTATCACTGTAAGTCAAGATTCCAAACCAGGAATTTTGACTGGAATTGACAAACCATACTACGAGAGATCTTATCCTGAAACAGCAGTTATGTACGGGATATATCCGTTAAATGATAAACCCAGTATTGCAAAACTAGCACCGATGAAATATTCTTCGTCGTTGAATTGTGTTGCAGAACGAATATTAGAACACTTCACAAATGCATTGCGTGGAAATAAATTGACTGATCTAAGAAGCAAAAAAATCAATGAATGGGAGCTAACGGTGAAAGAGCATGGGGCAACAATTCAGGATATAGCTAAATTAGAAACATCATTAAGATTTCCAATATCAGTAACGACAATAACCGGAGAAGTATTACATGAACCGAAATATCAATCAAAAGGAGCGCCAATACAAATTATTGATCATAACGAACACGCGTGGACACCTGCAGTAACAATTTTTCCGCGAACACGAACTGTAAAATATATACCCGAACTTGGCGAGTGTTTCTCTGAGGAGAAATTATTTGATTTATTAACCAGTTGAGTAAAAAAGATCCTGTGTCGGTGTGGCTACTTCATAGTTTTGAAGCCGATGAATGTGGATTCGATCAGTTTGTAAGACCCAACGGAGAATTGTACCGTACTGAAGCGCTGCACAATCAAATGAAAAAAACTAGCTAGTGAGTTTTCTCTGGAGGAAATCGAACAATTACTAACAAACTGTTTTACACTTCCATCAGTCGCAGCACATTTTGCTAGAAAGAAAAACGCGTGGAAACCAACGCGAAGTGAGTTTCTATCAGATGTCAGATTGAGCTGTCTTGAATACAGCCATGGTGGATTATGGAATACAAAATATGCCACTGAAACCGTTATTTTCGTTGATATGATTGCGTGTTACCCCGGGAGTTTTCTCGGGTATGGAGAATGTAGCGAATACTTCAAACGATTTGGACACCCCATACATGAAATGGCTCGTGTTGCGATTAATGGTCCATTGCCACATTTTGATTTAACCGGATTCGCTCGTGTAGTATCATTTGAATTGGCTACAGGACTTCATCCGTGCAGTTATCTTTGGATTGGTAGACATATGTCTGAAAAGCACTGGATGCCAATAGAACTATTGAGATATATGATTGATTGCGGGATGTTACAATCGTTAATTGTCAGTGAATCGATTATATCCTATCAAGCGCAGAAATCAGTATGGTTACCACAACCTGATATAGAAAAAATAATTAGCAAACAGCGAAAACTGTTTCCAAATTTCAACGAAGAAGAAATTGTAAAAATAGTCCAAACAGTTATTTGAAATCAAAAACAAAGAAGCAAATATATCAGTAGAAGAATAATCGGTAAATTTACTCAAGGTGGAAAATACGATAATACAAAATATTCTTCACGGTTGATTATAGACAATGATGAATACGATTTTGTAATAGCTGATGTAACGAATAAAGGCATATATGTCAATCGTAAAGACGCATTTCTGTCCGATGGAACCAAATTGGGTACAATTGTTACCTACAACGACGGATACAATCCGCAGTACACACATTTGAGAGCTTCTATGCTCGCTTATGCTTCTATCAATTTATTTTCGATGATAAATAGATTTCCTGACACCGCAGTTAGAGTCGCCACTGATTCATTTTACATAAACAGCGAAGTGGCTGAATTCACAAATTCTGACGAGAGTTGGGGATCATGGAGAATTAAGCGGGAAATGCTTCATGATTATATTCAATCAGCAGATGTCACCGTTGAAAATAATTATCGGAATCTCTTTGAGATTCAATCAGAATTTTCTAATGCACCACAGATATCTGATTCGATATGTAGATATAAGACAGTTTATTTAAACGGCTGTGGTGGATCAGGAAAGACGACTCGTGCAATTGAATTATTTCATGGGAAGTCAAACATGATTGTTCTAACACCAGCTCACAGACTTGCAAGAGAGATGAAACAACGAGGGGTAAATGCCTGTACTTATCACAGTTTCTTTCGATGGAAAGGCGATGAATGGACTCCTGATCAAATGGGCGATAAATTCATTCCTGAAATCATAATTTGGGATGAAATATGCACGGTATCGTTAAAAGTGTTACAAACATTTTTCGAGTGGTTGTTATTGAAAAATACAAAGGTCATTATGTGCGGTGATAACGGCCAACCACCACCATTTGTCGGTGCATCCCCACATGAATGGCTAAAAGGTTTTGTAGACTATTATGAAGAAATTACCACTGATTATACATCACTTGATGAACAATTACGCGAGTTCAAAGCTCTAATTAGATTACAACCGGATAAAATCCAATGTGAAATAGCGCGTGAAATAATTTCAGAAACTCCAATGAATGATTTTTGGGAGGCTTGGAGACCAAATGACTTGATAATTGCAAGTAGAAAAATAGTGAGAGACACATTTCAGATGAAGTTGTTTGAATTGCATAAAGAAAAATTTGCAACACTTCCAGTACCGTTGTGTTATATGCCTTCGGATACACGAAAGCAGAATATCGAAGTTGATATTCCAGGACAGCGTGAAAAGCAGAATTTAGTGTTAAATGATATTGTGCTGGTTGATATCAGCGTCTTTGAAGATGCATTGCGTGCTAATAATTCCCCGTGGACGCTAGGTTACGCAGCAACGATACATTCTTCACAGGGATTGACTATATCAAATACAATTGTTTGGATGGTGGATAATCGCATCGAATGGTCGAATTTAGTCTATCTCGCAGTATCCAGAGTACGAAGAATAAATGAACTTCGAAGAGTTGTCCTGACTGATAATGACAATGCAATAAGTGATACTGTCAGCCTTGACTCGCTGTTGTAACGAATAAAGGCATATATGTCAATCGTAAAGACGCATTTCTGTCCGATGGAACCAACTTGTAATAGATTTGGCCAGCGTAGTAGGCCTCGTCGATAAATCCTTTCAAATGCAGAAGCGACTTCAGTTGATGATTTTCTCTTTAGCGGCTCTGCTTGTTTGTATCGACTCGCAAGATCAATTATGGTTAGAGCGTTTTTCTAACCACCATCATGTGGCAGAAATAGTATATCAGCTTGATGAATTTCATTAGGAACGGTCACATCAAAATGCGAGTAGTGAATTTGTTAAGGCGGTGGTAGATAAATTTGCCATATCGCCTGTTTAGATAATCAGTTAGCCGCAGTGGTTTTTTTTCACTTTTGCAGCGCTAGCGAATTTATTGATTGATGCCTTGCCTCTCCAGTATCCCTTAGGAAAATAATAAATAGATTCCGTGTTGCTATTAATTACCAGCACCTAACATCAATTTGCCTTTCATAGCCGATTTTATCAAAAATGAAGCCAATGTTTCTTTGAAGGATTTATCAGTAATAGCATTTAATGCATGAATTAATTTCACATCTGCTAGATGTCTATGCTGCAAATTGCTGCTTTTATATGCAACATCATAGCATGACACGCCTTATCAATGGCGTTTATTGGTTCTTCACCACGTCGGGGCTGATTTTGATCATCGAGTCTGATATCTAATCGTGTTCCGGGGCCACAGTAGCTATATCCTGGAAGGTGCTTTTCTCCTGGATACTTTGCCCATGGGGTTCCAGGGAGTTTTGCTAACTTGGCTGCAATATCACCTTCTCGTTGTTTCTTTTAAAGGTTTCGTGGAAATAAATTTAAATTTTATTGTTCCACATGTTACACATTTACCAGAAAGCGCTGATCAATTGTTTTTAGTTGTAATCGTCGTCAAGTCATTTGTGCCAGTACGCGTCCTACATTTCACACAATATAGATCCATAATTTATATATAACAGCATGAATGTAATTGATTATTCAGCTACGAAAAGACGGCAGCCTATTAAACACCATGCGATGTTACCAAACTCTATTCGCGCAATTATAATCGGACCATCTGGATCCGGCAAGACAAAATTGCTACTTAATTTAATAACGAGATGGATGAAATGGAATAAGTTGTATTTGATTGCCCCGAGTGTAGACGATGAACGATGCTATGAAGTGCAAAAGGATTTTAACGAGAAAGCGAAATTGGAAATCGATGAGGATATTATTGAATTTATTACTGATATCGAAGAAGCACCGAGCATTGATGATATCGATGGAAGTATTAACAATTTAGTCGTATATGATGATATCATGTTAGATAATCAAAAAATTCCTGCTAGGATAATTTCCAGAGGCAGACATAAAAAACACTGATGTGATATATGTCACTCAAAGTTACACACAAATTCCTAAAGTGATCAGAGATAACTGCAATATGCTATATGTATTTAACTGTGTTGATTCTCATACGTTGAGAAATATTTGGCAAACTTGGTGTGGAGGTGATATGGATCATAATCGATTTAGAAATTTCTTTAGTCATGCTCAATCAATCCCACACGGATTTGTTACGATAAATTTATCAGATCCTCGGACGCGATATCGTATCGGACTTGATAAAATATTCGGCTGAAATCATAGCAGCAGAAAGGGTGAATGACAACGAAAATGGCATCTTCGGCGCTTTTTTTAACGATTTTTGTAGAGGGTTTTGCTTAAGAAATATTTGCCTTGAAACGTTGTCCGATTCACCCCTTCTGCTGCTAAAACCCATCAGCATTTGTATTCCCACAATTTACTGCAACACACCTGACCCCGCTGCCCTTGCTTGTACCTCAACGATGTGCTTTTGGCATGATTATGATGATAAAATAACTAATATGGAACGGAAAACGTGCTTTGTTTATGTTTCGATAGAAACGGAAGTAAGGCGTGTGTTCATAATATGACGTCAGGCGATCTATACACTACCATAGAAGGAGCGAAATCGTCATCTGTGAACTTGTTTGGACTAAAAGATCAAAGTATAGAGGCTTTAAAACTAGTGACAGCTTTCTGTAAACTGACACATTGGTTATATGATGCAGAATGTTTCCTTTAGCAACTTCAAATGCACTTATTCGTTTTCCTGGATTGCTTGTCATCCAGTTGACAGACTCCAAATTAAAAGCAATTTTTATTGACTTGGAAATTGTGACATTAAGAGACTGGAACCGATATGTGCAATAGGGGGGAAAGGTTATCAACACAATCCTTTTCTCGTGTCTATAAAGAACAGCTTCTAATGTTTTATGGCTATGGTGCCTATCAAGAAGCAAATGAGTGGAGTGTCATTCGTACATTTCACAAAACAAAAATTTCATCAGCAATTGTTGCGTCGATAGATTTCTTATAGAATGCTTTGTAAATATTGAGCACATCTGACCGGTTAAAGCCCACGGCTCTGCCAACACTGGTTGCATCTGTAGCACTAATAGCTACATTTTGATGCCTTTTCATAAAGCCTCTTAGCCAATCAATACCTGCTGCATTGCCTTTAAATGGATGGTTTTTAGTATTCAGATGAACTGTTAAATCGTTTGTCAAAGACCATACGTCAATAGTGGTAAGTCCAACTAATGCCTTTTCCGTGGACTGGATGTGCTCAACAAGAAGTAACTCATACTCAACTTGAAAACAGAAGTCTTACTTCGCAGTTTTGACACTCCAGGTTGCGAAACCATCAAATCTCTACGTCTGCGCAAAGTTAATGCTGAAATTCCATGATTCCTGGCTGCAGCTTTCAGTGAAGTTCCAGAATGAACTGCTTCAAGAGCCGATTTTCGAGTTGATGCCCCATAATTTTCTCGTTCATTTTTCTTTCTGTAAGTTCGCACCATCGGCAGAAGAGTATAGAATAATTTTAGGCATCCGAACGGTTAGTTAAAAAGTGTACAACATATGAACAATTATGGGGCAACACGCCCCCTAAATGGGGCGTTTTGCCCTTATTGTACAGCATTGACAATTTAACAATAGACGGAATTAACAATTGTTCATAATCATGAAATATTATGTATAATGCATCTCTCTATTATGTTGTTTAAAAACATACGTACCCTGTTTTCTTTTGGTAGATCCAGTCAAAACTACATCAAACAAATGGATTGAACGCTTTTTCAGGAAGATGCCAAAAAGTAATAGCCATGCACAAAAACCACGCATGCGGCTGCGTCCAACAATGGCCGCCATTCACAAGGCCCATGCAACAATCTAGGCAAGCTTGCTGTATCAAGACATGTCCATTTTCTAACGCAAGGTGCACCAGGATGACTTAAGGGCGTTTTACCCCATGCCCCCCCCCCCCACCATCTCATCGCAAGTCTTGTTAGGTATGCATGGTAATTAGTTAATAAAGATATTCTTCCATCTGATGCCCCAGCCCCCCAACCCCGTAAAAATCACCAAACACGAAACAGTTCCCATCATAGGCATACTTAATACCTTTTCTGGTTTTCGCATTTGTCCTTAAGACATTTCTACTGGATACGTTATTCGTGACAAAACAACTGACCTCATCAAAATGGTTTTCGTTGGTGGTTTGTACGTCTACATTATTTAAGTAACGAATGTTTGCTCCTAATAACAATATATTTAAATTCATAAAATGCTTCTAGATATATGAGACAAATGCATTGTACATTTATTTCATATTGGAGATGAGTCATTAGTTACCATCATGGTACCATAGTAAGTTATGTTTCTGCTACTCAAGATATTAGTTTCATTTTATATATATATATATATATATATATATATATATATATATATATATATATATATATATATATATATATATATATAGATAATTTTTATATATTTATATATATTTTTTATACTTTAGGTTAATACCCCAGAAAGCTAACGATCTCCTACGACCTGTAAATGAACTTTGACATGGCGAGCTTTCTTCTGATACAAATTCTCTTCTTAAAAGCATGGCAAAACCTTTACAAGGCGATGAACTTTGCGTTAACCTCTGGCACAAATTGTAATGCTGATTATTACACTCAACTGATGTTGGATTCCGCAGACGTTACGCAGCGCACGTATAAATATAGAAATGATGGTAATGTGTTTTCCTACAGTAGTTTCAATAGTGTTATAGCTTGCTATTTATTTCCTTCCGATACCTCTATACTAAATAATAAAGATATTGTGATTAATTTTTGGAAGGTAACTCCTTTGTCATTAGTTGAAACTATGCACATTGATAATGACCCGATGTATAGAATGCTTTCAAGCATATAACTATTTTGGCAAATTTATATAATGGTGGTTTACTCTATGAATGTTAGTTGGGTCAATCTAGATGAATATTGGATAACTGCATGTCCATAAATTAAATGAAGTATTGGCATTAGGTCACGTAACACAATCAGTGCTCTCAACAGAAAATGTAGAGGTGGAGAAACCGGTCCAGATTTGAATCTAAGATTCTTCGTCACGTTTGGTGTCAGAAATCCAAAGTATTAAATGAATGGATTAAGGAGAAAGGCAATTAACCATCATAACAGTTAAGTCCAAAGCGTTCAAGTATTGAAAACAAAAAATGCTGAGAGTAATTACCAGGAAAGACGAATTTTTTTTTGTTCAGAAATGAATATCTTAAAAAGAAAGATTGGAGCGGGCGGGGGACTGACACATAATCTGTTGTTCCATGCAGCAAGACAAATTCAGCTCAGAATGATCAGCTTATTTTGTCACCCTTTGTTTCAAGTACACATTGATGATTTATAGCATGTGCTTCTTGAATAAACAAAATTAACTATATTGACTCCGGTATGTTTATAAAAAAAATCTTTAGGGTAATGTACTACATAAGGAATCAAAAAATGGGACAAAGTAAGGCTGGGGGAAAGGGATCCAGGCAACGTGCGTCTGCGGCCTTTCCGAAAAGGAACGACGCGTGTTATACTCTAATGTCGCGCGTATTTCTCCCGGAATCCCACAATATTGAGAAAATTAATATGGCTTTCCAGCTGATGATATATATATATAATATCCTTTTTTTTCAAGGCAGAAGATTTATCTTCAATGATCAGAAGCACCCGATATACTGTTGTTGAAAGGACGATCCCTAGCGAAGGTAATTATAAACTTATTGAATGGTTTGTTCAACGGCAGATGTGTGTGTGTGTGTGTGTGTGTGTGTGTGTGTGTGTGTGTTTGGATTTTTTTAAACGTAGCTATACAAATAAATCAGTCATATCATTACGATGTCTGCAATGTGGAACTTTATAGTGATGTCTAACACTGGGGCATCATGCCGCAGACATGTAGCATGATGTCCCACCCAGTCACATTACCTGACAGCAAGCCGACCAGTCCTAACACTAACCTCTAAATGCTAATCGCCAAGCAAGGCAGCTGTTAGTATCATTTTTATGAGTCTTTGTTAGACTCTGCCCGGGTTCGAAATGCTTGTTCTTACAACAAAAAGCGACCAACCAGTTATTATTTGCGTTGGTAACCTGATTCCATTGCCGTTAAAAAGGTTGTTATGATGCAGATCCAGTGTCCCATGCGATTTGCATACGCCCTAACAGCCCATAGGACACAAGAACACTCATTGGATAGACTGGATATTGACTTCTGTTCGGTTTTGCTTACCAGGTCAAATAGGAGTGTCTCTGTGAAAGGAGATATGCAAGGAAGCTCATAAGATTCTAAATCCAAAACCAGCGCGCAGCAACAATCTAAAATTAGTATACCTATGTTGGAGTTGAAAACATAAATTACATCAGAAAGGCAATGTAATGATGATTATGGTATATTGTCAAATCAATGTGTCGGTGCAGGAAGAAAAACGTACAAACCTTACTTGTTCTGCAGATACATGACTGAGGTCCATGGAAAACTTGGAACTGTTTATATATAAAAACGTCTATATCAGAGCGTCCTTCATTCTCTAGGCTAATGGACTTCGTGAATAGTCGTTTTTCGGTAGACTCAAATATTTGCAAGCTAAGGTTTTGATGAATGAAAAGTGCTTATCGGTTTTTACCAGAAGCTAGATCACAACTGCACACACCGATTCATTGTATGTTAGAGACTCTGCGTGGATGATAGTGATGTAAAAACAACCTCTTTCTTGTCGAATGTCTACAAACAGGGTCACGCTTTCCTTATTGAGTACCTCGACATGCGCAAGAATTTATTAGGAGTGAAAACCATTTCCAGGGAATACAATGAATTCTCTTCTAAGTTATTAATGTGGCAGTTGGAGATGTAAATTCAGATGCTAGAAAAGGATATCAAATGGAGGTAGTCAGAGAAATACAAGAGCATGCCATTAAATCTGTCAAGTGCGGCATATAACGTTGTATCAGCCGCAACATGAAATTTACGGTCTATCGCTAGTGCACGCACTCATAAGATCAAAGATCGATTACGGCAGTGTTTCGTGAGAATATGGGAAGACTGGACGAGGGATCCAAGTTGCAAAATGGAGTGACTATCTCAAACAGAAAAAGCTGCAGAACGTCCCATACACACAGAAGAGATAACCACAAGAACGAATTCGCCAGAATTTACAACAGAATCCATCAGAAGTAGAGTACCTACAAGGAAAATGAAGAGAAGCAGCAGAGGAGGCGAATCGGACAACTTTTTGCAGGCGTCGACGTGGGAAACTAAGGCTTCCTCAAAATCGTAAAAAAAAAAAGGCGTCGACGTGGTAAACTAAGGTTTTCTCGAAATCGTAAAAACAAAATACGCCAATGCGGTTGTCGCGTTCCCCCCCCCCCCCCCGCCCCCCCCCCCCCCCCCCCCCCCGGTGCTGCTATGTGGTTAACTATTTTCTTTTACGATTTCACAAACAAACTAATTTGCAAAACCTCGCCTCATAGATCGATCAGATTTCCTGACTGGTCAGTGAGTCTAAAATTGATTCTCGTTAACGAATTATTATGACATCTCATAAAGACTGGATTAGTTGGGTTCTCAATAATTAGAAACCCTGGAGGAGCTGTTGGTACAAATGAGTATAGAATATATCCTTGCTGAGCTTGATTTGATCGCTCGAGATTTATTTGATAGCTTCCTTCGATGACATCACATACTAAATTCAACGCAATCGCCGAGGATATGTTCACGTTATTTGGAGCAATATGTCTACCACCACCATCTGGGTCGTTATTATATTCGAGAAAAAAATTCATTGTCAATTCACTTTTTTTTCCAGTTATCATGAATTTTCTTAAATATACTATTGATAAAATACTCACGATTCCCCTCAAGTTCTTTAATAGTTTCTCGTTTATAATTTAAAATCTCTTCTGTCGTTTTTACGTCATGGATGATTTTATTTATTTTTTCTATGATATCGATCATTTCATCGCGGGAAGGTGTAATATTAGTACCTATGAAAGGTGTTAATAAGCGCATGAAGACTTCAGCCGCTCCACCCTGGTATTTACTATACAGAGTCCATCAGAAGTAGAGTACCTACAAGGAAAATCAAGAGATCTAATTCATGTGAGTGATGATGTTTTCCTTTGGTTTGGAAAGTTGAATAATTTCATTTAGTCAGAATTGATAGAATGAACTTTTCATTACATATATATCACAGAGTGGCTGTTTATACTAATGCTGACCTAAGTGGCTGTACCTTTTCCAGTCAGACAGTATAGAGGATGGTTTGGACGAAAAAACTGTTTGCAGTATTTTTTATTGATTCATATCAGTTGATTTTGGATCATTCCTTGAAGGTTACCGTCGCAGATGGTCACAAGGCGCTGAAAAAATCAATTTCCAGGACGAAGACGCACCGACGAAAACGGTCAGCCCTAACTGAGAATACTACATTGAAACGAAAGCTGGTGATTTCAGCATTCTTCCAGTGTAACGAAAATGTGTCAGCTGTAACCTTTGATTCCATTTTGAATGCATTGGATTGGCCATAAATTAACCTTTCATTCAACACAAAAACATTTAACGGCGACTTTTACAGGCAAAAGAATGAGCAAGGGAAAATGGCAGAGGAAAGAAGTCGTCGGTTTAGCACGAATGCGCCCGCAAGCATCAGAAGTAAAGGCAGATCTGTATGAATTCACAAGAACTTTTTTGATGATTGGTAATTGCTACGTATTGAAAACATGTGACATTTATTGCGAAATCGCCTTATGAAGTCACACTATTTTTCTTACAAATGCAGTATAAAATGTTGACCATTGACCTTGAGAAACGTAAACGCATACTGGTGGAGATAGATGCACCCTTGGTTTTCAAGTGTATAAATTTCCTCCCTGACCATCCATCCATATAGTCAGCAGCGTCGCAAGGGTTGGTGTCACCCAGTGCGGTAAACTCATGGTGTCACCCCTCCAGACTTCCATCATGGATTTCTTCTTCTTAAAATAAGTCCACAGTCTAGTTTTCATTTTGGTGTCACCCGGTGCAATTCGCACCCCCCCCCCCCACCCCCCACCCGCAACCCCCATAGCGACGCCACTGCATATAGTTGCAGAAAAGTCGCAACAATTTTCAATATTTATGTGCCGAACATGTGAGCTCGTGTAACAAAAACGCCGATTAATTGTACAATGGGCGCTTGTATTTTTTACCTCTTTGATACGTCACACGCAGTGACATCAGTTTCTAAATATAGCTTTTCGGACAAGGCAAACCAGTGTAATGGCTACCAGTGATACTTTCCGTATTATTGTTCTTACTGAAAACGATGTACCATGCGCGAAATTTATTCATCCGAATATAGATGAGCATTCTAATATTCAGTTACAGCGATGGTTAGAATGTCGAGGCCTACCCCATAACTGGAAAAGAAGCATACTGTTTTAGAACAGTATGATGCACAAGTTGATTGAATTTCATCACCAAAATATATTGAGATGAAAATACCATGTGATCTTCCCCCGATTAAATTATATGAATGAAATGTTGTTATATGTGATTGATGTTTTAAACATGTAAAGAAAGAGGAATTTAAACTCTGCTTAGTGAATGTTTCATAATGCATATTGGGTATGCAGAGAACTCGCCCCATGGAGAACTCGCCCTGGGAGAACTCGCCCCATGGAGAACTCGCCCTGGGAGAACTCGCCCCAACGTATCGGGAGAAGTCGCCCCAGAGTGGTTGGAGAAGTCGCCCCATATCCCAGATAACCTTATTATAGCAGAATTAAAACATCTTTTACGTGATTCATATTTAGATTTTTATTTAAACTCGATCACAAAAAAAACAATATTATAGTAATATTTCTAAGACGAAATTCAGTTTGTATATAATATAATGAATGACGACAATATAGTGTTGGTATTGAAGTGCTTGTTATGTGCTATGTTTGGGAATAGACACTTCGATGATTTATCGGTAACTTGTAATGAATGACGACAGTATAGTGATTACAAATGATGATTAGTCAAACACTAATATTATTATGAATCAACAAGATTATTTCAAATAAGTTGAACGTCAATTAAATGTTGTAAACTACTACAAACATATTGGCGAAGATCCGTCAATGGAAATTAAATTTAAAAAAATCAACATGCATTAATGAGATGGTAAAATAAATAATTCCGTATATGAGGAATTTGATACTTTCTCTCTTACCATGCGTAAACTTGAATTCTAGATGTTTCCCAAAACTCATAATGATACAACAACTTTCATTAAAAAGTTGAAGTCTATTCCACAGCTAGGATTTCAATCCTGGTATTATTAGATGTAACATCACTATATACCAACTTTCCGCATGCAGTTGGTATTGAAGCGTGTTCAAATTTTCTTGATTACAATCTTAATAATAGCCCACTATCTTGTGAAGATATTTGTATAATATTAAAACTTATCTTGGAAAATAATTATTTTTAATGTAATAATACGAAATACATATACATAATGGGTACAGCAATGTGTATTAATATGGCTCCTTCATACGCTTTCCTTTCATGGGTAAATTTGAAAAGGACTTTCTTCAAAACGAAAAGTTTAATTCATCTCTTTGGTTCAGATTTTTCGATGACATATTTATATCTGGAAGCAGTCAACCGAAGAAATGTAAAATTTTATTGATCGCCTAAATCAATTTTACCCGACTTTAAAATGTACTTATACTGCATCTAGTACGCATGTTTCATTTTCAGATGTAAATGTGATATAAAATATTGATAACACTATCTCTGCAAATATTAATATCAAGGAAATTATTATCCACCAATATGTGGAATATTCTTCATGTCATCCCATGTCATGTAAAAACGGTATACCACATAGCCAGTCGAAAATAAACCAACGTATTATTTCAGATGATTGTCAATTACAAAATTCGTTGAATAAATTCCAAACATTTACAAAACAGAAATTATATTACACATATAATTGATTTTGCGCTGAACAAAGCCCGTAATATTACTCAACATTGGGCTTTAAACAAAGCAGTATGTACAATAGAGAGAGAGAGATTAAATTCCTTTCACAATACAATCGAATCCTTCATTATCTAATCTACGTCGTATAATTAATAACTTTTAGTCTCCTAAATTTATCAAATAAATTTATCAATTTACCAGCGTAAAATCACTTTACAAAAATAAATCAATTATCGCTGAAAGAAGACCCAAGAATTTGCAAGATTTTTTTATTAGTACTAAACAGACAGAAAAGAAAAAGAAAAAAGAACATTTTCGTCATCTAAATGTAACATACACCGGTGCTCTCGATGTGCAAATATAAGAGAAACTACATTGAATAATCATCGCTCCCATATAAAAAAATATAGAGATCCTCATTTTTCATATAATAAAATAAGTTCTCCGTTTCTTTTAAAACATTTCGTACAAGAAGACACACAAATTAAATGCGCAATTATTCAACCGTTCTTTTTGTTAAGAGTTGACTTATTTTTTAACTACTTTCAATGGAATTTAATCGTGGCCTCTGATTTTAGTAATTTATAAATTATATCGGCGAGTATTCTTTTTAATAGAAACAAACCGGAGTTAGAAATACTGAAATGGTTTCACTAAAATACAGACATAATACAATGGTATTATATTGCTCACGGAGGAAAGATTACAATCACCGGGTACAAAATACTATATCAAAGAGGTGCATATGTTCACAAGAATTAGCACAATGCCATTGTCTTTCATTCGATGCGGAGAAAAGAAGACCATTACGGGGTAAAATTGAGTACAACAAATAGGCACTTATGCTCACAAGAATTATCACTTACGACCAGAAAAATCATCCAAGCTACTTACAACTTTATAAGTTTTGTTAATAAATTAGTCATCACTTTGAAGATTAATTTTATTCAAAACTGAATTTAGTATGACAACACATACATTTGCTTGTAGACAGTTTATTGCGGGCATATAAAAACCTTGTTGGCCACAATTTTTATCATAGTAGTAATGAGAATGGCAGACATATGTGTAAAATGTCTTCAGGAAGCGATAATGTGTGACAAGTGGACGCATAGAAAGTGTAACACAGGTAAGCATTTTATAATGATAAGCTAGTACAGCATTTCATTTTCATAGTATCTTTTTATAGTTATTATTATTATTATTGTTATTATTATTATTATTATTATTAATCACATATAAGTCAATATTTGTTGTTAGTGTATAAAATGTATGTTAGTGCAATTGAACATTTTTGACCCTTAAGAATTTAAGTTGTAACAGGTTCAGTTGATTGTTTTACGATTTCATACTATACTACATAATCGTTTATTCAATTTAGATATTTAGATATTTCCCATGTCGTGTCGTTTCATACTATAATTTCTCCATTTTAGGTATCACAAGGGATGCATATCATACGGCAGTCAAGAACGAAATGGACCTAGATTTTACATGTCATGACTGTACCGAAGCTGACACTGTAGAAATGCCCGTTGCGAGCAGCACAAGGAATGACTCTTTGGATATAACAAAATGATACAAAAGTATCATTTTCTGTACCGGAGAAAATCCAAGAGGACTCCATTGAAGAAAACATAACATCAAATTTGATAACTTATGAGGAGGAAAGTAACATAACATTTAAAGTTATTGACGGGGGAACTCAACGAGGAAAGCGTAAGCTACTCAGTAGTGACGGCTTCACCTTCGTTGTTAAGGTATGTGTATTGGGTTATTTGTTCATTAATCTTTTGTAGCGTAAGGTGTTATAACTACATAATAACAATTTCAGTGCAATGCCACATATGATTGGTGTATGCCCACTAATTGAACTAATTTAAACAGCATTCATTCTCTATTTACATAATTTTGTTTTGAGCCTATTCTATAGATTAGTAATGTAAACAACACCATTATTAAATATATATATTTGATAATAAGTAGTTTTTCTATGCATGCAAATATTTATATTATTTGTATGATCCATTTACAGCGTCAAAATAGGCACTACACAAATTGGCGGTGCAGTGTTAGGAATAAAAACAACAGCTTGTCCTGTAACGTTGCGCAAGACTGCTGATGGGTTTGGTCGAATCGACGGGCAGCACACTCATCAAGGGATTATAAAATCTCTTGAAATGCAGAAAAAGGTAATTGATTTAACAACTACTAGAAACATGTCTTTGTATGTAGCCAGTGTTGCAATGAAATTGACGGGCCAATAAATTATCATGATTGAATTATAGTCATGAATACATTATTATAATTTCTCGAAGCATGATATTGAAAATGTAAAACACCGCCGTGTAATTTAAACAAAACAATATCATCACACACCTTTCATCTTTCTCTTACCAACCACCTGTATCAACGCTCTACCAGGATATGTACATCTATCCCATCTAATTGTAATATATATATATATATATATATATATATATCTTAGATCAAGGAAGAAGTACGACGAGATCTGTTTGCGCCGGCAACGACATTTGTTACACGAATTATGGATGAGCATGTCGATGTCCATCTGCCTGAACATTCAAGACCAAATTACAACAACATTGTACGAGTTGCTAACTACACACGACAGCGGAGCAGACCGTCTGAGCGAGCAGATTTACAATCTGAGGTATGACATTTAATATTCATATGTAAACATTTTCAATGCTGCAAGAATAAATGGTTACTGAACGAGAACTTACTTCAATTAAGATCATAGTTATTTACTTATAGTGTGTGTGTGTGTGTGTGTGTGTGTGTGTGTGTGTGAGAGAGAGAGAGAGAGAGAGAGAGAGAGAGAGAGATTTTTAACGTAGATTTAAAAAAATTTAAGTTATATCTCGACGATGTGTGCAGTGTGGCAGTTTATAGTAATGCCTAGCACTGTTGCATCATGTCGTATTAGCGCCAATCGATGCAGCTATTAGTATCATGTATTACCCTTTTTGTATTTTTCTTCAGCTGGACAACGAATTCATTGAGCAAAACACATCTGATGATTTTTTCAAGGCTGATGTGAGAGTAGGTGGACACCGTACCTTATTTTCGCAACAAACCAACAGCTGCAAATGATGGCTAATGCAAAAACATGGTATATTGATGGGACATTCAAACTAGTGAGGAAGCCGTTTCATCAATTGCTGTCCATCCACACGTTTGTGAAAGCATCGGGTGAAATTAAGCAGTTTTCATGCGCTTTCATACTGATGTCTAGAAGACAGAAAAAGGACTATAAAAAGGTATTATTTGTACTACACTTCTTATGCAAAGTTTTCTTAAAACTTGTGTTTAAATTAATTAGACAACATCATGTTCATATCATTGGCATATTGTATAGTAAGACAATGTGTTATTATTCTGTTATTCATATTTGCCCAGGTTTTCCGCAGTATCCTCACCATGCTGCCCAGTAGCCCAGAAGTGAGGGAAATGGTTGTAGATTTTGAGCACGGTCTCTGGCTTGCTTTGCACAAAGTGTTAAAAAAACCAATCCATGGTTGTGCTTTTCACTGGGGACAAGCAGTGTGGCGTCAAGCCCAGTCACTTGGATTGCAGGTACTACTACCTCTATACCAAACATTTAAAAAGCTCCTCAAATAATATGACGATGTAATACGACTAAAACAATATATATTTGTTAAATAAACATTAGAGATGAAAGCATTAAACGTTATGTATAAAGTGTATACACATTTCCGTCGGAATCATATAACATCATATACTAAAATACACACTCATCTCTCTTTCTCTCTCTCTCTCTCTCTCTCTCTCTCTCTCTCTCTCTCTCTCTCTCACACACACACACACACACACACACACACATTTTATATATATTTCCTTGCAATATTTCAGTCTGACTACAACATGAAAGATGGAGTATATAAATTCATTCGAAAAGTCTTAGCCTTGCCATTCCTTCCTGAAGAACTGATCAACCATCCATTTTACAAAATGAAGGAAAAGGCCAATACTGAACAGTTAGTACAACTGATGGAGGATGTTGAAAACACCTGGATAACAAATCCAACATGGCTTCCAGCAACATGGTCAGTATTCCAGAGGGCAATTAGAACTAACAACGACGTTGAAGGTTGGCATAACCGCTTAAATCGCCGTGCAATGAAATCGAAGCTGTCACTGTATCTGGTAGTGACTCTTCTATACAAGGAGGCAAACGCTCTTCCTAGTCAACTGAAGATGGTTTCGGAAGGGAAGCTAAAAAGAAGACAGACCCGAAAACTAAAGAAAAACAAGGACGAATCTTTTATTTGTGGGCTATGTTCCAAAACGATGAACTAAGTGTTATTGCATTGCTTACTAAATGTGCCAGATTATATGCTGCACCTGTATACTAATTATATTTTATTGTTTGTCATGCAAACGTAATGGTAAGAATGTTATATGAATCACTGATTCAATGTCCAATAAAAACGTAAGTGTCATTCAAAATTTTTAATTTAAATCCCTTACGTATATGTGGTGTTTAGTACAAAGAATATAATATAACTTTATTGGCTTGTCCTCGTTGTACTTGATGTTTTTCTTTTATACTGAGAAATGAAATATGGCGGCATGACACCTTTTGTCATGCTAACTTGGCCGGCTATCATCAAGTGTTCCGTAGTGTGGTATATCTTTCTCACGTATGTATCGGTAACATACATATTATTAAGCATTATTTATGCTAAAATTAGTCGAAATATTACTTGACAGATTTATAAAGATATAATTTTCAGACATATGAAACATGATTACATTTCCGAAGGGTTTATTAAATCCTATCATTTTGATTTCCTATTATTAGGACAATAACCATTTATTTGGTTGTATTATTTATAATAAACGTACAAGTCAATTTTCAGCGCCTTTTGTACTCACAAAACCCTTTGTTTTCCACACACACACACACACACACACACACACACACACACAAACCACCGCTGTGCATAAAAAGGGTTACATATGTATCAGTACCTTTTTGGAATGATAGACGTATATTGTTTGATACAGCATAATTGTATGCATTAAGGAAAGAAACGTATATAATGAGTTAACGAGTCGACGACATTGATTTGTGCCTCGTTAGTAAATTTTGGTCTAGTACGCGTGATCATTGTGTTATTATATATTAATAAATAATGTAATCTTGTTTATTTTACAATCGTAATTTAGTAGCGAAATAGTTTTTAAAGTGCTCTTTTAAATTGAAATAGTTTGTTATTATTGAGAAATAATAAAATTACGAACACTGACAAAGAAGAAGAAATAAACTAAATGATGTAGTACAACTGATCTTTCAGAAACCGTCCGAATTCTACGCATTAGTCATGATGATTATTGCGATAGCGACCGCATTTCTTGAGTAGGCATCAATAATGGTTTGTTGTTTTTTTTTAAAATTTAGTTTAAGTATCATTTGTTAATAGTTAGCAAATCTCAATGAAAAATCAGATTAAATTGTTCAGTTAGAGAAATAATAACATAACACTTTGGCTTATTGACGGTCAGCGCCAATTCAGTCGATTTCGGGTTATAAAAGTCAATGTCATAACGTCATCTCAGGATGACTTAGGTAGGTTATTATGTTGGAACCATTTTATATCTAAAACTGGAGACATCCCATCATGCTTACATCCTCTCTTATTTGTCCAAATAAAACGCATCTAATGATTTGAAGAGCAGAGGGAAAGGGACAGAACACTTATTTTTTGTTAAGTACAGAAGCGGAGTTGATCAAATGGTAAAGTTAAAAAATTGCAAATTTTATAGATTAAATAAGTTACTAAGTTGAAAAAAAACAACAATAAATAAAGCCTTGACAAACATGTGGCGAAATCTCAGAATTACTATATATTATCCTTGGGGCGACTTCTTCAGGCAAAGTTGTCCATGGGGCGAGTTCTCCGCTATTCTGCATATAGATATAAAAAGGGTTTAATTAAATATGGCTCTTGCATCATTCAACAAACGTGGCATATATATTCAAAATATTTATTCAAGAAATATTTACATGTAGGCTGTTTTTGTGATTTCATTACCTTTTTACTGAGACGGGTGGAGTTCATGCCAGTGCCGGATCTTATTCAACAGGCAAGTATTTAACCTAACCGGATGCCATCAGGTCTCACGCAACATCACGGAACCTGTGAGAACTAGAAACAAGATGCTGCTTTGAAGCTATAATTTTTTTTTTTTTAAAAAAACATCGTCGCGAGGTAAAACTTAAAAGTTTTCTGGGAATGATGTGTTGGTGACTTTGAAGGTAAGGTTCGGCATGCTTTCGTACAATATGATATATTTGTTGAAAGAAGGACATAATTGACACAGTATTACCCGGTGGCAACTTTAAAAAAAATAATTAAAAAAATTGAAATCCATCATTCGTTTTGGCTTTTGGAATGTCATTGTTATCCTGCATCTGTCATGGGTCGTTTTCTTAACGAAAACTCAGTGGCGTAGCGAGGATATTTGGCGCCCAGGGCAAATCACCCAAATTTGCGCCCCCGGCTGCCCCAGTTGCGCAGTTATGTACCTTGTTTCCAAAACGATAAATAATCATTATCAGTCATAATATAATTATTAAACTATTACAATTTAATTGCTAGAAAAAAGTATAGCCTAGGCTAAATTCCCTATAAAACAATATTAGCATATTTAGAAAAAATAATATCCAAAAAAAATTTAATTATGTTAATTATGTCATCTGGAGATTGCACATAGTACATTACATTACAAGTAGCGTTTTACAAAAGATTTATTTTCCTGGCCTTCACTGCTGAAAACTGATCAATAGCATCATCAAAGTCAATTGTTTCAAGTGTTTCTCTCTCTCTACACTGAGCAGTGCTTGATTGCACAGATATTATGTTACGAGCATACGGCCTTTAGTGTACAGTCAAGGAGGGCTAAGCCTGTGCCTCGGACTGTATATAAAATCGTTTAACCAGTAGACCACCCGCACGACTGTAATCCATTCAACAGCTATACAGCAGACGTTGGCCAAAACAACATTGTTTGTATTGTTTACTTAAAGTAAATGTTCTTTTCAAGTTTCACTAATGGGTTCAATATATAATCCATTGTTGAAAATTTGGGCCAATTTTGTGCCCCCTAGCCACCGGCGCCCAGGGCAAATGCCCCACCTGCGGGATGGTAATTTGTTAGGGGCCTTTCACCCCCCTCGCTACTGCGAAAACTAGAACCCTTATAATAATCCGTGAAACTAATACATCGCCATTGAAATTGATAAGCAATGTTTGTTTCTTTTACTAATGGTTTTTTAAAAAAAAGTTTATGAACTCGATATTGATTACAAGCCACCCTTAAAAGGGTCAAACTTTGTCCTATTATTGAAGTATATTCCATGATTGGTTCTCCAGAAGTTAATATCACGTAACAAAAGATTTATAGGTAATTCTATATAAATTGACCATTAATTATCTCTCTCAATTATTAATTTTATCATTAAATTTATTTCATTTCTTTCAAACATTTTAATCACAATATACCACCTTCAGCAAATGGTGACATAAATTTCGAATGAAAAATGCTTTTTTTAATAAAAAAAATTTAATTCAAGCTTTACTAAAAAAGTATCATGTTTGAAGAGATAGTACATTTTAAATTTTCTTTTTACCATGCTATTTCATACCAAAGTTTTTTTCTCCCTTGTATTACAATATCTCAATTATAATTTTCAGAGTATTGTTTTCCATTCATTTTTTCATACTTATATAAGATGTGCATGTTATAATAACCAAGTTTTTGCATTGCCTTTGCTGCCATAATATCTGTTTCTGTGGGTTTCCAGGTAATAATAAGTTAAAGAAAACCAATATGTGAATTGTGGCATTGACTTGAACAGCTAATAGTAATATTCACCCCAGGGCCACAACATTTCTTCAACTATGGCAGCAGTTAAATTGGACATTCCCATTGTTTGGATTTTTGTTTTTTCATTAAAATTGCATTTAAACTTATCTTTCTCTGAGTATTTAATAATCAGCTGTCACTGCTGCTATCGTGGAAAGGTATTGACTCAGTTGATTGGGATCTTGAAACAAGCACAAGAAACATGGTGCATGAATTAAGAGTGGATACAAGTTAGGACAGGTTTCGATATGGGAAGTTTGATAATGCTATAAACTGTCTTGTCTAGTATACAAAATTTAACAAAACATTTAAGGAAATTGCCTGGGGACAAATAACTGTTGGCCATTAACTTGAAACGCCAGTAGTTCCCATTTTGTGTGAGCATTGTGTATGCAAGCACTATTCATACTTTTCAGCAAGTATCCTATGGGTGTGTTGTAGATGCATAGTGTATGCTAAAATTTAGCTATTAGGATTGTAATCAGCTACAGTTCTAGGGATATATCCAATGTAAGCAGACATTACCTTTTTGGTGGTATCTTTTAATGATTACAAAATAACAATTTTCATTGGTTGGAGGATAATGCTTACCGAAGTAGTCTGTTGTTTTGAACCAATCACTGGATTCCTTTGCATCATTGTGTGCCTATTATGAGTTTTCCCTTTAATGCATATCGATCGATTGTTTTCTTAGAAATAAAGGGCACATTGATTACATTGAGTGAAGAATAAAATTAACATGCTAAAACTAAACTGTGACAAGGAATACAATAAAAAATAAAAAATTAAGGAAACAGGAGTTCAAAGATTTTTGGCTGCATGGTTGTTTTTGCCTATAGGCCAATGAAGATCGAACAATCAAATCTTGTATAATGTATGTAAGATGATTACCCTCAGTTTAAGACAAAACCAGTGGATTGTTTACATGACAGGTTTTCACATGGAAAAAGACCCACTGTTAACACATCAGAAAAGTCAAAGCACAGTACATGTTTTTGATAATGAAAGGGACAAATCAGAGAAAATCAAGTGGTGGATAATTTAGAGGGTCAATAAATGCAATTTTAGCCAAACTAAGCATTACAAGAAATTGTTTAACACAGTATGCCATAGCAAAGCAGATAAAATCATTTTTGGTTAATTAATTTCTTTGCAAGGTTCAAATAAAAAAGGGAGTGAACTTAGAATTGATCATAGATTTCATCAACAGTATCTGATGTCCTACTGAAACATGTCAGGAATAAAATATCTGGAGCATTTTTACAATCTTGTCTTGCTCTATATTTTTTTAACTATGACAGTATGGATAAATGGTCATTTAGGTTTGGACAACATTTCTGCACCCCTGATCATACTAATAAATAGCCACAACAAATAACAGTAATAACATATCCAAAATAAAACAATAAACCTATATACCATACTTAACTTTGTTAATGATACAATTAGCGAGTCATGTTATCACGTAAAGTAACAGATTGGATATCTATTATGGCAGGAAGTTCACCCTTTTAAATTAGCTAATAAGGATTTGTATGATGACTTGCTTAGATAACAGAATTAGTGAAATGACCTTTTCTTCATGGTATGTACCTTTGTTTCACTTCACAACAGATTATGATAGAATTTTTAATTTTCTGTGTGACTCCATCTTCATCCCAGTAAACTAACATTGTGATATCGTTAATTGAGACATTATCTCTAGAACTGGGTTTATCACACTGTGTCAAGAATGAGTTGAGACAGTCAAGCAAGGACTATACCATTATATGAGGATAGCTTGGAAGAACGTTTCAGTTAATCTATGCCATTACTCATATTGTAATTGCAAGTTAGTACAAATCTTTGAATCAACTACCCTTAATCAAGAATATTTTTTTCTTTCTGGAAGTTTATTAGAAAATCACATTTGACAAGATTTCTAAACTTTTTTGAAACAACCCCTACACCATATGTACATGACAAGAAATGCACCCGTCTTTCAGATCATACTGTTTGCTCCTAATTTCATTGTTGCCCGTTGACTGTAACTGTTTAGACAATACGCTGAAGAATTAAAGTCAGTATATGAATGAACTAAACCCTCTTTATCATCTGAATCACCGCAGTCAGCACATGCAGATGCATCTTTTTTTAAAAAGAGGGGTTTTCTTAGTGTAACTACCCACTTTATAGCTTCCATTGATAGGATTACAAATGTATGATTGTATTTTTTGTCTACATACTTGGTGTAACATTAGGCATTGGTTCAATAGTATTCACTGTTTTATTTGGGTTGGTTTCTTTTAGAGCTGTACCGATTAATCGCCCGTACGCGTAATCGGACCGATTATTAGCACAATCGGTATAATCGGGTATCGGCAAAAATAATCGGTGCCGATGCAAATAATTTTTTTAAATAACCAATTTTTCCTGATAAAAGTTGTATATACAGTCGCGTTTTGACTGACCGTAACTTAATCCTTTGTAACACTAGAGCTCGGGATAAATGCAGTATGCAAACAAGTTGCTCATTAACTAACACTACTGTATAGTCGAATAACCATATATCTTGATAAACACATTGAACCATCAATTAATCTTTTGTAACAAAGAGATTGCTCTAATAAAGTATTTAAAAAGAATTTATCTTGCTGCCAGTTGTGCGAAATTTTCAACTCCAGCGTCCGGTAACATTTGTAAACTGCAGTAAACCAGACTAAAGTACATGTCGCTAACCGCCATTGTAGTGCCAAAGTCATGTGAATAGCCAGTAAGATTAACATCAAAGGGAGTAATGATGGATATATACAGTCAATTTTGAGGTTTGTGTTTTTTCTTTATCTTTATGAAAACTCACAAAACACCGATAGTCCTTATGTCCCAGTGAGAAATTGTTTGAAAGGGCTTCAGTGTAGGTTTGAGTACGTCGTCTGTCTTTCAGTTAATCCGTAATGCATTGAGGGTGAACGAACTCATTGTCTTTAATACTAGTAAGTGAGAATCATTTCCGGATTTTTTAAAATTACTTTTTTTTTCTTTTGTTAGTGTTTCACCAAGCCACTATCTGGCAGAAGGGGCGGTCTTTCATAAGTCATAACTGGTTTTACTGTACCTTTGAAGCACCGACATATACTAAACAAATAAAACAATTCTATATCAATGTTTTACAATTATCTGATGTTGCCGCAGCAATAACGAGTATTTGTTGTCGTCAAAGCAAGCCGACGACCTTTGCTCATAGAAGGTCGGCAATAAACTCAAAAGCATTGCCTCAATTTACATAGTGATTAGAATATATTTATTGTGCCGCGAAACTTTCCTGTTTGCAAAAAAAAAAAAAAAATCGCCCACCCCCACGGTTTGTGGACAACAGAGTAGTAATTTACTATACATTATAGTATATGGTCTTCCTGGTAAACTCGACCAACCCTCGAATTATGAAGGCTGTATTTTACCTTTATGTACTTTCGTGTTGTGGAAATCAGAAAATATGCACATGCAAAATAATAACAAAATCAATAAAAAATAGTACTTTATAAAAGTTTAATAATTTTCGGGTCACCGAAAGTTACTTTTTTAACATGCCTATGAGTACATAATATGATAATCAAATAATCGGTCTCATAATCGGCTATACGCGGTATCGGCATAATCGGCAAAAAGTGACATCGGTACAGCTCTAGTTTCTTTGTACTTTCACAAAAAATAGTAAACTCAGAATACAACCTTGACCTTACAGTATCTCATTGAATTGCACAACATATCATTGTTTAGTCTCTGCTTTCTTATAAATTGTATATTTTCCTGAATATAAATGCCAAATGGTTTACTGAAAGAAACAATATAATGATATAGTACTTCTCACAAAAGTGATGCCCTCCATTACAGTTCCAAACAGATTTTTATCAATAAAATAATGTACACATGGCAGTTAAAATATGTTACCGATTCTATTCTTAAAATAAAAATTTTAAGTTTTGAAACACAAGTGTGTATATTTATATCATCCAGTGGATAACTTGAGGAAATTGTTTAGTAATAGTTGCTAACTCGTGCAGGAAATGGTTAATTGTTAATCAGCTGTCAAAACACATGATTGTGCAAGAGTTGTTTGTCGACATAATTTATATCAACACCAACTATTTGATGCCTGATGGCTTGAATTGCACATTTCTCCTTGAGCTGTATATAAACACTGGAACTAAACTGACCAAGGTGAGGGAGCTTCTCGGACAGGATAGTCATTCAGTGTTCCTTTGGGAAAAAATCACATGGCAAAATTGTTTTTTTTTTTCTAACAGAAGGCAAAGTTTATACATTTTAAGTGACTTAGTCATCAACTTGAGCGTGACCCCAGCAGTTTAATATTCTACAGTTCTTTTTTGTGGAAGTCCAATGTAGATTCTTCATGAAAAACATAAAGGTTTGACATCTGTACACTCTTTATAGAAATAGTGTGTTGTCAAATCATGTCAGTGAATATTTCAGTAATTTGCCTGAAATGGAGAAAAGTAAATATAAACAAGCTCAGGGTTGGCACTGGCTTTTAAAACAGTTGTCACCAAAACAATTGCCATCCTCAATGTTTTGTCGTGCATTTTCAAAAACATGTCAGCATTTTCATAATACAGTTCTATCCATTTTTCACAGCATCCTCGGGACCAAGGTAATAATGTTGGCAGAGACCGATGTTTACATACGGAGATGGGGGGGGGGGGGCTGAAAATAAATTGAAATTAAGGAGTCAAGCGAAATTTTTAAGATGTGACATCGTCAGTGACTAGGATTTACAGATGGAAAAAAGACTGGCTGTTTTGATTAAATGAAGACAACTAATTAGAAATCGCTTGTATATTGGCAAATTACATTTGTGTAGTACACCCCATAATGTGTTATATAATGAACATGTATATGAAAAATCCATGAATCGGATCAGTAGATCATACATTAGAAAATTAATGAATCAGTCAAATCCCATTAGAAAACACGTATTATTAAAAACAAAAATGATACCCCTCGTTTGATCTATATCTCATAAGCAAAATCATTTTGCAAAACAATTCATTCTGATATTCATTATCATTGTAGCATGTGGCTGTATAGTTGTTTATATGCTACATGCATATGTACTTCAATTGGCCTAGATTTTGGCCGCCTACCATGATGCCGAGGCTACTGCTGGGATGAGGCTGTTTATTGGCAAAGAAAACATGAACATATCAAAAAGTTTAACACACATTTTTGCAAGATGTCCCATCTTCATTTAACTTGATTGCCATATATCTATTGTTCAGGACATTGGAACTTTAATGTGGGGGTTTTACGCCACCATTGTTAGTGATCTTACGCATTAACTGTTTGGTGGCAAACAGGAAACTTTCAGAGCACAATAAATATGTTCAAATTCAATCACTATTCAAAATGAAAGAATACTTTTATTTAATTTTGTTAATGACTTCCTTTGATCAAAGGTCTTCAGCTTGCATTGATGAAGGTACATGTGTTATTTAAGGCACTGCTAAAGATCCTTTTTGAAGGACCAAACAAATGCCTGTTATTGCTGCAGTAATAACAAATAATTGTAGAACACTGAATGAGACAGAATTTTTTTTCATTTACTTAGTTGTTATTGTAGGGTTTAGTGCCATTTTTCAGCACACGATAGGCTATACATGGTGGCCAGTATTATTGGTGGAGGAAGAACCCAGGAAAACCCCTGGAAAGAACCAACGACCCACGAGAAGCTACTGGCAAGCTTTCTCACATAACTACATTAGCCGAATCTTAGACTCGAACCCACACAGACAGACGTGAGATGGCAGTGATCCATAACGGAGATCACTTTAGACCGCTCGGCCACTCTGGGCCCCAACATTTGCTTAGTATATATATATATATATATATATATATATATATATTATATAGAAGGATTGGTGATTTAAAAGAATTCAGATTTCTTTTAAGTTTCAGCAAAAAAAAAATTTCTGGTACATTTTTCTAATGGGTAAAATTATTGCTGTCATCTGGTTGATTGTAGTCGTTCCGATTCTCACATAGCAGTGGTCTTTCAAGACAGGTTTTACTGTAATGCCATGTTTGGGTGGTTTTTTAATATAAACAAAGATTTTTTATGTAGCAATAGATTCCAATGCAATTTTATATCCAAGTTTGCAGTTTCCTGCCAATGTGCCTTTGAATTTGTCCACTCCAAACCAAAGACTATAGTTTTTAACAGCCAAAATGTTGTCACCAAAAAAATTGCCCATTGGTATATGTTGTCACCATTAAGGAAAAAAAATTGCAATTTGTGACATCGCAAAGCCCAGAGCATTCCCTGCATGACGCATCAGATAAGTTGGACAATCGATTTCTGAAAGGAGAGGGTGGGTGGGTGATGTTACCTTGTGACTAGAAATACAATATGTACAAATATACGTTAGGGCATAACCGATTAGCATTTTTCTACTGATTTCCGATTCCTGATTTTGGGCATGAAATTTTTCCGATACCAGATACGATTCAATTAATCAGAAATGCTAAATTAAAAGGTTTTTCAAATTAACTTTTTAAACCGTGTTACACACGTTTTGCACATCACACCGACGTCACAAGGGGAAGGATATGGCAGGACTATAGCAATATGCAACGAAGTTCAAAGCCACAAAGAATCCATGAATTTTTTTAATTTTTGTAAAATGCACTGAAACATTATAAACGTTTTTTCTACGATCACATTGTTATACATAATAATTATAAAATCTTACAATTTTACAAATAAAACTCGCAAACTGAAATCCACGTGTGATGGCGCCCGTTGTGTTGACCATATTGGACTTTTCTGACTTCTTATTTAACTTTATTAACGCTCTGTCGAATGACACGCAGTGTTAGACATGGTGCTATAGAAATTTAACTTTATTATTTTTATTATCCGAATCGGTCGTTCCTGCCTTGTCCGACTCCGATTAAACGGAAGTTCATACTATCGGGTGGAATCCGATTTCCGGATCAAAAGTCGGTTATACCCTAATACATGTACATGGTTTCAGTTGACTCGGAACAAAATACTCAAGAAAAATTAAAAATTAAAAATCACTTGAAGCTTATAATCAGATTCATAATGGATGTGTCATATTTGTTACATAAAACGGAAAGACACAAGTGGACACAGCATCTGAAGTTCGAAGTCCTGCTCCAACATTGACAGATCCCAAGCCCAGTCTAGGAAGCCACATGAGGTCTGGGTTGCTAAACTAAAAGCTGATGGCACAGTAGTAACTGGCCATTGCACCTACATGGTAGGATAATTTAATGCATGATTATTCTCCATGTTTATTCAGACAGTTCGAAAAAAAAGACCAGAGAGACAGACTGACAGAGAGAAGACCAGATGGAGAAAGTAAATTGCTTATTATGTATATTGTGTATTTTGCGCAATTTCTTTGGATTAACTTTAACTTATTTAAGATTTTAAACTACAGGCACCCCCACCCCCCCACCCCCAAGATTTTGAGTAATCTTATTGCTTAATTTGTGATGTGTGTGCATTTTGCCTGTGTTCATTGTGTTTAGGCAGTCAAGTTAAGTAGTTTATAGATCAGATTATTTATTACCATACAGCCAGGAAAGGGGAAGTTAAGGAGTCATGTTGCAGTAACATAAAATAGATAACCCATTTGTATTGTTTTAAAAAGAAACTAGAGTAAAAAGTATAGCTGAAATCAATTACTCGTATCACTTTTGTAAAAGGAGTGTCTCACATTTTTCAGTTTACGAGAGATGTCTTTGGATGCCCTGCTGTTTAAAGTGGAATCTACACAAGACTGGAGTCCAACAAGATTATGTGTACTTCCATACCATGTTACTGGAATAAAAACTTTGCAAGAAAGTTATATATATTGAGGAACAACTGTTTTTTCATGGATGATATGTGCATGTATAATATGTGGTTTTTTTTGTTACATATTGACGTTAATGTAACCAGTAAAAGATATTTGCAACAATAAACCACAGTGTTAAATACGATGCAGTTTTCTCGTATTCTAGCATATTTGACTAATGCTTGTTCCCAAATTATGAATGTTTTTTTTTATTCACATTTTAAAACCTGCTAACTTACTTTGATAAAAGAACATTAAATCCTATCTAAAGTTGAAAAATCTGTCATAATTTTGTTTATACAGTGCAGAGGTCTCGGAAACGCTTAATTACGCGTATTTGAATGCAAATATTTTATCTGGGACGCATAAATCAGTCTATACAGGAGTCCTCCGTACGCATGCAAATAGCTGGGAGACAAAGTTAGTGTTGATTACTTTATCATTTTAGCTCTGCTGCTATTTACAGTGACATAATTCTGTGGTTAAAATACCCCCAGTTCTGCCTGCTGTATTTCTTGAGTACATCAAAAGAACATGACGCAATAGCTGGGCGGCAAGTTCAAAGTGGGAAAATGTGCTGAAATTTACAACGACTGAATTCAGACACAGAAAGATCCTGAGATGTACATGTAGTTATTATAAGAGTACACTGTAGCTTCCATTATTGTGTTAATTTCTGACTAGCCAAATAAATAGTGCATGCGACCTCCAAATCAAGACACATCAGGACAAAACGTTGTTTGCAAATTTGGATAAGTAGTTTGGGGTTAAATGGCAAACTGACAAAGGTTTTAATGAGATTCAGAAGATTACTGAAGTTTCTAGAACTGACAGTTTGGATGGAAGTAGTAGCGAAGTGTAAGAAAGTGCGTGATGCCTGGCTTAGTGTTTGGAATACAACTATTCCTTGGATTGTCAAAATTCAGTCTCACCATGAAGGACTATCAAGAGTTACATTGCTGTCAGGTTATTCTGGGTATCTAAGGTTACCAATATTGGCGCAAAACCCATACCAAATTCAATTGACAAAAAAATAAATAATCTGCAATGCTTACCAATTGAAAAGCGGCAGTTGTCACCAGAATATTGTATTCAAAATAATATAAAGTTTGGACAAATAAATATCACCCTTATGTTTCCAGATATGGCAGCCGAATTCTGCGCATGACTTTGAAAAGATGTACTGTTGATGCATCAGGCTGTGGAAATGAAATCCATTGCTTTGGACTCTTTCTGGCATTTCAGCCAAAAATTGAATTTTCAACCAAACCAACATGTGATTCAGTGTTTACAGAAATGATGTATTGTTGTGCAGAATTACCAAATGCGCCAAATACATGTAGCCTGACACTGTTGTACATGTCAGTGTTATAAAGAATGTGGAATTTAAAATCAACTGCAATCAACAGTTCTTCAAATCTGCAAAGTTTAACATTGTCAAGGATGGGACTGCAATTTTTGCTGGTGGGACTCCTACTTTTACCAAATAGGGAGTCCTGGACTCCTAGTTATAAAATCATAGCGAGACCTCTCCAGTGGGACCCTGCTATAACACGGTAGTTGGGAGCCATAGAATCCGACCGTGTTATGAACCAAACCGTGTTAAAAGCAACCATGTACAATACCAACACAATTTTGGATTTAATTTGGGGGGGGGGGGGTACATAAAGACTGGTGCGAAAATGCATGGCACAATTACCATTTTTGATCAATATATATTAAATGAGAAAAACATTTGCTGTGGTAACAGAAATTGCAGATATAATACTTTATTCAGAGAACCATGCATTGGTACATACAAGTGTCTAATTTATATATACATGTATAATCTATTGCATGAAAAGAGTATCAACACCGTGTACTCACCAGCTAATCTTGTAACATACATTGAATCCATAATACAAATATTTCCATCGAAAATATCCACACACGGATGTAAAATATTCAATAATTTTGTCACAGATCATTATGTGACTGAATTCAATGAAAAGAAAATAACAAAAATTACGTAATGGGTGTACGTAATGAATGATGAAATAGTATGTCCGAAGAATAATGAACGATGTCTGTATACATTTTATACCACTACATTTCTCATCTGTCAATAGTTATTTATTTTTTTTTAAACTGTGATTTTTAGCTGCTTTCTGGTAATGTCGTGTTTGCTCTTGGCAAAGTCAATTATCGTTCTCAGTTGCAGAATTCGAATTTACTAGTCAACAGATTGCATAAAACAACACCGCCAAGCCACGCGCACATGTTGGTGGCTTTTGTTTCTTTGATGCTGTATAAATCGTTGCCCCCTGATTTGAACAAGTTTAGCTCGGCAGTTCACTTTGAATGCTGTATAAATCGTTGCCCCCTGATTTGAACAAGTTTAGCTCGGCAGTTCACTTTGATGATAAACAATGTACTTAAATTAATTGATTTATACATTCTGGTGAGAATCTTTTATCAACCACCGCATTTGCTGTTCCTTAGTTGTGTATGAAATTAAGAGAACATATATCGGAGATTATTAGAGCAACGATTGTATTCAGAATGCATTCAAGACAAACACAAAGTAGACACGATGGCTTCATTGCTCAGGGATCAATAATAATAGTATTGACACTTAAGAGCTGTCATTTTTCAACAATAAACAAAGCTCAAAGTTCTCAGTAGGCCCAGCAATTTTTTCGCATTTTCAATGTTTACTTTGGCACAAAACTAGAAGAAATCTGTTAATTTTTGAAATTTTTCGAGCCATACAACATTTTATATTCGAATTTGTGTGATTTCCTCCCCAAAATGATAATACATTTTCTACATGTTCTTTTCGCACTCAGCCAAAGTTGTGTGAGCCATCCCTTCGACCAGTTCTTATTGAACTTGACAACTAAGAGAATATGGCACTCTCACAACAGGAACCAGGTACAGAGTACAAAGAAGGATTTGACAGTCTATATATCATGTACAGAGTACAAAGAAGTATTTGACAGTCTGTATATCAAGTACAGAGTACAAAGAAGTATTTGACAGTCTATATATCAGGTACAGAGTACAAAGAAGTATTTGACAGTCTATATATCAGGTACAGAGTACAAAGAAGTATTTGACAGTCTATATATCATGTCAGTTGAGGCAGACAGTTGGAAAAAATGTATTGGCTACAAAACAACTGCTTCCTCTGGTTCAAATATCAGAAAGGGAGGTTAACTTGTTAACTAGCATCACACTCATGAAATCTTGGATACAATAACAGCTCACAAGGAAAATAATGCAAGATAAGCCAGCAACAATAATGTATGTTCTACACAGTGGAAATTAAAAATGCAGAAGACACTTTCAAGAAGTACAAAAGTGAACTGATGGGAAAGCATGTCAATATTATTGCAATCCAGTGGACTAATGCAGTTATCCATCCATTCCTTGCTGCATCTCCTGAGTCTACTGTTGTGGTTGATGTGAATTGCTTCCATTCCCTGAAATAGAATGATCCTGGTAGTTTTGAGGGTCCTTTATCTTTCTTGCAAAGACAACGCACATTTAAAAAAATGTGCCCCATATCATTGAAACCGTAGCACAATTATTACACACAAGACCATGTGCTGATGGCTCATAATAAATTAGACTATTGCAACTCTATTTGTGTTGCACGTCACATTGGCTGCATATTGAGCATGATTTTCGCAATTTCTGGCTTTTTCCTGAAAATGGAGCAAACTTTGCAACAGTATATCCTCAACATTGTTCTTCCTGAACGTTTGACCAAAAAACATGTCATAAATGGAATTGTCTGATTTTGTGGTTTTGATGAGGAATGCGATGACCTGATAGTTTGTGATAATAGTTGTCATACATGCCATACAGAGTGGTACCATCTTGAATGTGTGTGTGACTAAAATTATAGTTATTGTAGTAGGATTTAACTCCCTTTTTCAGCACACGATAGGTTATAAATGGCAGCAAGTATTAATGGTTGAGGAAGAACCCGGGAAAACCCCCAGAAAGAACCATCGACCCATGAGAAGCTACTAGCAAGCTTTTTCACATACCCACATTGGCCAAATCTGAGACTCGAACCAATGCAGACAGAGGTGAAATGGCAGTGATTTGTGACAGAGAGTGCTTTAGACCACTCCGTCACTCAGGGCCCTGGACTAAAATTGCTACCGAAGTGAAAATGGATGTGCTTAAAATGTTAGGATTCCAATGTCCATAAGGAAAATAAATAACTGACTGTACAAAACTGTATTCTATGTAGTGTGTTCATTGCAACAGAATTATAACCATTGTCAATACTTATAACTTGAAATATTACAACAACGTTGTTCAAAATTGATGTTATGATAAGTTAGCATCTCAGTATGAAATTTTAAGAAAACTGTCACACATACAAGAACAGAATCAAATGTACCATCTTGTAATGCAGGGGTCATATAGCTGCATATGGCCATGCATGGTCTAGTTTAAACATACAAAATCACAGAAGAGCATGTTCAATAAAAATCCATACAATATGATAAAACTTATTTTTTATTTGAATATGTTTTCTCTTTTAATTTGTTAACATCCCAAATAAAGATCAGAGCAAAAGTATTCTTTCCACATTAACTGTATACAAATAATAATATTGATAACATTAATATCAACACTTGTTCACACCAGCGTGTTGATAAGAATATCACTGTTCCAATATGACTCATGGCAACAACCACCTTCACTGTGTTGTTTCTTATTACAGTAGAATAAATTTGCCATAGTCTTTAAAACTGATGGTCTTGCAGTGAGTATTTCAGTGCAATATATAAGGCACCAAACTTTTATTAGATGGTCATTCTGAAATACGTAAGGGAGTTTCATTTCATCAGTTTCAGTTGACTAGTGTTATGACAATTTTTGTACAGTTGAACAAATAATGTATTTCCCTAGGAAACAAAATTCAATTTTAAATGAACCTACAGTATTATGAATTAAATCCCAAATTGTTCAAAAAGTTATATCACAAGTCAAAATGTTTGATATTAAAGTTGAATTTAGGTAGCATGCCATATATATTAAATGTGTTGATGTGCTTGTATTCTCCAATGTGCTGATGTGCGAATGACCTGAAATGTGGTGCTGTATTAACAGTCTTTTGATGTATAGCAATAATATATCACCAAAATGTTCTTGTCTAACTTCACCGGCATAATTCCAGTTCATATGATTAGGATTTTTAACGTAGCTTTAGCAATTTTTCAGTCATATTGCTGCGATGTCTGCAGTGTGGCATTTTATGATGATGTTAAGCACTGGGGAATCATGCTGCAGACATGTAACATGATGTACCACCCAGTCACATTGACCTGACACCTGGCTGACCAGTCCTGACACTAACCTGTTAAATTAATGCTGATCGCCAAGTTTTTAAAAGTATTTGAGATGACTTGGCCTGGGATCGAATCCACATCCTCTTGCATCCAAAGTGAACACTGTAACCATTAGGCCACCAGAGAGATCATTATAATTCCAGAATAATGTTTTAGTCCAAGATTATTACTGAGACCTTTTTAATTCCAGGTAATAATAATTTGAATAAATAAGTAAATTCATTCAAATTAAAAACTAAACACAACAAAAATGCTGATTCTGCCTCGGATGTTAAGGCAAAAATGAATAATTCTTTGGTAAACAAGATTAAATGCCCCTCTACTGATCTGGGTTACCATTTTCTGGAAATACTATGTCCACTTATATCTTAAATATCAGTTATGTATTATGTTGTTTACAAAAAAAAAATGTCACTCGTCAGTTACAAAAATTGATTTTTAAAACATGTTTACTTGAGAAATTACTAATTCTTGCATTTAATATCTGATGCAGAATAAGTAGTAGTGTTAATTTCAGTATTTCATTAGGGCAGAATTGTTCATTCAAACTATTATTCACTAGAAATTGCATTTTTAGGAATGACGGAGTGTTTATGACCTTACAGACAAAGTCAAATCGCTATTTTGACTATATGTACAGTATCATATATATTTGTTCAAAAGGCTCAAAAGATGTGTACTTTTTTTAAAAATATTGTTATGTGGCATCTTATAAACAAATTAATCAAGATAACAATTATAATGAAGCAGTGACGATGTAAACTTGGTCAAGCTTATAACTAAAAGCCAGAGAGGTACTTTATGATAGTGTGTTAGATAATTTCAAGTTTCTTGCGTCGACTAGGCTACCCAGTGTGGATAGTGAAATCAGTGATGACGTTGAAACAATATGTGAATTAGATCACCTGGGATAAGCTAATTAGAGAAGTGTTTTCAGAAGTGTATTTAAACACTAATGCCACAGACATGTACAAAACAGTATTCATTTGAATATGAAGAAATTGTACAACACCCTGTTAAAAATGGTGGCATGTATGTAAGTAAAGAGATATTTCAGTTAGAGATATGTAACCCATACAGTCCATGCATTTGGAAGGCCAATATAATTACGAATACTGACATATTTTAAAAAAAGATGGCTATAACACGTTGGAAATTGCATGTGGGTGAACAATGGCATGTCAGTTATCTCAACAGTAAATGTACAGCAATTTCACAAAATATCCACTTAAAGAAAATTCTGTTTGAACAGGACAATTATTTTGATACAAAACTTAAGAGGCTGCCACATAGTAAAATATTCTTTGCTTGACGCCTTGCCTTGTGACATATCCAACTGTAATACGTCCTTTATTTTTAATGAATGGTATACTGTCATCTGCCATCCAATATAGGATCAATTCGGCAAAACGTCGGTTTGAGTTTACAAGTATTGTTAATTGAGATAAATGAATAATACATACATAATACATACATACATAACGTTTCTGTTGATAAAGTAACACTCATTTATATATTATTTTTGGGAATGTAAAGTTAAGATTTTATGGTAATATTTGTATCTCTTTCTTTTACAGCAAACCTAATAATTGAGAGGTGAAAATAACTTCAAAGATGCGCAACCTACATAAATTAGTCATTATTGCTGCAGCATTAATTGCAAGTGTATTTTTATTCCTGTATACTTTCTCAATGGAAAAAGTTGAGATCAGAACAATAGAGATACGCGATAACTGGTTTACACCAAATAGTCTTCCAGTCTTAGCAGATACTCTTCACTTTGTGAATACAAAAAATAACACAACTTCCGGTGTAGACAGAGATGCGTTATTACAGCATTTGTCAGAGAGATACGGACCAGTAACGTTTGTCAGCATCCACCCTCGGAGTACAGATCTTACACCAGAAGAACAAAACAGGGCAGTCACGTGTTTAAGAAATGCAGTCAAAGATAGGGACGTAAATGGGTCTCGTTTCTGGGGCAAAGAGGAGCATATACGAACAACTCACCACACATATCTGAGGAACAAAGACGTAGTTATGATTGAAATTGGAGGAAATAGAGGAGATGATGCAACTGAATTCGTCAAGCTGTATAACCCGCGCTATATTATTTTAGAACCGTTGGAGGATTATTTTAACATTCTAAAGGAAAAGTTCAAAAACAATTCTAGAGTTACAGTAGTAAATGTTGGACTCGGAATCAGGAATGAAGTTGCAATGGTCAACATTGAGGGCGTCAATGCATGCGCTACATCAAAATTCTCAGGAGCCAATGGAAAAACACCTCTGTACATTACCAATGCAACTAAATATTTGATGAATCTTGGAGTTGGACTTTTTGATGTTGATTTATTGACGACAAATTGTGAAGGCTGTGAATATGAAGTCCTTGAAACAATCCTATCTACAAATTTAATAAATTACATCAAGAGTATCCAGTTTGCGACACACTCCACATTGAAAGGACTCAGAGACCCATTAGGAAGGTATTGTAAAATTCAAGAGCTCCTTCGACGAACGCACAGACCGACCTATCAGTATAGGTTCATATGGGAAAGTTGGCGAAGAAATGATTTGTTGTAATGCATAACATCCAATCCTTTTATTCAACGAAACATTACTTTCCAATTCAAGGATTTGTCGACTCTCAAATCTGCATGGCATCCAATCCTTTATTCTACAAAACATTACTTTACAATTCATGGTAGTGGTCACGGATTTGTCGATTCTTAAACTGCATTCCTTCGCAAAACCAATTTTGAGCTCTACTAGTTATATACTAGAAGAACTTATGGCATTGTCTGTTGTTCATCGTCCATACATTCATTAGCGCAAGTTTACTATCATTACTCTCAAACGAATTAGAGAGATGCCATAAAACTTAATACACATTTATCCCATAGTATAGTTGGTTCTGTATGATAATGCTGTTGCTTACACATCCAATATGGCTACAATAGCTGACATCTTTAAGAAATCTCGTTATTGCTATTCCTCCAGAAATGGATGGTCATATCAACATGAGTATTTTCACTGAAAGACTTCTTATCTTGTTGAACCAAATTAATATTGTACCAATCAGACATACAGATTTGGCGGTCATCGTTAAAATATTCTTTTGTTACTGCTCCTGAGTGGAGCGTCAGTCATATCAGTATGGGGTTTACACGATAAAACTTATATCATGTCTAATTGAACCTAAATGAAAATTGTACCGACCTAACTTTCAATATGGCTACTATGGCAGCCATATTGAAAATCTCTTGTTATTGCTATTATTACTAAATGGATTGACATATCAACTTTGTGTCTAGTCGTTCCTAATTGAAAATAGGGCTGACCTCATGTCCAATATGTAACCACAGCGGTTATCTCGACGCTCTTTTTATTGTTATTTCTCCTGAAAAGATGGGACCGCTACGGTGACCTAGTGATCAGAGCATCCGACACGGATGAGAGAGCTCTTAGGTTCGAACCCCGGCCGAGTCATACAAAGAATTCTTAAAAGGGTACTAACAGCTGCCTCGCTTGATGCTCAGCATTATGAGGTTAGTGTCAGGACTGGTCGCCCTGATGTCTTGGATAATGTTACTGAGTGGGACATCATGCTGCATGTTTGCAGCATGATGCCTCAGTTCTAGACATCACTATAAACGGACAAACTGCAGACATCGTAGCGATATGACTGAAAAAGTGTTGAACGTACATTTAAAATCCAAATCCTGAATAGATGGTCATATGAACATGCGGTTTTTATTAAAATAGTTCTTATGATGTCTTAAAACGTTTTTTCGTTACTCCACCTGAATGGTTAATCAATACGACTTGGGGTTTTCAACTTTGTTCGAAATCAGAATAGTTCCTTGCTGACATCCACTATGTATGACATAGCAGCCAGTTTGAAAGTCCTGTTACCACTGAAGCATATCAGAGATGCACCTGAAATGGCTTTATCTTATATTCTTTTTTCTCATTAGAGTATTATTCTCTTCGATGTACTCTTGTTAATTAATGTAAGAATATATCATGTGCGAAGCGAAACAAATGTTGACGATGTTTGTACCGTCAGAAATGTCCAATTTGGCTTTTGTCGGAAATACATGTGTTGTGAAGTTCTAATAGTATTATGGAGGCTCAGTGACGTTGTAGCCTAATAACAGGACTGATGCTTTCCCAAGTTATAAATATGGACTGACTGTGTTGAATTCATTGTCTCGCTTATTTTATTGCTTTAACACTTTTGAGTGTAGATCAGGTTTCAGACAGGACGAAAATCGTCTTATAACGACTCTTTGAGAGTGGGAGCAGGTGCTTTGTGCACTTGTACCACTACACTAATTTGGTCCATTAAATCAATGCTGTTATGACTAAAAATCATTATTTTATTTTGTCTGAGATTTGTGTTGACAAGAGAACAGCAATACGGTCTAACTAGAAACGAAAATCATTATTGAGGTCGTCATATTATTATTTTGTGTAAGATTAGAAGCTAAGCAGATGTGATTCAGTCAAGTCCGGTAATGTCACGTACACTCAAATTGCTAATTGTTTCATTCAAGCGCAGCTGTTCTTTTAACTCTCTTGGTCATCGACCAGAAGAGCTTATGGGATGCCTGCTGCTTTTGTCTTAAGGCGTTGTTAGTTGTACCTAAATAAGAATGGTACTGCTCTGACATCTAATAGGGTCACCAGTATCCATCAGGAATGGCCGTACTCCTCCTGAATGGACTTTCTTATCAGCATAATGTTTTTTTCTGTAATACGTAGTATGGTGTCTAGATGGACCTAAATGAAGATATGCTGATCTAGTCGTCAATTTGGCTGCCGAGGCAGTCTGCTGGAGAAACAAAATTCATCGCTACACTTCTTGAACAGAATGCCACGTTTGCATTTGGTTTTTACCAAAATACCTCTTTCGCTTTATAGGTCTTAAATGAAAATGGTGCCACCCAGATATCCAGTACAGTCACTTGATCAACCTTGTTGAAAATCTCATTGTCACTATTCCACCTGAATGAATGGGGATATCATCATTTACTTTTCACTATACGATTTCACATGATGTATATTTGGTCTTTACAAAATGTTGCCGATCTAACATCCAATACGGCAACCACATCAACAATCTTGAAATTGTTTTTATTGCTGCTCCTGAATGGAAAAGCATTTGGGCATGATGTTGTCACCCGATATCATTTTTATATACGTAGTTGGAGCTGACTTTAAATATAGCAACCATAGCAACAATGTTAAAAATCTTGTTGCCACAACTCATTTGGAAAATCATATCGTGCAGTTTTCACCTTAAGACTTTGTATGGTGTCTAGTCAATCCTGAAAGAAAATGACGCAGATCTTACGTTTCATATGACCACTATGGTGGTCATCTTTAAAGTCATACTATTGATAACGCCTCCAGAATTAATGTTCGAATCTACATTGACTTTACATCTAACTCTTTCTTATAACATGAGGGGTGGGCGGCACAAGAAAACGTATACATAAAAAGCTACTAGAATAGCTGGTACGATTATGCCCATTGCTCATTTTATAAATACAGGATATAAACACATTGGACAGAAATTGATTTGAAGAATGATGTATACGTTTTGATAATAGATTTTGTCCTGGATAAAAAAACAATTCCCTAAGTTGTTAAATATAGTGAAATACGCTCTCTAATTAACATTTGCGCAGTATTTTGGTCACTTGCACTTTTACTTTAATAATATTTAAATATGCGGATTAATAGCAGCTATTAAATGCATACAAATGTAGATCAATTGAGTTGGTATGCATCAGAAACAAGCATGATCAGTTTGGTTGGACTCGGTCCTCATTAATGTGCTTTGCCAAAAGGTTTTAATTACTTTTTGTTGGGGAATGAAGAGTAAACTGTCTTGCCTAAGGACGCGATTTAAAAAAATAGATTGTTCGTTTTCGTTTTCTTGTGGCAGTAGATAAGATAGTTGTACCTATTTGTACTTCACAATAATATGACCAGTGTGTGGAGGGGATCTAATTTACTAGCTCGTTCCCAAATTCTTCTCGAAACAATCTAAGAAGTTCAGGGATATTACTACACCCACGGACTTGCACAGGTCTTGTAAATGTAACACTTGCTTACAAACGGAAGTTGCGCCAGTCCCGTTATTTCAGCTTACTGGTAACAAAAGGTCCTTTACCAACCAATATGTGTTCTGAGTTGTTCGGGGAGTATAGTTGCTGGTACCAATTATCTATAACTTTCTTACTCTTCACGAATTTGTTTCATTCTAATTTATTGTTAAATTCTCAATTACAGATAAAATATATATTTATTGAAACAATCAAAAGCAACAATCAGCCAGATAGTGCATATCTGCTGTTAATTTGAAGATGGATACTGTGTGAAGGCAATTTTTCAGTAGTCTGTACTGGACAGATAAATAGATTCGTCTTATGACTAAAGCGTGCTCATAAAGTTGGAGGAGTCAAACGTGCTTATCATCTATCAACATTTTGAATTTGTGTCGGACATGTTTTTGTATATAATAAAACAATTCAAAAGTTTTCTTTCACTTATAAGGAGAGGCTTAGCTAGCAAGACTTGAATTTTATATATTATTTATCAAACAGTTAATATATATAATTGGTAAGTTTTCATTGTATATATTACTAATGACCAATGAATTGCGTCTTTTTTCAGTGTATGTATAATTGGTAAACGCTAAACTGTATGTATGACCTATGGCAAAGTTTATATATAATTGGTAAATATCTAATTGTATCTATCATTTATCGCAGTGTTTATGTAATACTGTAAAGTATTGAATTGTTTTAACACGGAGCTTATGTATAATTGGTAAATCCTAAATTGTATCTATGACTTATGGCTAAGTTTATATATAATTGGTAAGTATCTAGATGTATCTATTATTTATTGCCGAGTTTATGTGTCATTGGTAAGTACTGACAAACTTCCGGTAAATGCTTATTGTTATTCAGAACGTTGAATCTGTGCAATGTATGCTTTTGTTTGTGTAGTATTTTGTCAGCGTTCATACGAGTTTGTGCATGTGGAACTAACAAACATTCTAGTATGTTTTGTTCATATTACATGTATAAATATACTTTTCACTGTTGCTACCAATCCACTGACTTGACCGTTTTATTAATATTACGCAGGTTTTATTTGTATTTATTTTCACATTAAAATTTTGTTTTCTTCCATTACATTTTTGTATTTCATTGTTTGAAAAATCGGCAAAATGTGTTATTCCCGACCCAGTCCAATTTGACTCCCTGGGGAAAAGTCACCATATTTGTATACTGGGTTGCTCTACATGTACTGGTAGTACATTGACTTTTTTTTAGATACCAATAAAGTGTGGGAAGGAATATTTAGCTTGCTAGGTTCGCCTTCCTTATTTATCATCATTGGTTGTACTTGTATAGACCCCACCCCCAACCTCCAACTGGGACCAGTCTCTGCACAGAAAAGATTTATTCTGCTTTGGGACTGTCTGTTCTGGTTTTATTACTGTGGACCATTTGAAGAAAAGAAAATATTTAGATACTGATCAAGATAAAACTGACAGTTTATTGGGGCTGTATGATAGTAATTACTGAGTTGTAATACAGTTCAAGTGCTTTGAAAATTATCTTCATCAGGGACAGATCCAAGAGGGGAGATGGCGGAGCCAATCCCTCCCCCGCCCCGAGCCGAAAGTACTAAAGCAAGCAGAATGTTTCAAAGAGTTAATTTTATTTACAAGTAGATAGTTAAATTTGTGCATCAGAAACGTTTGAAATGCAAGAGGTTCCGTTCACTCACAGGGCGCCAGTCAGATGTTCTGTTACACAGTTGAGACTGATTTGTTTGACACGATTTACATCAGAAATGAAAGAAAGAATTGTATATTTCTGTAGATCGCAAACTGTTTATGCTGGTAGTCGAACAAACTAAATAACTATACCATTGACTCACCCTGCCATGCAATAACAAACTATTCTAGGCTGAATAAATATTTTATATCTACAATAAATATACTTAATTTGCTCACTTACACGTCTTAATCAAGCAAATATTGGTAAAGTCCACAATGTGACTTTTCACTTAAAAGTTGTAGTCTCGGATTTGGCGACTATTAACATTGATCTGACGGAAGTAGCCCATTCTACCAGTTTCTATCTTGCAGTAAATATGCTGAATAACATGATGAAAGTAATTTCACAAGATAAAATGTTTGTCTTGCTTTTTATTTCAGATTGTATCATTTTATAATTTTATTTAAATTTCCAGATTAGAAATATATAGTCAAAATTCGGATAGTGGAAATAACGGTTGATGACGTCATCACTAGATTTCCCTAATATTCAAAGATAACAGAGATTCTGCGCCGTGTTCAGTACAACTATTAGACACTAACGATAAGGTGATTTCATGTTTTCAGAGATTTCGCCATACTTTATTGATTAGACATCAGACTCATTTGGTATTACTGCGACGCTTGTGTATGATATTTTGTACTGTTTTATGTGTTTGGACGCGCATTTGTGTAATCTCGCGGGTTACTAGCATCCCACTAGTTTGCCACTGATTACATGTTTGGACACTTGCATATTTTTGCAATGGACACACCAAAGAACTTCAATCGTCCACACTCACACACCCGCAAACATCTGTGTTTAGTTTGACAGCATCACGGCTAAATGTACTCGATAACACCGCCGGGCAGTGTTCCCATGTTCTAGGGAAAAGTAATAAATTCGATCTTCCAAAGAGAAATTATTCTGACAGTTATGTAGTCCTGTGACAACATTTTGAAATCTCCCCATGAATAACATCGATTAGTAATATGCTCGTGAGACATTATGTTCCAACCAACGTTCCCTCTAAGCGAATGGTAGATGCTTGCGGAGACGAGCAAAATTTAACGTTGGATTCAGCAAAAATTGACAATTCAGCTGCGCGAGGATACGTGCGCACACAGCTTAGAGGGAACGTTGATTCCAACTCAATCAGAACTTCGGAAGGCCGTTCAGTCGCAATGAAATTTCACACACGTTAAATTGGTCATATAAAAGAAACAAACCTTGCACTGCTACTTAAACTGTCGGCTGTCATTTTGATGCATTACAGGGTGGAGTGACCTCCCGATGACACAAATGACAATAATTGCTGTTCTTCTGGGAGGGACAGTATCAGCGCGGGTATCCACAATGATAGTTTAGTCATTGTAACATGTCCGTATAATGCCGGGTTGTGGCTACATTTACTCCTTCAACGTGCTAAATTACATTGTGCTCTATCACGCAGCACAGCTGTGTTTAGCCCCCAAAAAAACTTTTCTGGCATATCTTCACAAGATGTGCCACAGTGGAATCACAGAAAGCAGTTGACTGGGGGCTTTTGTTTATGATTGAAGTTAGGCAAATGCCAAGCTGACCGCTGAATTAGCTTCTTGCAAAATGGCAAAGCCGAACCTGATCTGGCTATCATTCCGGCATGCTGTGGATTAGCAGCGGTATCTTGTTGAGTTTTTACTTTGAGATATGGTCTATTATCAACATTATTTGTGGTATATTTAGGGAACATCACTGATAGTCGTAGTATTGTATATACAAATTTACCGTTAGTGTTTCTCCTCGAAAATCAAGCAGATGTCCATCTTGGTTCGTCCACGAGAACCTCTATCGCAACGTGTTCTTATTGCATTGGAGATAAACTGGGTTAGTTGGCATGCCAGAAATAAGATCACTCGGGTACACACCAGAGCAAACATGTATCCCTGTGCCGCTTGACTGTTCGCATGGGGACATGGACCATTAAATACCATGGATGGCTACGCAAGTTACATTTGCGGCGATATTTAAAGTAATACTGATGTTCTATGAGTAGATATGACGCCAGTCAATATAAATAGAAATGTTGTGCTTCAGCGTTTCATTGACGAAAATATTTTCGGACCAAACCAGCACGATTGTCACCTATGAATAAAAAAGTAAAACGTAACATGCACTGTAATACCTTAAATGGGATTCTGAAGACTTGACATTACAAATTTATTTATTTGTTTATTTGTTAGTATGCTATAAATACATGAAGAGAAGAAAGTAATGTAAGCAATAATAAATTAGTGTAATAAAAAAGTGATAAATAATAATGCAATACATAAATACAAAATTTAAAAAGTTGAAAACGAAAACGGTAACAAAAACATTTATTTTATATATAGATTTTTCAATTGCGATGAAATTATCAATATTCATTTGTATTAATGCACCGTATTTCTGATGCACTCATAAAAAATAGTCACGTACTGTTATTCTTTGCCGCTTTTCATATATCTACTTGTATATTTGGGGAGGGCTATTGCTAAGTGGTGAGAACTTGTAGTCAGACACCATATGCAGTAACTACAGTCCTACCCGTTTATCTCGACATCCTCGGGACCGAGGAAATATTGTCGAGATAAGCGGATGTCGAGATAAGTGTTGGGGGGTGTCTGCAAAAAAAAATGCAAGTTAAATTCTTCAGTAAGGGGTAACCGGTCATCAGTGAGTAGTATTTACACTTTGAAAAAAACAATGTAAATTTTTAGTATGTGGGGACAAAACTAGAGTGAAATACACTTGTATATTGACAAATAGCATTTTGGTTACCTTTGTGTAAATAAAGTCCACAATAAAATATTGCATCGGTCAAATCCTGATATGAAAAACATGACAGATTCAATGTCAGCATTAGCACGTGTTTGTCTAGTTGTTAGTTGCATGCTTCAAGTACATGTACTTAAATCAGCCTAGATTTCGGTCAGTCTGTTCCCATGTGATTCAGGCTACCAAGGGGATGGGGCTATTCACAGGGAAATGAAAAACTGTCAACAGTACATGTATTCTCCACAAATACTTTTGTATCCGATGTTATGACGAACATTAAAGCGACTGCACCAACCACTTGTTGCAGCGAAGTTCTCCACACTTAAGTTTTTTCGATAATGCTTCATTGAACTATTTTGATGCTTCCTCCACGTCTTCAAATGTAGCAGTCTTGCTTCTTCCTTTGGGGAGCTCAGTTACCTTCATACTTAGTCTTTCTTAGTCTTTCTCAGCAGCTTTCATCCTTCCTGGACATGTGTTATTTTTAAGGGAAAAAATTTCACTGACCTCTTTGCGAGATGTTCATCCCTTAACTTCATTAACAGCGAGATATTTAGTTTCCAAAGACTGTAAATTTAATTTGCGTTTTACCGTTCTGTCGGTAGCCATCGTAAATGTAAATAAAGTTGAAAACGAAACTTTCACAGTGAAAATCACCGATCACTTTCAAAGGTCTCGGAAACGCGTAATCTGTATTTTCACGCAATTTTTATATATGGGATTCAGAAAATCACGTACATAGGAGTCCTCTGTACGCATCAATTTCCTGGACGGCAAATTTAAGGGCTTGCTAGTCCTGCTTCGACCACCAGTTGATTGGGAAATTGTGTTCATCAGTTGATCCTTTTCGCTGTGCTGATATATTTACAATCAGAAAATTCAGTGGCTGAAAGACCCACAGATGTACATGTCATTGTACGAGTACATTTAAAGAACATTACCCACAAGATAGGCGGCAAGATCAAAGACTTAACTAGCTGCACAGTGGTGAGAAAACGTGCTGCTATGGGTTTGTTTGGTTTTTTTATCCGACCGCGACATTAAAGCCTGGCGGCAAGATCAACTAATTGTTGAACAAAGTATTGGTCTTAATTGGCAACTTGTCGACATAAACGTTTTGAAAACAAAGGATTTGTTAAAGCTGGGACCAAGGACTTCTGTCGTCATATACGTTTTTCTTTTATCTCGACGTCGACATAGGCATGACAATTTGATAGTAATAGTAGACCATGGGACCGGGACTTTGCTTTTTTGTCAACATAGGCGGCTTGTCGAGATAAGCGATGTCGATATAAACGGGTAGGACTGTATAGCAATAAAATTTAAACCCAAGCAATTTTGAAAAGTTAAACGGAACAAATTCAAAATAAAGAAATAACGAAAAGGAAGATAAATCAAACAAGTTTAGCATCAAACTACCATTCTGATTTTTTTAAAATGGAATTAAAAATATATCTTGTTGCGTTGTTAAAAATTAAATCCACAATGCATTGTTTTGATCTGATTAATACAATCTCTTGTAGGATACGAGGATGTTCCAATGTTGAAACCTAATCTGTTCCAAAGAAACATCTTTTTTTAAAAAACAAATTAGAACACAAATCATACGTTTCTAAAAGAACGCCTTTTGTTTGAAAGAAATAACTATAAATATAAAAAAAACAAGGACCACAGTTTGAAAATTTTGTCAAGGAAACAAAAGGAGCACAAGGACCGCACTTCGTGGTGAGACAAATAATGTTAACCCCTTGACTGATTTTCTTGTCGCAGTCCAAACCCCAACATAGATTCTATATACCTCTGACGCTTAAGTACAGCAGAAGTTTATTAATGTGGTACAGACAGCTATCCCCTTCTACAAATAAGGAATAAAGACATTACAAAGCTCTGTCATGAGGTGCCACGCAGGAGAGAAAGAATTGTAAGAGTTTCTGACAAAAAAAAGACAAACAGAAGGATTTATCATTCAATGCAGTCGTAGCAATAAGAAAAATGGATGCAATAAGGAAACTTTGTGTATAATAAAACTCGTCCCATTTACAATGCCCTTGCAAAAACACCTCAATGAGAAACAAATACGCTCAGACATCATACATACATATCTAGGATAGATAATACAAAACTCGAAACATTAAAAATAATGAGCTGCATTTATTCATCAGGGCAAACTTTAGTTGTTTTGAACATCTCTCTCTCTCTCTCTCTCTCAGTATATTGACTCAACTGATTGGAATGTGATATTTTTTATTCTAAATATTGGACATATGTAATTGGAAATGTTATATGGATTTAGTAATCCTCTATACAGACTGCCACACAAATGGTTATCTACATTTATTTAAATAATATTAATAGCTAAAATTTATGTGTATCAGCTTATTTGTTCATTTCTTATGCTTTGCCAACAAATAAATTATTATCTCGAAACAACATTTTCATACCACAACTGATACAGGTTATTCATATATAATATCCATCAATCAATAATAACTTAATTATTAACTATTTATGGTTGCCCCAAGTGGATGAGTGGTTTTAAAGCGCTCTCCGTTACGGATCACTGCCATCTTACCTCTTGAGTGGGTTCGAGACTAAGATTCGGCTAATGTAGTTATGTGAGAAAGCTTGCAGCTTCTCGTGGGTCGGTGGTTCTTTCTGGGGGTTTTCCCGGGTTCTTCCTCCACCAATAATACTGGCTGCCATGTATAGCCTATCGTGTGCTGAAAAATGGCGTTAAACTCTACAACATTAACTATTTATGAGTCCAAACTTAAGAAATGTTGACATGATGTACATATCAAGACATCAACTATAGAAATGTTGATATGATGTACATCAAGCCATCAATGATGGAAATGTTGACATGATGTACATCAAGCCATCAATTATAGAAATGTTCACATCATGATGATGTACATCAAGCCATCAATTATAGAAATGTTGGCATGATGTACATCAAGCCATCAATTATAGAAATGTTGATACGATGTACATCATCAAACCATCAATTATAGAAATGTTGGCATGATGTATATCAAGCCATCAATTATAGAAATGTTGACATGTAGATCAAGCCATCAATTATAGAAATGTTGATACGATGTACATCATCAAGCCATCAATTATAGAAATGTTGGCATGATGTACATCATCAAGCCATCCATTATATAAATGTTGATATGATGTATATCAAGCCAGCAACTCTACAAAAGAAATGTAATACTTACTCCAAAACACTTTATGTATGAAATTCCCTTTGGTTCTTTCTGTATACCTTATTTGATAAGTTTGCTATCTTGTAATAAATGTTTTCTTTATACAGCATTTGTCAGAAAGCACTAAAGCCAGTTCTAAAATTATGTCATCAGCATTTGTGATAAATGTATAAAACTATGCAGGTTTAATGTAATGTGTATTAAAATTTTGAATTATAAAATATTTTTGGTATAATTGAACCTGGTACAAATATAATATTTCTGGCAAAATAATGAACTGTTAACTATGAACATTGTTCTATTGGATAAGAAACACACCATAGCAAAACAAATCTTTATTTATTATGGAAGTACATGTTATTGATATTCATATGTTGGAAAATCAGACAATAAATAATAATGTGCTCTTTTCACTTTTCATTTTAAAAAAACAACAATCGGTTGCCAAAAGAAAGACCAAAATTGACTTGCATCAACAGCTGCAATAGGTATTTTCATTTTAAGATTGATTTGAAATACAATCTTGCTTATTTAAATTTTGTACAATCAGGTTACGTGGAATAAACTAAAATTACCGAGGGGTATGCTGGAGATGCACCTTTAACAAAAAGTTATATGAATTTGGGAAAGGGACAATTTTTTTAATACAGCAAAATAGGTATAAATATTTTTCAACCAAAGAGCACACTCTTGGTCAGAATATTTACGATGCCATTTAAAAAATTAAGAACAAGCAAGCCTCCACTCATACAAGTATTCTGTACTGAACAAAACATAATAATACAGTCCTATCCGTTTATATCGACAAGCCCCCTTTGACGACAAAAAAGCAAAGTCCCAGTCCCTTGGTCTACTATTACTATCAAATTGTTATGCTTATGTCGACGTCGAGATAAAAGATCAACGTACATGTCGACAGAAGCCTTTGGTCCCAGCTTTTACAAATCCTTTGTTTTCTAATCATTTATGTTGACAAACTGCGAGTTCCGACCCATACTTTGTTCAACAATTAGTTGATCTTGCCGCCAGGCTTTTGATGTTGCGGTTGGATTTTTAAAAAATAGCACATTTCTCACCACTCTGCAGCTTAGACCTGTACGAAATTTTTCACCCGTAATTTAGACGTAATCCAGGCGTCATATTTATACAAATTTCAGACGTAAGATTTAATAAAGAACCAACTGATTTGAGACGCAAACCAAGTGGAATTAAGACGTAACTCGGGTGGAATTTGAGGCGAAATATGTAAATTAGCGACGCCCAGAAATACGCTTAATTTTGACGCCTGGAAAAATGCTTTACCTTTGACGCCTGGAAAATAAGCCTCTAGGCTGATGCCTGGAAAAGTGTTTTAGCCTGATCAGAGACGTAAACCAGGCGGAATTGAGACGCAAATCAGGTGGAATTTGAGGCGAAATATGTAAATTAGCAACGCCTGGAAATACATGTTATCTTACACCTACTGACGCCCAGAAATACATTTTAGCTTGACGCCTGGAAAAATCATTTGGGTTTCCACCTCCTTCCTAAAATATGCATTAGAGTATCATTTAAAAAATGTTATGGTCACATGTTTTCTCGACTAATTTTTAATTCCACTTTTATGAACCTTATTAAACAAGAAAGAAATTTAAAAAAAAGAAACTAATCATTTTACAAACAAATGCTTTTTATTCTTATAGTTAATAAAGGTAATCACATACAAATTAAAACAATCTCTTCCCGGGTCATTATTCATTTATTAGTTTAATTTTTCAGCTTCTTCAGTGACATTTTGATTTGCTTTCTGGCATAGCTTATCCTTTCTGTTATTGCATCATTAAGAGATGACTCGAGAGGTGTTGGGTGGCCATTCTTTTTACACCAAACCACAACATAATCTAAAAAATAAAGACACCATAAGAAGAAAATCATCCTCCAAATATATTTATATGAAACAATCTTGTTAATTTTCTATTGGTCACTTCATCATACTTATTATGTTAATCAAGCTTATCACCCTTGATAAAAGCAAAAATTATTTTTCTGAACAAGCTTATATATATATATATATATATATATATATATATATATATATATATATATATATATATATATCTATCTGGAAACATGTTGAGTAATGTTTTTCTAATTAATTATTTGTGATCATAGTTTACTCATGGCTTCAACTCGACTATATAAAAGCTCTACAATCTGTAATGGAACCACCAAGCCTGTTTTATATCTACAATTTTTCACTCTTGCATGTGCTGGTTCCTAATATTAGTTCTGGCTTAATGTTCAGCTACCAAGAGAGCAAGGTGTGCTTCAATGAAAAATATTGAGCTGACATTACAATATTACATGTACTGTAATCTTTTGCAAAAAGTAAGGACTTTGAATAAACTATCCATAGAAAACAAACCGCAGACTGCTATCTTAATTACCTTTAATCGCACAGACTTTCGTTTTGTCCAGGCATGGTCGAAGGTCACCTTCCTTCACTGATGTCATGCCCTGTCCTCTTAAATTTGCCAGCATCTCCAGACTAAATGCTTCAGGCAATAACTTGTAGCAAAGAGTGTAGCCTGGCTTCTGTGACTTCTTTGCAGCTGAAATGGCCTTTCTCAGCCCATCCTTGTGGACGGTCAAATCATAGGCCTCAAGTAACTTGACTTGCTGAAGAAAAGAAACAATGGAATAAAATTAGCTGGAGAATTCCAGGTCAGATATTTTCGCATATGTAGCATTGCAATCACACTCTCCCTTGCAGATAAAAAAAAAAAAAATGATATATTAAAACTGGTCAAAATTAAATAAAATCAGTTCTATTATTGTTTAATTTTTCAGTTCAAGGTAGGTAATATGCTCCTCCCACCTGAAAAATCTAGCTTAATCCAAATTCATTTATGCCTATCCATTGAGATTGGGGTGAGCAAGCTACAATTCCAATTTGTTTTCAATTTTCCAAATCTTGCCCCTAAGACAAGCTAAATGTAAAAAAATGTTTTAAAAATTTCTGATATAGATCCAACAAAATGTAACGACTAGTTCAACAGTTTTTTTCTATCCTGTTAAAAAAGAATTTGGTCAGAGAAAATGGACAGTATCAATTAAATATTAATCTTCTTCAACTATCACAGTAGAATGTATAAGGAAAGCAAGCACAATTACCATGTTTGACTGTACATCTTCTTGTCCACTGCTAACTTATTTTCTAGGAAACTTTTCAGGTGCTGCTTTGAAAGTAGCCTTAACCTGGTTTATGCCTCCAAAGTGTGAACTGCTTGGTAGAGGAGTAGTGCATATGGGTCTTTCGAGCACTGTGTCCAGCTGTGTATAGGTCGGCTGAATATTCTGTGTAAAAATATTGCATTTTAAAAAGTGTTCGAACTTCAATGTATTTTCTTTATTTTTTAAAATTAATACTACTTTCCATCCTACAGGTAGATAAGGCATAAAATGTTTCCAATTGCCTGACCATCCCCATTTCTCATCATTGACCCTAATGGATGGATGTTCATGGTTTGCCAATCAATAGTAACTGCTATACAAAAACTGTACAACCAACATATTGATTACACATTCAATATGATATTGAAGAATCGTTCCTCTAGTAGCAATCAACATACACTTCCATAATAAAATACATTAAATATTGCATGTTTATGTTTACATATTATATGCCAGCTATTTCATCATATCACTAATTCTAATACTTAACACAAAATTCTAGCTAAGCACAAATAGCCTTGAACACAAATTGACAAAAGTACTCTACAAAAAACATGTTAAAAGATACTCTTGGGTTGCAATTTATGCAACTGTTATGCTAAAAATGTCAGATTAAGTGTCTGAATAGAACATTGTTTATCAAATCCCCTTTTATACAGACCATCACTAAGTCTTAGACACAATAGAATGTTCAATAGTATGTTTTATGAAAAATAGGACATTCATAAACAAGGCCAGGTCATAAACTCAAGTTCAAGTAAAAATCTTATCTACTTCCTAGAATTATGACAAAAACACTTTATTTATTTCACTATTCTCAGTCATTGACAAAAATTGAACACACAGGATACATTAACATTACTTCCTAGAATTATGACAAAAACATGTTGGTATTTATTTCACTATTCTCAGTCGCTGACAAAAGTTGAACACACTGGATAGATTCACACCCTGTCCAAAAATGTCTATATCCTTTTAACATTGGGTTTGGACATATGTTTCTTTGGGCGTGTAAACTATGTATGAGAATCCTGAGGTACGTGTCAGCAAAGTTTATAACACAACATCTGTTGCTGAAGTAATTGGTACTGAACACATATATGACCTGCATCATGTTAAAGCCGCATTTGCCTTTAAAGCCAAGCCCTCTGCAGAAAACTTTCCCACCGCCACGTCCTGATGACTAAAAAAGATCTTACAACTATGGTATGTTATACAGTTCTACCCGTTTATGTCGACATCCTCGGGCCTGAGGAAATATTGTCGACATAGTTGGATGTCAAGATAAGTGAGGGGGGGGGGCTGAAAAAAGATAAAAGTTAAAATTCGTCAGCAAAGGGTGACCCGTCGTCAGTGAATAGCATTTACACTCTGAGAAAAACAATGGAAATTTTGAGTACATGAAGACAGAATCAGTGTGAAATACATTTGAATATTGACAAATTACATTTTGGTTACCTTTGTGTAGTAAAATCCAAATTAAAATATTGCATTGATCACATCCTGATACGAAAAACATTATGATATTCAATGCCTGCATTAGCACATGGTTCAGTAGTTGTTATTTACATGCTTCATGTACATGTACTTAAATTGGCCTCGATTTTGGTCAGTCTGTTCCCATCTTATTGAGGCTACTATTGGGATGGTGCTATTCACAGGGAAGTGAAAAACTGTCAACAGTACATGTATTCTCCACAAATAATTTTGTATCCGATGTTATGACGAACATTAAAGCAACTTAACCAAACACTTGTTGCAGCGAAGTTCCCCACACTAAGATTTTTCGATAATGCTTCATTGAACCATTTGGATGCTTCCTCCACATCTTCAAATGTAGCAGTCTTGCTTCTTCCTTTGGGGAGTGCAGTTACCTTCAACTTAGTCTTTCTTTATAGACTCAGCAGCTTCTATCCTTCCTGAACGTGTGTTATTTTTAAGTGAAAAAAATTTAACAGACCTCTTTGTGAGATATTAATAATAATAATAATAATAATGAGGACTTTGTATAGCGCCTAATCTTTCAAAGCTCTAAGCGCTTTATACCATCAATAATGATATGACTACACTACAGAACAACAAATGACAAAAACAATGAAATTGGAAAACAAAAACATGCTGAAAACATACAAGATACAAAACATGATTAGGTCGCTAAGTTTGTCCCTGCAGTCGAAACAGGCGAGTCTTAAGAGCACTCTTAAAAGGGACTGTACATTGCTAAAAAGACTGTTTGAATTCAAATGAGATACAAGTTGAGTTAGAACAGCCTTTTCTAAGATTTATTTTATAAATGGGAGATTAGATGTTCATCCATTAACTTCCTTAACAGCCAGATATTTAGTTTCCAGATACTGTAAATTTAATTTGCGTTTTACCCTGCTGTTGATAGCCATCATAAATGTAAATAAAGTTAAAAACGAAACTTTCACAGCAAAAATAAAACTTGTTTTAATCACTGATCACTTTCAAAGGTCTCGGAAACACGTAATCCGTATTTTCACGCAATTTTTATATATGGGATTCAGAAAATCATGTATACAGGAGGCCTCAGTACGCATCAATTTCCTGGACGGTAAATTTAAGGGCTTGCTAGTCCTGCTTCAACCACTTGTTGATTGGGAAACTGTGTTCATCAATTGATCCTTTCAGCTGTGCTGATATTTACAATCAGAAAATTCAGTGGCTGAAAGACCCACAAGCTAGGCGGCAAGATCAAAGACTTAACTTAGAATGCACCTCTGTGACCAGATTGACATACACTATAGTACTGGGAATCTCAGCTGGGTTTGTCATTACAGGTGTTATCATGCAGAACACCTCTTCTTTTATTCCACCTTCCTTATTTCATTCAAAATACATCATTAACGTGATAATACAAAGGAGGCTTGTTTTTAATTCAGTGCAACAATAGAACAAATACTTCTGCAAGTCAGTTATCAAAACATGGTCTGCACTTAATTAGGTTCTCAGAGAAATGCTCATGCACATAGCTGTTACGGTAGATTGACGCATTTTACGTTTAATTACAAGAGGTCACTTTGCATTTATGACCATTAGACGAGGAAATTCTTTTTGGAAAGAAAATGTAAAAAGTTGTATGACCTATTTTTTAATTTGATATTTCATAATTTTAAGTAAAATTTCCAGGATCCACGCCTGACCCTTTCATTATAAGTGGGTCATAAGTTATCGTGGGAGTGGTGTATAGTGTCAAGACAGGAATGACTCGATGTACATGCCCCGTATACGTTTTCAGGTATTTACTCTTGACTACAAACATTTTATCTGAAGCTACATAACTGATTAATTTATCTCCAGTATGTATTCAATATTTCTTCAAATAACTACTCCAACTAATTTTTATCACAAATTTTACATCTCTGGTTTCTCAGCAGTATGTACATGTGTCATCATATGCAATTTTCCATTTCCATTCATACTAAACATTTTATCACAAACTTCAAGTTTTAAAAGTTTTATTTCTAGAATGATTTTTTATGTGCACCTTTAGATATCCACTCCGACTAAACCATTTATAACAAATGTCACATTTGAAAGGTTTTTCTCCTGTATGTGTTCTCATGTGGTTCTTCAAATCGCCACTCCAAGTAAACATTTTCCCACAAGTTTCACATTTAAATCGTTTTTCCCCAGTATGTATCCTCGTGTGTTTCTTCACTTGTCCATTATCACAAAACAATTTATTACAAACTTCACATTTGAATGGTTTCTCTCCAGTATGTATCCTCATGTGCAGCTCCAATCTTTTATTCTCACTAAACTTTCTATCACAAACTTCACACTTGAATGGCTTATCTCCAGTATGTATCCTCATGTGCATCTTTACCTTTCCCACATCACTAAACATTTTATCGCAAATTTCACAATTGAATGGTTTCTCTCCTGTGTGTATCATCATGTGTTTCTTTAAATTGCTGCTAGCAATAAACATTTTATCGCAAATTTCACATTTGAAAGGTTTCTCTCCAGTGTGTATTCTTGTGTGTTTCTTTAAATTACTACTAGAACTAAACATTTTATCACACACTTCACATTTGAACGGTTTCTCTCCAGTATGTACCCTCATGTGCACCTTCAAATTAACATTATCACCAAAAATTTTATTACAAATTCCGCAGTTAAATAGTTTTGTACCAGAATGGTTTGTGATGTGCAACTTTAGGCTTTCGCTCCGATTAAACCGTTTACAACAAACGTCACATTTGAATGGTTTTTCTCCTGTGTGTATCCTCACGTGCTTCTTTAATGCGTCATTATGTCTAAACATCTTATCACAAAGTTCACATCTGAATGGTTTCTCCCCAGAATGCAGCCTCATGTGCACCTTCAAAGACCCACTCGTGCGAAACATTTTATTACAAATGTCACATCTGAATGGTTTCTCTTCAGTATGTATCATCATGTGAACCTTCCCATTTCCATTATCACTAAACATTTCATCACAAATTTCACATTAGAATGGTTTCTCTACAATATCTATTCTCATGTGTGCTGACATATTGGGCTTGAGCATTTTATGGCAAAATTCACATTTAAATGGTTATTTCCCCAATGTGTATGCTTACGTGGGTTACGGGTCAGAACGGACTGGTACCAGAAAGGCACTCGACTAAAACGGACTAGTGCTTAAAAAGAACCGGTCTAAAAAAGGCATGACCCATAAAAGCCGATTTATGTATTAATTACCAGCTACGAGTATCATGTCTAAAAATTTTTTTAAAAAATGAACTAATACGTAAAATATTAAATCCTTGTTGTCCTGGTAAAAATTGTCTATAAATAATGTGCAGTAGAGAATCAGTGTGCAGTATGTCACAATCGTCCGTCAAGTGATCATGGTAATAACTGTAAAATGAGAAAAGAAGGCAAATAAGGTTGCGTTATAAAGTACTGTATATAAAGCGAATAAATACTATATTTTTTTTAACATATCAAGACAGAATACGAATAGTGTCACCCACGTGTGGGTTGTGCATGCCAACTTTGTCATGATAATGTCCTAATTAAGTAATGACGATTTCATTTATGGTGGATGGATATTTTTATTTGCGATGACTATATATTGACTCTCCCTGTTTCACATACATTTTTAATACATATGTATGCTTATTTTATTTGCGTTGATTATGATTTATGCTTCCGTAAGACTTTTGTTATATTCTGTTTTTTCCTACCTAGACATTTTGGTTGGGGTGTGGGGTCATTGCAACTGCATATCGAAAATTTGGTATGGTAATCGCTTACCAATGGGCCTATATTTAAAGTTATGTTATATTGACTCATATCTGCATACAATTTTTAGGAAAATTATTTATTTTCTCAGAAATGGCGTTTAATATAATCATTATGTCGTTAATGACGACATCGTAAGTCCAATACTCACGTAATACAACAAAACTACAGAAGTTGTTAGATTTGTGTAATCATGCCACTAGCAATGCAAATCACAAGTAGCAGCAGAGAGGGTGAATCAGACTTTTCCAGGCGTCAATTTAGCAAACTGAGACTTTCTCGAAATTGCTTAATAGACCTCAATTTAGCAAACTGAGGCTTCCTTGAAAATACTTAATTAAATTTTTCAGTAATTTGAGCAAAAAAATAAAAATAAAAAAAAATAAAAAATGACGCCAAATATATGGCGTTCACCCTCTCTGCTGCTATGCGCTAACTGAATTAGCAATAGATGCGGTCTAATCCAATTCGATATCGTGTTCGAGGATCGTGTATGTTTATCGTTACAAATCCGTGTGGGGTAGCTCTAGCGCCGCTGAAGAAATTTTGAAATTGATTATAATTCATATCAGAACACCAAGTTTGCCAAATATTTCTTAACGTATGAGTATCAACTCCGTTAAACACAGATAACAAATTGCAATTATCTCTGATGACTTTTGGTATTTGAGTGTAACGTTGAGTAACGTATATCACGTCAGAGTTTTTATGACGTCCTCGGGAAAATATTCTAGCGGGATTTTTTTGTTGATCTAACATAACATCGTCGTACACGACAAGATTATTAAAGGAACCATCCAAGTCTTCCACGGATGGAGCTTCTTCAACATCTGTGATAAACTCAATTACGCTTCCACCGTAAGCTTCTGAAGCAGTTTCGTTGTAGTCGTTTAACACTTGATAGCAATGCTGATCATCTACACTCAGAGCAATCAGATATAACTTATCCCAGGTTAAATACTTCATTATCATCGTAAGTAATAACTGTGTTTTACCACTTCCGGAAGGTCCAATAATTATCATTCTTATCGAGTTTGGAAGCATCGGATGATGTTTTATGATTGGTTTCTTTTTTAACGCGGAGAAATCGATCACTTCCATTTGTTGATATAATATAAATATAATTATGGATCTATATTGTGTGAAATGTAGGAAGCGTACATCGACGTTTGACCCAACGACTGTTACCACAAAAAATAACAGAAGCGCGGTCACCGGCAAGTGTGAAATATGCGGTACAAAAAAATATCGATTTGTGAAAAATCCTTTGAAGGAAAATCCTTTGAAAAAAAAGGAGGTGATATCGCCGCCAGTTTAAGTAAACTTTCAGGGTTACCATGGTCAAAATATCCAGGTGAAAAACACCTCCCCGGTTATAGTTATTGTGGTCCTGGTACTAGACTTGATATAAGACTTGATGATCAAAATAATCCACGTCAGGGGGAAAATCCTATAAACGCTATCGATGAAGCATGTCGTATACATGATATAGCTTACCGTAGTGGTGATTTACAACAGCGTCATCTCGCAGATGTAGCGTTGATTCACGCGTTGAATGCTATTCCAGATAAATCGTTCAAAGAAAAATTAACCTCGTGGTTAATAAAATCCGCCATGAAAGGTAAATTAATATTTGGTGCGGGTAATTAATAATATGGAATCTATTTACAATTCTCCGAGAGGATATTGGAGGGGTAAGGCAGCAATAAGTAAACTCGCTAGCGCTGCAAAAGTAAAAAAAAACTACAGCGGCGGATTGGTTATCCAAACAGGCGATATGGCAAATTTATCTACCAGCGCCTAAACAAATTAAATTCTCGCATTTTGATGTTACAACACCTAATGAAGTTCATCAAGCTGATATACTATTTCTGCCGTATGACAACGGTTACAAATACGCGTTAACGTTAGTTGATATTGCGAGTCGATACAAACAAGCAGAACCACTAAGGACAAAATCATCTACTGAAGTAGCTTCTGCATTTGAAAGGATTTATCGACGAAATCTGTTACAAAATGATCCTGGCAAGGAATTTCAAGGTGCTGTTTTAACAACGATGAAACATCATAATGTCACCATCAGACGAGGACACACTGCGCTACATCGCGATCAGGCAATTATTGAACGATTTAATCGGACACTTGCTGAGCGGTTATTTGGATATCAATACGCGAAAGAATTTATCCAACATGAACGATCCCGTGAATGGGTTAAGAGATTACCAGGTGTAGTTACCGCAATCAATAATGAGATTACTAGAACAATAAACATGAAACCTAACAACGCTATTAAAAAGAAGTATATACCCGTACAACCACAAAAAGATTTTTCAAAGGAACCAATTCTTGGTAGTAATGTCACTGTAAGGTACTTATACGAACCAGGAGAGCTTGAAGGTGGTAAAAAAAAGAGCTACTGATCCTATTTGGAGTGTCACCGTACATAAGATATCCGATATAACACGATCAACTGGTGGAAACGCTAGCGTTTCTAGACCAGCAATCTATACACTGGATTCAACTACTCCTCAGCGAGGATTTACTCGACAACAACTACAGGTAATTCCCGAGGATACTTAATTACCACCGCGTGGTCTTAACTAGCACCGTTGCGTCTGTTGCACTCAAGACAAGTCAGCATAACGTTATCGTTGGTATGACCTACACTGCTATTCTTTCTGTCTACGGTAAATTGGCGAGGATCTTTATCCGAATACTGCCAACGCATTATACAATTGCAACTCACGCAGTGATTATTCTGTTGTTGCTTCAGTGAAATTATTAATTCAGCATCAATGTTAAATTCTCGTTTATTTTTTTTTTATCTTGTTGTTTATAACCAGAGATTTTTTTTCTGATTATATCCTTGATGATATCATCGGCGCTGATAATATCGTCACCAATGATTTCATCATCGAAAACAATTTTTCGAAGTTGATTTATTCTCCGTGCTCGAGACACTGCAAGATAAACTAAATTCGACCACTCAATGCGATTATCTACTATCCAAATAATTGTGTCTGTGATAGTTAATCCCTGTGAAGAGTGTATTGTTGCGTAACCTAACATCCATGGTGATTTATCAGTGCGTAATGCATCTTCAACGACGCTGATATCAACCAGCACAATATCATTTAATACTAAATTCTGTTTTTGTTGTTGTCCAGGAATGTCAACGTCGATATTTTGTCGTCGGGTATCTTTTGGTCTATAACAGAGTGGTACTGGAAGTGTTGCAAATTTACACTTATGCGTTTCAAATAACTTCATCTGAAATGCGTCTCTGACTATTTTTCTACTTGCGAATATCAAATCATTCGGTCTCCACGTTTCCCAAAAATCATTCATGGGAGTTTCTGAAATTATTTCACGCGCTATTTCACATTGGATTTTATCCGGTTGTAATCTAATTAGCGCTTTGAACTCTCGTAATTGTTCATCAAGTGATCTATAGTCGGTATTAATTTTTTCATAATAATCTACAAAACCCTTTAGCCACTCATGTGGAGATCCACCAACAAATGGTGGTGGTTGGCCGTGATCACCGCACATGACGACTTTTGTGTTTTTGTTTAACAACCATTCAAGAAATGTCTGTAATACTCTCAACGATACAGTGCATATTTCATCCCAGATTATGATTTCAGGAATGAATTTATCGCCCATTCGATCAGGAGTCCATGTATCGCCTTTCCATCGAAAGAAGCTGTGATACGTACAGGCTTTTACCCCCCGCGCTATCATCTCTCTGGCGAGTCTGTGAGTTGGTGTTAACACAATCATGGTTGACCGACGAAATAATTCAATTGCACGAGTTGTCTTTCCTGACCCACCACAACCGTTTAAATAAACTGTCTTGTATCTACATACGGGATCAGATAACGGTGGTGCATTAGAAAATTCTGATTGAATTTCAATACGGTTGCAACAAAGATATTTATCGTCGTTGGTAACATCTGCTGATTTACAATACTCGTGTAGCGTCTCCTTTTTAAATCTCCAACATCCCCACGCTTCCTCCTGGGATGTGAATTTAGCTACATCTGATTTGTATTTGTTGTGTATATACATCGAATCAGTAGCTACTATAACCGCGGTATTAGGAAATCTATTTATCATCGAAAATAGATTAATACAAACATAGGCTAGCATAGAACTTCTCAAATGTGTGTACTCGGAATTATATCCATCACAGTAGGTAACAACCGTACCCAATTTCTCACCATTGGATAGAAAAGCATCCTTACGGGTTACAAGTTTTTCCTGTTTCGTTAAATTCGCTATGATAAAATCGTATTCAGCGACGTCTATGATCAACCTCGAAGAGTATTTTGTATTGTCAAATCTTCCACCTTGAGTGAATTTACCAATTATTTTTCGTCCGAAATCTTTGGCTTCTTTGTTTTTAATTTCAAATAACTCCTTAGATAGTTTCATGATTTCTTCTTCATTTAAAATCTTCGATTTTCCATTTGAAAATTGTTTTCGTATTTCATCAATTATACGATCTAGATCAGGTTTTGGTAACCAAACATACTTCTGCGCGTGATAGCATATAATAGCTTCACCGATGATCAACGATTGTAACATCTCACAATCAATCATATACCGCAATAACACAATTGGCATCCAATGTTTCACAGACATATGTCTACCAAGCCAAACATAACTACACGGATGTAACCCTGCAGCGAGTTCAAATGATATCACACAAGCGAATCCGGTTAAATCAAAATCAGGCAAACGACCATTAATCGCAACACGAGTCATTTCATGCGTGGGGTGTCCAAATCGTTTAAAATACTAAGCACATTCTCCATACCCGAGAAAACTTCCAGGATAACACGCGGATATATCAATTGAAATCATACCATCACGTGAGTATTTTGTATTCCACAATCCTCCATGACTAAATTCGACGCAACTCAATTTGACATCCTCGAGAAAATCACTTCGTGTTGGACGCCATGAGTTCTTTTCTCTTGCGAAGTGAGCTACCACTGATGGAATTGTAAAGCTATCCGTGAGTAGTTTTTCATGGAAACTCTCTGGTGAAAATTCATTAGCGATTTTTCTCATTCTGTTATCTAATTCTTCAACGCGATATAATTCACCATTTGGTCTTACAAACTGATCAAATCCTGATTCGGAACCAGCACTATTAAGTAACCACACCGACACGGGATCATCTTTACACAACGTAATAATAGCATCGAATAACCTCTCTTCGTGGAAAACATCCTTATAAAATTCCCCGGGGATATATCTCACGATTCGTTCTCGTGGAAATACATTTACTGCAGCCGTCCACGCGTGTTTGTTATGATCAATAATTTGTATTGGCGCTCCTTGTGATTGATATTTCGGTTCGTATAATACTTCTCCGGTTATCGTCGCTACCGATATTGGGAATCTTAATGATGTCTCTAATTTGGTTATATCTTGAATTGTTGCCCCGCGTTGTTTCACTGTCAGTTCCCATTTGGTTATTTTTTTTCGTCGCAGATCAGTTAGTTTATTTCCCCGGGATGTATTTGTGAAGTGTTGCATTACCCGTGTTGCTATACAATTGAGCCTTGACGCCGTTTTCATAGGTGCTAGTTTTGCGATACTTGGCTTATAATTTAACGGATATATTCCGTAAACAACTGCTGTTACAGGGTAAGATCTCTCCTAGTATGGTTTGTCAATTCCAGTTAAAATTCCTGGTTTGGAATCTCTACTCACAATACTAGTTTTTTTTATCCTTGAGGATTGGATCAAATTTATCTCTGATAACCCATTCACCTTCGTCTTCGATAATGAATTTTATTTTAAAAAAGTACCTCTGCTGAGAATTGCTTTGTTTGAAATCCTTTGGATTTCCATCTTTGATTGGAAATTGCTTTGCAATTTCACCTTTGGATGCTACACCCTTGGATTTCCATGAAAATTCTTTGGATTTTACACCAAGGTGTGAAATTATCTCAGCTGCTCTTTTGTCGTTCATGGTAGCATCGATTACGGGTACATTGACATCATCATTGATAATTCGAAATGTCGTCCACGCATGAGATGCTCCATCGCGTTTAAATTCATTAAAACAGTCGCTGATTTTACTCAACAGGGTTTTGTCATCTATTAGACTTTTTGGTATATCAGAGATTCTATCGAGATTAAATCTAGCATTTTTCAAAGGCGCAATTTTCGATAATCTATTGAATTCTTTTATATCAGAGATTCTATCGAGATCGAATTTAGTATCCCGATTAAATCCGGGCTTAATTTTCGATAATCTCTTGAACTCCTTCATTCTATCGTCCTTTAGACGTTTTGGTTTAACAGAAACTCTATCTCGATTAAATCGGGGATTAATTTTTGATAATCTCTTGAACTCCTTCATGCTATCGTCGTTTAGACGTTTCGGTTTAACAGAAACTCTATCCTGATTAAATTTAGGCTTAATTTTCGATAATCTCTTGAATTCTTTCATATTATAATTAAAACAAGTATTTAAATAAAAAGTTTTTTATATAATGAATCATTGCAAATGGCTTATGATTGGATCAAAGACTCCGTGTAACAAATCATGCAGAAATGAATTCTGTGGGTATCATATGCAAAGTTTTCGTCGGGGGAGCAATGGTCCTCTTCTATGCCTGTATTGTGGGGTAGGTGTAAGAGGCAAATCGCAGTTATGCATTAATTGCGGGGGTAGGCGTTATAGAGAGTTGAAGCGTTATTATGACCCAAAAAAAAAATCCCCTGACGCTGTCAATGACGTCAATGACGTTGCCAACGGCAAAATCATAAAAACTGCTCAGGACTACATAGACAGATTTGCCAATGTTATATCTCAACCAAATAATGATTTAGACAAATAAAAGTATTATGTATATAATGAACCAAGAATTTCAAAGACATCCTGTTATTGAAAATTACGAAGCGTCTCGTGATGGTATTGTCAGACACTGTAAAAATAAGAAATCTGTTGGGTTGGATAATGGTATGGAATATTTGATATTTGGTGCTGGAGGGAAGAAGTATCTCAATCACCGTTTCGTCTAAGAATTATTTAACGGATTGATCAAGGATGGTTTTGTTATTGATCACATTGATTCTGATCCCAAGAATAACAAATTGAACAACCTTCAAGCTATTTCACAACGTGAAAACACAAAACGAGGCGGGACTGGGAGATACTCGAAAAATGCTAGACCTGTAAAGTCGTTTAATACGGCAAATAACACGGATATAGTTTTTCAATCTTTGTATTCAGCTGGTAAGTATTTCGATATTTATCCGTATTCTATTCAATGCGTTGCAGAGAATAAAACCAAGACCGCTTTTTCAAAACGCTTCAATAATAGTATTCAATTTGTTTATGTATAAGTACGTAAACTTGCATTGGAAATTGCTTTGTTGAAAATCTTCGATTTTCCATTCACAAGGGGAATAACTCCGTTAGGTAACGCGCGTGCGACAAATCACCAATGACAGAGTTACCGTTGGTGAACGCGCAAGTAGTTTTTGATTGGTTGGTTTCGCTATTATTAATCTCAACAACATACAATCAATTTTGTCTTTTTGTAGATCACTAACAGAACTATTTTATATCACGTCGTATTTAATTCTTTTTTTAGTGTGTTTTTCAAGTATTATGTGTTACTTCAACGTTGTCAGTGATCGCTATTAAACACAACAAGGAATAAAATCACCACATCGCGCTGTGCTGTTAGTCTCTAACAGTGGCTTATATACGTTAAACTTGTCTTATACTATTGGGGGTTTTCGCGTTCGAAAATCATACATGTGATCATTACAGCCCATACACTTCCCGGTGTATGGATATCTTTTGTTATTCATACAACCTAGGTTTTATATAGGTTGTACTGATCACGTATGAATGTAGACCCACCCCCGTCATCCATTGTCATTGAATCAATTCATTGTACATATATACCATTGCCATTGTTCATTGTCATTGAATCAATTCATTTGTATTATACCATAATATAATCTATTATTGCCGTCGTCAATATACCATTGTCATTGCATTTGTATATAATCATTGTCATTGTAAATACCATAATATAATCTATTGTTGTGTACCGTCCTATGTGTATACAATCGCCTACACACTAGATAATGGGGTTGTAATGTGTGCCGTATGTGCCGTCCTATGTGTATACAAGCGCCAACACACTAGATAATGGGGTTGATGTGCCGTCGTATATGTATTAATACAACCGCCGTCCACACTAGATCAGCGGGGTTGATGTGCCGTCGTATATATGTATAATACAATCACCGTCCACACTAGATCAGCGGGGTTGATGTGCCGTCGTATATGTATTAATACAACCGACTACACACTAGATAATGGGGTTGATGTGCCGTCGTCATCCATTGTATATAACCATCATCACTTATAATCGCATTAAGCTTCTGGACATGTTATGATGACCAACACCTTAGCGTGTCCAGAATTCATTTTGTGGATTTTCAAGCAATTCAACAAATATACTTTTTCATATATATGAATTCTGAAAATCTCAAATGTATTATTATTGAAATCAACAAGCTTAAAGATCAAAATATTGAACTATGTTCAGGGTTAGATTGTGATCAAATCATGACCGATTTCGATGACATACAATTTGCACAGCAGAATGGAAAATATGTACTCGCTAAGAAATATTTTTTAATTAAGCACATACAAAAACTTATCAGTGAAAGTTTAGTTAATACCGAAGACGTTAATGTGTTTGTATTATTATGTAAGATAGTAGAACATGTACGGAAGCAATTAAGTTCAGAGTATGAACAAAAGAAAGTTATTAATTGTAAGGTTAGACAGATAAAAGCGTTAATCGATCAGGATGATTCCCACGCGTAGAGAGCGTCCTTTGTTGAATAACCGGTACACAGGTAATATGAATGCGTCTCCGATTACTGAACAAATTTGTAAAACCTGTGTCACAACAGGGAAGTAAAATTTTCATGTATAATACATGTTAGTGTGTGTGTCAACAGGGAAGTATAAAAGTTCACGTAGTGATTTTTTTTTAGCATTTCAAAATCGTGAATGGAAAATCGAAGATTTTCAACAAAGCAATTTCAATGGAACATTTTAGAAAATATGTAATATTTTTTTAAGATTTTGCACGGATAAACATGAATGAGCGTATTGCATTATTTGATCACGGGTTAATCTTACCGCGGTTATAACGTTTTGCTGAAGACTTAACAGTTGATAATCAGTCAATAGAAACTTTTCATCGCCGAGGTTATCTATGACTATATCCACGTAGAATTCACTTGTTGTGTTACCGTCGAATACCTCTCTGATAGCGTCCACAAGAAGATCTTTGTCGTAGATAGATACTAACACGTGTTGATACATTATTGAAGTTCTTTTAGATTTTCTAATTGTTGAAAATCAACCACATTATATAATACTACACACAGGTTAAAATTTGATTCATTGTTAAAATTTGATTCATTGTTAAAATTTCATTCATTGTTAAAATTTTATTGATTTTGTTAAAATTTCATTGATTTTGTTAAAATTTCATTGATTTTTCACTTTTTTTTGTCATTTTTGTGTAATCCGTCGACAGATTTTTCATAAAATCAAAGGTGAAAACCCCCCGAATTCATTTAAAGAAAATCGATTTTAGTTTAATTTCGATACTCTTTATGGTAAATTTAGTGTGTTATCGTTGATATTTATCAAATATTCGATGTTTTTTACGACGATTTTACGTTGTTGAATGATTAGTTTGTTGAAAAATTTAACTAAAATCGATTTTCTCTAAATGAATTCGGGGAGGTTTTCACCGTTGATTTTATGAAATTTATGATTTTATAAGAAAAACTTTCAGAATTTCACTAAAGAATTTTTAAGATTTTGAAGTAATTTCACGACGAAAATCCTTTCAGGATTTCACATCTAGCGTTATTTGTAGTGTTTCCCCGCGAAGGTCAATCAAATTAAAATCTTGATCGGTTATTGAAAAATTCATCCTGGACAGAGATTCATTAATGGGCTCCAAATAAGTCAAATTAGGTGGGTTTTTCACTATAAGACTTCCCGGGGATACGTCAGGCGAAAACGTGTACATGATATATCCTTGATTGGCTTTGTTTGATTTTGAAGTATCAACTGCGAAACTTCCCAGAATACCATCACAGATAACGTGTATTGCAATAACAGATGATATATCAACGTTGCCGGGAGATCTATGTTTGTTGCCGCGGTACACAGAATTCGTCCACGTTAAGATTGCTTCTGGTGGAATTAGTTTAAACCATAACGCGTGAATCTGTGGGAAGAATTCATCGATGAGTTTTCTCGTTGATGCTTTTAACGCTGGTACATCATACCCTGGAGGTTTCCAATCAAGTTCAGTTTTATCCGTTAGCGAAAACACTTTTTGAAAATCTTTATCGGATCTGTTGCGAAGTGCCACATCAAGTAATGTCTTCGCTAATAAATTCATATCAGCGATAATTTGATTTAGTTGTTGTTGTTGTTGCTTGATTGAATTACGTGTAATTGTTACATCTGAAAAGTTTAAATAATTTCCGAGAGATCCTTGAATAAGATCTCGAAGTTGTTGTTGATGAGTTTGATATAATTGTTTCATTTTGTTGAATCTCGCAGATATATTATTATACGTTACGGTGAAACTTTTCCCGGTAGATTGTGATGTAAATGTCCATGTGATTGGACCACCTGTGATATACTCAGAACTCTGGTCGTTCGTTATTACACGATAATCTTTTATTGCATCTGCGGCCATTACTGTACGAAAGAAGCCATCATCAGAATAATCTAATTGTGAACCACTAGGTGTATCATCGATGAAGTCAGCGTATTTAGGTTCTGGTAATCTTGGGTAAAACGCAGGAAGACTATCAAGCCATGCTTTGTGAATCCGTGGGAAGAATTCATCGATGGTATCGGTAAGTTCTTGACGCATCCATGGTACGTTATATCCCGGAAACTTAAACGTGGGGATATCTTCGACGCTGATTTTATAATAATATGCAAATATTGTTCTCCTTGAAAGATCATATTTTAATACAAATTGAATAATTTCCTGGTTATACTCTTCTTCATTGGCGATAATTTGATTACAGATTTCGTTATACCTGATAACATCATCTCGGCGTGGTGGGATTTCATTAATTGCTGTTATGAGTAAATTTTTATATTTCTTGAATTCATTATTCGTATGTATGATCTCCGCAGCAACAATTCGTTTGAAATTAGTTTCATAATCTTTTCCAGGAGGGGTGGGTTCAATATATACTTTTAGACGATTAGGAATATAATCTTTTGGTATATAACTTGCTAAATAATAAAGAGGGTAGCGGAGGTTAGAGGGGTCAGTATCATCTAAATCATCAAGACCATGATAATCTTTTTTCGTGGAAACATAGTCAGATTTCAACGGTTCCGGTGGTAGATCCGCTATGTCGACGGTCCCTGGAATAAACTCAGGATACCCCAGTAGAGTTCTAATTGAGCTGTTGTATATGTCTACGGAGTAATCCGGTGAATTTATCTCGATGACCGTTGACAACAGCGGTTCATGCCCGTGAATCTCAATAGGAGATTTATCTTTTTCATCGCTGATTTCGATTTTATTTGGTCCTGTTATCCCCTCGATGGATTCTATGATTGCTTCATTGATATCTTCGATATCGTATGCACCTGTTGGTAAATGTATTGTATGTGTGACGGGTTCGGATTTTGTACCTGCGGGATCGGCCGGGTTAGGTTTTCTATACGCGAACGTGAGACTGTTATTGGGAGGTTTACCATTGAACGGTGTTGATCTTACATTGGGCCAACTGTAGTAGCATCTTAATTGCGTTAACGCGATTGCAGATGCTGACAATGGAGGATTAAATTCAACGCTGAATTCTGGGGTTTTCGTTACCACCGAGATCAGTTTTGTTTTTGTGTTGGCGGTGTTTGTTGCTATTCGTTGAAGAATTTCTTGCGACGATGTTGCCATTGTTGTTATTATTATTGTTGTGCTCCTATTTTGAAATAGTTGAATTATACAATTTGACCATCTTCGAGAATTCTTCTTCGGTGATTATTTGGTCGTCAATCGCCGATGATATCAACACTGATAACTCCGAAAAAGCGTTTGACACCGTGATAAGTTTAACAGCGTAATCGTGTAATTTCTGTTGAGAACACGATGATATTTTTTTTGCTATCTTGGTAAATATTCCAGTGATTGTTGCCGTCGCGGATATACAAATTGGTACAACAACGGGGGATATCATAACCACCGAAGATAGTATTATTCCAGCGCCGGCAATTACACCTGACACCGAGTAAACAGTTACATCTAACACGGTGATTCTACGCTGGTATTTTTTCTTTTTAGTGCTATACTCGGTAATTAACGCTTCAAGTTTATTTTGATATTCTTTGACAGTGTTATAACGGTATTTAAATACAGTTGCGGATGATGAAATCATCGCCAGTGACATTGTTGACATTTTATCTATTAACGCAGTCAATATTTCTCTGATGGAAATGGAAAATCTCAAGGAGATTTTCACCATAAGATTTTCACTTCTAGATTTCCCCGCTGAAAATCCGATAGATTTTAATTTAGTTGTTTACTTAAATCAGCTACAAATTCAACATACCTTGTCATTGAAACCCTAGCTAGGTTGTTATCGTTTGATGTAATCGTGAATTGTTCAATCGTATCCTTGTCGATGATTGTTGATATCGTATTATTGACTCCAGATGAACTTGATGATGATATCGTGAATTGTGCTGGTGTCACTAACGTTAATCGATAAATTCCCTTTACGGTTGCAGTAATATTATTTGTAGGTGTCCACGTATATGATCCATGTTGAATCGTGTATACGACGTTGATAGTTTTATCATGAGGAATTTTTGTTTATTTCAACTATTGCTATCATCCTTGTTGCATCCAATACGATGTTATTGGTGGTCGTTTTAAGATCATCGATGGATTTCTTTATATCTGGAAGTTTCATATCGAGTTTATCAAATGTAGATCCGTGAAATTTATCAACGATATTTCTTCGAAATGTTGAAAACTGTTTTACATGTTCTTCATATCTGGTTTGAAGTGTTGCTAGTTCTAACATAGAATCTTTTATCGTTGTGAGATTTGGTGCAGTCACACGCGGAACACCAAAGAAGTTATCGATGGGAGTTTCAATGGCATTAATGATATCTTGTTGGAGCTGATTAAACTTGGTTATATGATCGTTATAATCGTCACGTAATTTTTTCGTATCCGCGGCGGAATCACCAGCAGTTGTTTTAACGTCATCGATGGTTTTTTGTAATCCTGTTATATCTTTTATTTAATCAGATAATTTTTTTAATTCATCTAAGTTTGCTATCGCGGAGATAGCTTTGTTGATTATTTTCTTTACCTGTGCGATAGTAACCGATTCAGGAACACGTGGTACTGATCTTCCAAAAATATCTGACATTATTATATATATGCGTGCTATTTGTTAAAATCATCGATGATTCATCGTTGTATACTCGTGGATGGCTTTGTGAGGAAAATTAGGATTTGCCGAGATAACCATCAACGCGTTAAGAGTTTCTTGTCCACATATTGGAGGATCTGTTAATGTCTGCGTGGGCAACGTTGAATACCAAATGGGGATTTTCGATGAAATCATCGAAGTATATTTGACAAATTCAATCGGAGGTGGTAATCCATATGAATTAAAATAAATAATACAACGTGGAAATATTGCGTAACAAACCCAATGAGTTCCAGGTCCAGTGTTATCATCTAGATTAATTATTCCAGTTTCTGGTATTTGTGGTTTTGCTGGTAATTGATCTTTCATGAATACAACTCTGAAATGCTTTATTGGGAGTTTTTTTTACAGCTTCAAGTAAATCAAAATTTGACATTGGTAAAAATCCTTTGGATTTTCCTGGTGAAACCCCGTTGAATTTCTTCGAATTTCCATTCACTAATTGGTTTTGTAATATCGAGTGAATCGACTTCCTGGTAGTCTGAATCCCTTTCCCTTTTTTTTTCTCGTGGATTTTCCCGCTAGACCTTTACCCATTATCTTATTGACAACACCAGAAGCAAGTGCTCCAGCTGCACCAGTTCCTAACGCTCCAAGAAGCGCCAGAGCCGCTGATGCAATCAATCCTGGAATTGCAGCCAACAGCGGAAATATTCCACCGGTTTTTATCATATTTGCTATTGCAGCTGCAGATAGCGTAATCTGAACTCCCTTTTTTTCCTTAAAAGCGCTATTAAAATGATTAACCTGAGTTTTCGTCAACGATAGTTTATTTGATCTGCCGGTCATTTGATTATGTTTTAGCGTAATCGTAGTTCCACATTTTTTAGCTGAACTCGATTGAAGTTTTTTAATCTGACCGGGTGTCAATGTGACATTGATAGTGTTATACGACATTTTTATATAACACCGATTGATTCAATTACGAAGTAATCCAATGGAAAAATTTGTAGAATTTTCAAAGGTTTTCCACTGGTGCATCAATGACTCTCATTCTTCCACCACCACCTTCAAGTATCATATTTTTATCACTGAGAAGAACAGCAATTGCTCTAATTCCTCCAGCAGGAGCCTCGCCGATACGAGCTTGAAATTTTACATCAACGGTTGAGTGTTTAGAAAAATCAAGATGTTGCAACGAAAAGTAATAAATGGGATATAGTTCTCAAAAATCCACCTGTGATATTTGAAGTCCAGTATCAACGTTTTGATCACGACCCATAAATGACCATAATCGATGATAAACTCGTCCTATTTGATTATGTGCGTAATCGATGATAAGATTTTCCACAGGTTCTTGTTGGCTACTTATTCGTAGTGATACTTCATTGACGCTAAATTTATCAAATATCATATGAGATCGTAGTTGTAAACTGTCATTTGGATCAGCTAACTTTTGAGTTCTATTTTGGTTTTGTAATACAACAAAAACATGTTTTGGTGCGGAAACATTTCTCGTCAACGCAAGTTGCCAAGTAAAAACTCCACCACCTGCATTAGACGTAGTAGCTGTTGTAACTTCACACCAACTCATCATTGATCTTCCTCCGCGGTCCATAAATGATAACAACCCAGTCTCAACGGTCAGCGATGGAGTTATAACAGACATCCACAACGCTAACTTTGTTAATAGTACTTTACCATCTGTTACAGGAGCAGGACCATGCCAAAGAGCATAATCATCAGTTGATCTTCGTGTAAGCGTTACATTATGACTAGAACCATATATCACTCGCCGGACATCTCTGCAAAATCCAAATATATGAGATAGTGGAATCGTACATGAAAATCTACCAAGTTTATCTATATTCTTTTTTCGTAACGCAAATCCTGCGTTGTAATTAGGATTATTACCCACAACAACAGGTTCACTTCTAGCATCAGCAGCGAAGACAGTATTATCTAACCTTTTTGGGGTTCTTAACGTAAATTGATTATGATCAGCGTTATCGGTAATATCCTTGGAAAACATCATTGAATGACCAGCTGATTTAATAAAATCATCAGAGTATCTAGCTAAACCTACAATTGTTGTTGCAACATCGACATCGTTATCGATGGATTCTATTTTAGCAGAACCAATCGAATACCGGGCATTGCTGAATAAAGCCATTATTCCGTTGTTGACAAATCCAATCGGGATATTTTCAAGATGATCACCTTCTACAAATGGAGTATTATCATGTTTCTGCAGTTGTCCTTCTACTTCAATGAATGCTTCACACGGCAAGAAGTATTTAGATGTATCATCGAATTTAAGATCAATTTGTGACTTTACATTTGGATTTTGTGCTTGATATGAAAAATACTGATAATCGCGTACAGAGTTATTTCTTCCTACGGGGTCATTTATCTTAAAAGCATCATCAATCTCATCCTGAAACATTTTATATTAACGTAGTTGATCTAAATGCTTAACCTCGCCAACCCTGAACCAGCAATTTTTTTTAACCGTGCAACTGCAAGTTTATTAATCGCGCTACCTATCTTTGGTGGCATTTGTTCCGTAGATTGTAATTGTAAATTTCTTAGATCTTTCTTTGAAAATCCTTTGGATTTTCCACCTCGTGCCAACGACATAAGTTTTTCTTTTGCGGTACCTAACATATCAAATGCGCGTTCACCGATAACTTTACCAGCCCGGTCACCAAAAACCCCAATAGCTTTTGACGCTATTTCCTTACCAACAGGTAAAATCTTTGGAGCAATTCTAGTAAATAATCCAGTGACATTATCACCAAGCCCATTTCCATAAGTAAGTTTATAAACCGGTAGTCGCGAGTTTACAACGTAAACCGGTCTTGCTCTGTTCATACTACGATGTACTATCATTTTATTTAAATGCTATATGTCTAATCATGAAATCTCTTTGAGATTTTCGGTGATCAATCACTGTAATAATCATCGGTAAGTTCATCGATGAAACTGCGATATAGTCCGATATCCATTACACGCCCTTGAAATAACCGTTGACAGATTTCTGTTGCCTCGTTAATTATTTTCGGAGAATTATTTCCAGCTTGTACTCCTCCAATGAAAACTTCTAACCGTGATATATCATCGAGGACACTTCTTGAACAAGGTATTGAATTTCCAATGAAATCCTTTGAATTTACACCACCGCGATAACCCAAACCTAATTTTTCATATATATTATCGTTGGATTCTTCTTCTTCAGGTTCTTCTTCGGGATTTTCCGTAACAGGGTCTTCTTGTCTTCGTGGACTTGGTTGTTCTTGTTGTTTTGGTGGTTTTGGTGGTCGTCCTCGTTTTTTTGGAGTTGATTGTACACGTTTTCGTTCTTCTACTCGTTCTTGTTTTAACCGTTCTCGTTCCTCTTTTTCTCGTTGTTTTTGTTCGGTTTTTAGTCGTTGTTGTTCAGTTACTAATAAACCCCTTTTTCCCTGATAATCTAAATATTTTTGATCAACAGCGGTCAAATATAACTGATACGTGGGATCTTCACTATCAATTTGTGGTAGTTTATTTTTAATTTTGTAAACTGCTTTAGCAAAATCATCTACGTTTTTGATATAACCTTTTTGCCCAGGTTTTAAATACTTTCCTTTTTGATAATATCCCAACACAGGAAGTTCTACTAAAGCAGTTATATCTTTTTTATCAATCTCTGCTAAAGTTTCCTCGGTAAATCTATCTCAGAGTTCTTGAACTCGTTCATCATACAACTTTTTAGGTTTAACCGCAGGTTTAGATTCTTTTATTGCGGTTACAACTTCTCCGGTTGCCTCGGTTATAGGCGCAAATAATTCTTTAGTATCGGTGGTAAAATCCATCTTTGCTTGTTGACGCGCTTGCAAATTATCTCTGAAAGAATCTCTCACTGGGAGAAATTTCTTAATCGCGGCTAATCGTTCTCGTGTTAATCTAGTTATTTGTGCTTCTCCGATGTTCGACATTTTATATAAAAAAGATATCGCTAATTCATCATCGTATTGGTTAGCGCATAGCAGCAACGAGGGTGAACGCCATATATTTAGGGTCATTTTTTTTTTTTTTTTAATTTTTTTTTGTGCTCAAATTACTGAAAAATTTAATTAAGTATTTTCAAGGAAGCCTCAGTTTGCTAAATTGAGGTCTATTAAGCAATTTCGAGAAAGTCTCAGTTTGATAAATTGACGCCTGGAAAAGTTGTCTGATTCACCCTCTCTGCTGCTCAAGTATCAGGTCACATTTCATCAACTACGTAGTTTAATCATATCTTTCTGCAGAACAAATACATAACACCTTGCCACCACCAAGTTAACTCACGATCAGTTTAGTTTAGTTACGACGCAATTACGTGATTATTTCGGACGTCAAGTGTGGCAGCAAATGCCCGGGTTTTTCCAGACTTTCATCAATATTTGCGAAATTCAAATACTTCTTTTCAAAGTCGGAAACAAATTTTCTCGACCTTTTCCTAATTTGCTGGTAGCGTGGGAACCCTGTGTTATTGCTACAGTGTTTATACTTATTTTCTGAGACCTTACAGTTCTCCGACTAAGCTAAAATAAAACCTTAGTTTTTTAAATTATTTTTATTATTATCTCGCGCTGCATGTACTGGTTCAATAGTGTATTCCATGATTTTTCAAATCTGTAGCATCGTCTCTCACGTCCTGGGTCGGTAAACTAGTCTTACTAGACACCTAAGCGCAACAGATCGACCTCCCTCCGCACTAGTGGTACTAACTGGTAGAAGCCTAGTCCCATGTGTAACTTGGCGACCTAATCATGTTTTGTATCTTATATGTTTTCAGCATGCTTTTATGTTTTCCAGTTTCATTGTTTTTGTCATTTGTTGTTCTGTAGTGTAGTCATATCACTATTGATAGTGTAAAGCGCTTAGAGCTTCGAAAGATTAGGCGTTATACAAAGTCCTCATTATAATTATTATTATTATTATTACTGCCCTCGGGCTACTAAAACACTTAACAAACTAATTCTGAAATTTATAACAACCTTAAGAAGTAAATGGTAGCACCACAATGAGGTCACATGGGTTCACTGACCAACCATTTGACGGGCTACTAAAACACCTAAATAACAAACTAATTCTGAAATTTATAACAACCTTAAGAAGTAAATGGTAGCCCCACAATGAGGTCACATGGGTTTATTGAACAATCATTTGATGGGCTACTAAAACACCTAAATAACATACTAATTCTGAAAGTTATAACAACCTTAAGAAGTAAATTGTAGCCCCATAATGAGGTCACATGGGTTCATTGACCAATCATTTGGCGGGGATACACACTTAAAACAACCAAATAGAATTAGATGAAGCATCAAGGAAAACAAAATATATAGAAATAAACATTGAAGCATTTAAGAAAATAACATCAGTTACAACAACAAAAGGGTGCATCCAAATACCAATTAGCCAGTATTCTCCTAAAAACTAAATCAGAAATACAAGGTGGTATCGGTGACATCAGCAGAGAGTATTTCCAAACTGATATGGACAAAAATTTTAGATCTAGATATCCAGAAGAGAGGAGGACACCGGTGCTGACAATCAAGATGAAGGGAGGCCCAAGGAACAAGAAAGGACAGGAGGACACCGGAGCAAACAAACTAGAATGCGGGAAGACTGGTTACCATTACTTAACCCTCCATCAAAAAGCCCTTCTAAGGGCTACTGCCAATTAGCCATTACATTTGGTACGAAAGCTCTATTTGACAAGCTCTTCTGAGAAACCTAACTTGATCAATTTCGAACACCACCAGTCAAAATTCACAATCCATATAACCTAACAGTGACCAACCTACATATGTCGCACAGACATTCTAGAATTAAAATTGTTAGGGACTTACATTACGTACACTGGGTACTAGAAACATTGGTATGTTAGGAGTTAGAAAAAATCTTCAACTGCACAAAATTTGATTGAATTACACAGGTGGCTTGCACATTATTGGTGTATTTTCCGTCCATTAGTGAAACTGGACCTGATTTGAAATAAGTATGGCTAGGGCGTTTCAAGGCTGTCGACATACATAGGCTGGCTTATCGGACCTTTTCCTCCTTTCTCGCGACCAGAAACCCTCAACATGACGAGACGTGAAAACCATTTTTCACCAGTCATTATTTGGTGCCATTGCACCTCTAGTACACTCCTTCCGATTGGTTGATAGGGTTGAGTGCGTGTTTGATCCATTCCCACTCACCCAGGTCCTACATTCATGTCGATAGTCCCTCAATAGGGGCGCGACATGACGACCAAATTAAATAGTACACTATGTGTTCATAAACGCCCGTGGGGATGTGGAACCATTCCTTAACCCACGGGAATAATTAAATAACTTTCTTTTGAAAGATAAAACAGTGAATAATTACCCTTCGTGGCCGGTTCACTTTAATTTAACATTCATTCATTCGTGTACTGCCCTTGAATTTAGACGATGGTGCCAGCCTGAAAATGTATAACAGATAACGAACAATTGATTTGTAAACGTAATATCACCAGGCCTCAGCTGGAACACTGGGTTATGCAGCCACTGTCTGCGGAGGTACCCGATAAGGGTCCTTGTAGCATCGGTTGTAGCCTTCATTTGCAGCATCCTGCACGTGTACCTTTAAAAAGCAGCCCAAAAACCACCCAATTTATATATTAAAATCTGAAGAGTAAATCAGAACCAAATACCATAAATTTAACAATATTATAACATTGATAAAGTGATAATAGATCCTCTGCTCTACAGGCTACAATTACTACACAGATATGAAATTTGGAATTAGAAGCGCGCTTCGTCCTTCCAGTTCCGTAATTATTAAAAAAAAAATGTATGTGAGATAACATCTATGGATATACATCCAGAATAATAGATTCATTAAGATTTTTAGATAGTATCGTCACTAGCGCCAATTTGAAATTGAATGTGGAGAATTTAAGATCAATCTGATGCAGCCCACATTACGGCGACATAAATCAGAAACCAGACCAAAAAGACGCAACCCGCAATCTAAATTTTTTGTCACGCAACCAAATTTCGAAAGGAGCCCAATTGGACGAAAAAATGGCGTATCTGGCAACCCTGACTGCTTGCCGTATGTGAGCGCTGGACAGGAAGTAAAGCACCATCACTTGACGAACGAAGGAGTGAAGGTCCTCTCGTCACATATACATTTCTGCCAATCCAACACTGTTAGCGTTTTTTAGTAGTGATGTTCAATTTTCAATTTACATTAATATTATTAAAAATACAGCTTACCTTTTTCTAAGTCCCCTCTACCGATACCTGTCCCAACGTTGACTGCTGAGAACGAAACACCTGTAATCAAAGAATTGAAATGAGGTCAGTGTTCGTATTGTGCTGATCATAATCAATTCTACATCAGTTATATAACGTCATTTACCTAATATTCAACAATGACTCATTATTTAATTCTTGAAAAGAAATACAAATGCTGAAATAAACTGTGTTGAACATTCAAGTGACATGTGTTTAAGTTCGAGATATCACGACGTAGTCCCATCACAGAGAGTATTTATTTTCTTACTGTTTTTTTTATATTTTTTATCTAGCGTATATCAAGCCAATAAACATGCTGGAAATGTCACTGAATTTTGTAACAGGTAGAAAGAAAGAAAGCTTTAACATAATGGCTTACAGCCAGATAGTCTGACTTCATTTTCCGGCTCATTAGACAAAACACAAACGGCAACTGCTTCTGTGCGCCATTCCATTAAATGAAGGCATGAATGGACCTGAGCTGACCATGTTGTCTGAATGGCTCACCAAGGACCTGGAAATATTAGTCACACTATTTAAACAAGGCTATTAATGCGTGCTATTATAAATTCCAAACCGACATAATCTGTAGTTCAGCAATAACTGGTACTAGTAGAGAAAAAAACTACCGAATACAACGTAATAATTCACCTTAAATATTCCATCCATGTACCACCGTTTCGCTTTACGCAAAAGTCCTAACTGATATTCAGTTGCCAGCATGAAGTGTCGCTCCCCATTCATTATGATGTCTGCTACCAAGAATTCATGAGCATTGATGAAGTCCTCATTTAGTTCTAAAAATCAGAATAAATCGATAAGCGTTCTTAATATCATTCATGTAACAAGTTACAATTACAAAAATAAACACAATTTAAACAATCAAAGTTTAGTTACAAACTAGACATAAAACATTTTTTTCTTTAAAAAAGACAATTTGATAGACAGTAAGATTGAAGAACAAACATACAAAAGTAATTATCAATTAGTTTAAATTTTATAGTAAATTTATATCTAACTGTAGATTTGTCTGAGTTCTATAAAAACTGCAAACTTCAAAGTCCAACGTTCTTGACTCTTCAGGACGTAGCTTCGCTCTGGTTCTATCAGCAAGTCTTTTCAAAAGCGCTCTCGTTGCGGGCTGGCAGAAAAAGCGCCAAAACTGAGAATAGCCACTCTCCTTACGTGTTTAGGGCCAGATGCCATAGAACTGTTCGATACTTTCACATTTGAGAATGATGGAGACAAAGATAAACCTGACAAAGTGCTGGACAATTTTGAAAAGTACTGTATAGGAGAAACAAATGAAACCTATGAACGGTACAATTTCAATTGTCGACAACAGGGAGCAGGCGAGAGCATTGATGCCTACGTCGCTGCGCTAAGGTCACTAGCGCAAACGTGTAATTATGGTGATTTAGAGGACAGTCTGTTGCGAGACAGAATGGTAATTTGAATAAGAGACAACAGCACAAGGAGAAAACTGTTGCAAGACAAGAAGTTAACCTTAAGACCTTGCATAGATATTTGTCGAGCAAACGAAAAAACGCAAGAACAGATGCAAGCTATGAATCAGGAAGAAGTGTCGGCATTAGCTCAAAAGAAGAGTGAAAAGTCAAAAAAGCAAAGTCATCTGCAAAGAGAGTGTGACTACTGCGGGAAAAAAAACATGAAGCAAAGAAAGAAGCTTGCCCGGCCGTGGGGAAAATATGTGCAAAGTGTGGGTTAAAGAACCATTTTGCAGTAAAATGCAAGCATAAAACTCCAAAATGGAAAGCACAGATGAGGAGAATGCCATTTGGTATAGCACCAGCGCCAAAAGAATTTCAGAAGAGAATTGATGAAGCTTTGGAAGGGATTCAAGGTGTGAAAGCAATTCATGATGATATTCTAGTTTGGGGAAGTGGTGAAGATGATGCTAAGGCCACAGACGATCACGACAGAAATCTTCGTGAACTTTTTGAGAGATGTCGCAAAAAGAATGTTAAATTGAACAAAGATAAAATGAAATTGAGGCAGAAGGAAGTCACATTCATGGGACATGTGATCTCTGCATACGGGATGAAGGTTCTCAGTGCAAAGGTAGAGGCAATTAAAGAAATGCCTACACCGACGGATAAACAGGCAGTCCAGCGACTGTTAGGTATGGTGAACTATGTGCAGAAGTTTGCTCCAAGGCTATCAGAAGTGACAGAGCCTTTAAGACAGTTGACCAAGAAGGACGTTGAGTTTTATTGAGATCAAATTCATGACAAATGCCTTCATGAAATTAGAGAGATAATGACATTAGGACCAGTGCTAAGGTACTTTGACCATGAGAAAGACACTATTCTTCAATGTGATGCGTCGGAAACGGGGCTAGGGGCTTGTTTGCTGCAAGAGGGGCACCCAGTTGCTTATGCCTCACGTGCACTCACGGTGACTGAGGTAAATTATGCACAAATCAAGAAAGAGTTACTAGCAATAGTTTTTGGAATGGAAAGGTTTGAGAACTACGTCTACGGGAGACGAGTAGTCATAGAAAGTGACCACAAACCACTTGAAATAATCTGCAAGAAAACTTCAGTTAGTGCACCAAAGCGGCTGCAAAGAATGCTGTTAAAACTGCAGAAATTTGACTTCATGGTAGTCTACAAGTAAGGTACACAGATGTGCATGGCTGATACATTGAGTCGTGCATATTTGCCCTGTACCAAGAAAGTATGGGATAGCGATAGAGACTTTGAGGTTGATACTCGCTCATTCACAGAGAAAGCATTAGAAAGTGTGAGCATGGTTGAGTATCTACCAGTTTCTATGGAACGCATCACTGAGATTCAGAGAGAAACTGAAACAGGTTTTCAGTTAAGACAGTTGAAAAAAGTCATTCAGAGAGGATGACCAGAAGAGAAAAAGATACTTCCACAAGTGAATAGTGAATAGAATAGATTAATGAGGAAAGCGGTACAGTCTAGAACAGATCCCTACCTCGTACTACTGGATTTCCGGAATACACCAACGGAAGGATTGCATTCGTCACCAGCACAACACATGTTCAATAGGCGTACAAGAACTTTACTGCCAATGTCAAAAAGACTCCTAATGCCAAGGTCACAGTCACAAGAAAGTACCAGATCTAAGTTGTTGGTAAATAAAAGGAAACAAGAAAAATACTACAATAGGAGTGCAAAGGAGTTACAACCTTTACACATTGGAGATGTTAGGGTTAAACACAATGACAAACATGGTACATGGCACAAAGCATACGTAGAGGGGAATCTTGACATTCGCTCTTACAAGATTCGGACAAAAGATGGTAATGTGTATCGCAGAAACAGAAAGCATCTGCGAGCTACAAATGAAAATTTCATAGACCCTGATATTCAGGATTTACACCCAACACCGCGGAATCGCAAACACCAGCAAGACTCGTGCCGTCTGAAACAGGCAAAACAGGTACAGAAATTAATGTACCACAAGAAATTGAAAATGCCAAAAGTGGTACAAAGATTACATCTCAGGCCAAGTCTAGACCAAAGACGAGCGGACAACAACCGGCGAATAATAATAGCGAATTTCCAGACAACTATCAGACATCTAGAGGGAGAAGTGTCAAGAAACCTGTTTATTTGAAAGACTATATCACCTAAATATGAATGTATATTAGCATTGTGCCAGCAAGCAATCTAAGGTAGAAAAATCTATTTAAGAAGGGAGATGTAACGTAATATGTGTATGTATTGGTCCGCAGTGGGGTTGTGCGAGTTGCTCCCCTTGTTACTGTTGTAGCTCTCTTTTGGAAATACATATATGGTACAACATGTGCTAGAGCTAGATGAAATAAAACGTGTTGAGCACATCCCAGTCGTCTGTCTTGAAATAGTCCTACAAAGACGTTACGGTGTGAATAGTTTCTCTCAATCAGCACGTCTCACCTTTGAAAAAGAGGTAATGATGATATGTCAAATGCGGTAAACACTAGCATATAATTAAACACTAAACCTAATATGACAATTTCTTGCAAATGCCACGAATTATGGAAAGCACTTAGAATCTATTCCACGATTATTCCCTTTAGTATCATCACTGTGCCAAGCTGACAGTAGAAAGAACAGTACTTTAGAATGTTTTGAGAATGGCTGACAGACTTGACATCACATTTGAGAGAGACAGAAAGAATGGCAAAGAAAGAAAAAATTAGGACACCATTTGTGGTTCTGTAATTTTTTGCGGTATTATAGGACAAAGATAATTAAGAAAACAATACTTCATACATAATATAATATTTAATATCGACTGACTGTTTAACAGTTGCTTTACATATATTAGTACCTCAAATTTCAGAAATAATCCTGTGTTTCTCATCAAACGCTACAAACAATGTTTCAAAGTTTTCACAAACCTAAGGGCGGGAGAAAAGCTGCACCCAAACGCGCCTTGTTCTATCGACATGCTAAACTGAGAGAATTAGGTCGATTGTCTTTTTTCGTGTGTTTTGATTTTAGAATTCAGGTGTTAACCATAGGCAAGGTTATACGGTGCAATGTCACTCTCATCATTCTTGAACATTGTTACATTTTTTTCCCTAACGCGTGTTTGGGTTTTAGAATTCAGAGTTACATATTCAGGGTTATACAGTGCAATGTTGCACGCTTCATTCTTGAAGAAGCCTTGTGTTCGTTTTTGTCTTCTTCTGGAAAACGGTAGATCTAATGTTAAATTGTTCTGCGACCCATTGCAGGGTCAAAATAAGGACAAAGCTCAGATACCTGAATTGAACAAGTTGGTCAACCCAAGATTTTTAATTTCATCCAACGAGCTACTGATTTACAATTTGTACACGTATAAGTGTTTAAAACATTGCATGACAAACGGAAGTTCACATAATTATGGTGCCTACTGATCACACTTTTGGAGAGGTATCTTCAAAAGGGAACATATACCATTCGGATTTCAATCAAAACTATGACGAGAGAGAGAGAGAGAGAGAGAGAGAGAGAGAGAGAGAGAGAGAGAGACTACTAGTATGATATTACTACTTTTAGAAAGTATCAAGACACTTACATTTGATTTTATGGTATATTTTCCCCGAGGAAATTTTAAAGAAACACATTCCGCTTAGAAAATCAAATCCATAGGAAAATTCCACGAATGTAAAATATGATCAGAGTGAACTGATGATGAGTTAGACTAAAACATTCTCTCAGAATAGTTCATCGAAATATGCTGTATATGACAATAATATTAACAATTTCCTTAGGATTGCCAAGGGTACGATTGCTTTTGCGTTAGGTTTACTTTTTTTTTTTTTCTTTTTTTTTTATATAAATGGGCTAGTGGTGAGACACGACATAGCTCGACACTGTGTGAAGAGCTACTGAAGTCAATTCGAAGTGAACGCGGTATGAAAATAAATCTAGTCAATGAAATCGTTTATGATGAGCGATGCATTGTATTTTTCGAAGTTAGTGTGGCAAAATAATAAATACGCTCTTGCGTTTATTATCATTGTAATGCAGAGAGACACTCTCTCTCTCTCTCTCTCTCTCTCTCTCTCTCTCTCTCTCTCTCTCTCTCTCTCTCTCTCAATAAGTTTGACTCTCTTAATAAGTTTGATTAAAATCTTAATGGTATGTTCCCTTTGATGATACCTCACTAAAATTGTGATCAGTTGTCTTCTTCTTTTTTTTGAAATACTTACACACGAACAAATTGTAAATACGTAAATATGTTCGATGAAATAAAATCTTGGTTTGCCCAGCTTGTTCTATTTATATGTCACGCCAAATAGTTCAAAATGGATGAGCTGGAGCAATTGTAGGGTGAGATTGGAGTGATCGTAGGATGAGCTGGAGCATGGGTAGGGTGACTGGAGCAATCGTAGGTTGAGCTTGGAGGGATCGCAGGGTGAAGTTGAGCAATTGTAGGGTGAACTTGGAGCGATCGTAGGATGAACTCTAGTTTTATTTCACTGTTTAATTGCTAGGCTTAATGCAAAATTAGGACCATTTGAACCTTCTAACCTAATTTAGTTTATAAGTTTATGTCAATCCAAGTGTTAGTATGTTTTTATTTTGTTTAATTATCTATATATAAGCTCATCCAACGATTGCTCCAAGCTCACCCTACAATTGCTCCAGTTCACCTTACGATTGCTCCAAGCTCACCCTACGATTGCTCCAGTTTACCCTACGATTGCTCCAGCTCACCCTACGATCGCTCCAAGCTCACCCTACGATTTCCCAAGTTCACCCCACGATCGCTGAAAGCTCACCCTACGATTGCTTCAGTTCACCCTACAAACTCTCTAAGCTCAACCTACGATTGCTCCAGTTCACCCTACCATTGCTCCAGCTCATCCTACGATCGCTCCAAGCTCACCCAACGATGGCTCCAGTTAACCCTACGATTGCTCCAAGCTCGCCCTACGATCGCTCCAAGCTCACCCTTCGATTAATCCAGCTCATCCATTTTGAATGATTTGGCGTGACATAAATTTACGTATCTGATCCATTAAATTTACCGGTTTACAAAACACAATATTTTATTTTAAGAATGAAGCGAGTGACATTGAACTGTATAACCCTGACTATAGTTAACTCTGCACTCTAAAACCAAAACACAAGTTCTGAACAATGTAACAATGTTCAAGAATGACGCAAGTGACATTGCACTGTATAACTCTTGCCTATGGTTAATATTGAATGCTATAATCAAAACACTTTCAAAAAAAATGTAACTGACCTATTTTCTCTGTCGAGGCTGTCGATAGAACAAGGCGCGTTTTGGTGCTGTTTTTATATAAAAAAAAATTACCGCCCTTAGATTTGTGAAAGCGTTGCAGTATTGTTTGTAGCGTGTACTGAGAAACAGGATATCTCTAAAATTTGAGATATGTTACGCAGTAACTCGACAATAAATATCACACTATCTATGTATGAAATAGATGAACCTATTAAACATATTGTACAAAGAATGTAAAGTTTTCTTAATTATCTATGTCATATCATGCCGCAAATAATAACAGAACCAAAATGATGTCCTACGTTTGTCTTTTTCTTTACCATTATTTAGTTCTCTCTCCATCGTAAGTAAGTATGTCTGCCCATCTCAAGACATTTCAGACTTAAGTACTGTCCGCTCCACTGTCACCCAGTAAAACGATTGTGTGTGTGTGTGTGTGTGTGTGTGTGTGTGTGTGTGTGTGTGCTAGCTTTCGCTTTAATTTAACCTTGTAGATCGCTATCACAAACCTTTACCAAAACATTTTGAAAAGTGTTGTGTGACACGGATCGCCATTGTCGCTTGGAGTCTACTTTCTCTTTGGAAAAAAAATTGTTTCGTCTATCATGCCGCATATAATAACAGAACCAAAATGATGTCCTACGTTTGTCTTTTTTTTTACCATTATTTAGTTCTCTCTCCATTGTAATATTAAGTATATCTGCCCATCTCAAGACATTTCAGACTAAAGTACTGTCCGCTCCACTGTCACCCAGTAAAACGATTGTGTGTGTGTGTGTGTGTGTGTGTGCTAACTTTCGCTTTAATTTAACCTTGTAGATCGCTAATACAAACCTTTACCAAAACATTTTGAAAAGTGTGTGACACGGATCGCCATTGTCGCTTGTTGTCTACTTTCTCTTTGGAAAAAAAAATTGTTTCGTCTTGATTATAAAAGTTTAATTTGACTAAGTTTTACACACTGCTTGAACTCTTTACATTTCAGGTTGTAGGTGTAAACCGTCGTTGTCCATTTTCTTGAAGTTCAATTTTGCGTTTCTCAAATGTGGTAATATTTTGTATTGTCTAAACGATTTTTTTTCGGCGTGAATCGGGACTCTTGGTGTGGCATAAGTGGAGAGCGTTGATTCAAGCTCACTTACGTCGTCTTCGAAATCGTTGGCACAGATCTAAGCTATGAGGCGATACGGCACGTCGTTGCTTCTTACTTTCTCAATAAAATCGTTTCTTCTTATTGCAAAATTTAATTTAACTAGGTTTCACAAGGACCATTTCCCTTTATAAAGGGTGAGTGTCTTACAGTATTCATTTAACTCTGAAACGATCAAGAAAATGGACGAGTCAGCACATATTGACCTGCTGCTCAAATATTTGCTAAGGGTCATACGAAAGCATAATTCACAGGCGAGAGTGGGAACAAGACTTACCCTTCTGGTCGTTGATTTGATGAGTCATACAAAGATGTATAAGTATGATGCAGTGTTCTCTTTCTGCAAGGTAAATGGGTATATATCTCTAGAATACCTGCTCAGTCCAAGAAAGAGAGACAAAGGTAACAATTCCCGTTATCATTGTCAGGAGAATAGACACTGGGCTTCCGAGTGTCCTAAAAGAAATGAGAAAAAGAGAAGAAAGCGGAGAGATGGGTTAAAAAGAAGATCAAATTGATGATGAGAGAGAACTTGTGCCAGTGAAATAATGGAAATGGAAAAATGGACAATTTGAGTCGATGGAATGGGCCTGATGTGAAATGTCATATAAAAACAAAAGTATGTCGTGGCTTTACCTTTTCGATAATAGGGATTTTTGTTTGTTTTTATTGCCACTTCATGAATATGTGCTCCTTTAGGTCACTCTATCCCTCTGGATTATTTTGTTAGATATGAAATGGAAGAGGTGTTTTCTTTTATATATATATATATATATATATATATATATATATATATATATATATATATATATATATATATATATATATATATATATATATATATATATATATATATATATATATGGGTTATTTCTTAGTTTTGTGTGGATAGTGTATATAGGTTTTTATTCCTCTTCCTCCTGTGTGGATAGTGAATAATGGGTTTGGTTATTCCTCTTCCCTCAGTGTATATAGCATAATTTTAATTTGTTCTTTTTGTTCTTCCCTCTGTGTGAAAAGTAGATTTTGGGTTTGTTTGTTCTTCTTCCCTTCCGTGAATGTCTATGTTTTTCGCTAAATTAATCAAATAAACTAGATACAAACAGTCATACAAATAATTTTATTGCTATGAAGCATATACAATATATAAATTTAAATTATACAATTTTATATAATGCACTGGCATTAAATCCATTAGGATACAAAGTATCTAACTTATGAATACAGCTAGTTTCTTTTATGAGCCTGCTCATGCCTCCGTGCACAATATATATTGGCATGAAGAAAAAATCGAGTAAAGAGTGATTGTTGCTTTTAAAGTGTGTTGAAATATTAGAGGAAAACATAGGATCTCTATAATTTCTTATATCAAAGCGATGATTATTCATTCTCTTAGAAACTTGTTGAAGTGTTTGTCCAACACATTGCATGCTACATAATTTTTTACAGGTCATTAAATTAATCACATCAGTTGATATGCAGTTTGTGTTAACACGTAGAGAAAATGCCTCTTTTGTATTAGAACTATTGAAAGAAGTACTTTTTCTTATGTTTGCACATTGAGAGCACCGGTTTCTGTTACATTTCGATGACGGAAAGTTAATTTCTTCATTATTTTTTTCTGTCTGTTTACATCTAATTAAAAAATCTTGCAAGTTCTTGGGTCTTCTAAAAGCGATAATTGGTTTCGTTTTGAAAAGTGATTTAACGCTAGTTTTATTGGATAAATTTAGGAGACTATAATATTTATTCATTATAGGACCTATATTAGGCAATGAAGGTTTTTTTTAAAACTGTGAATGAAATTACATCACTCTCAATTTTATATTCTGCTATTTTTAAAGCCTCATCTTGAGTAAGATTTCGGGCTTTGTTCAGCGCAGAATCAATTATATATGTAGGATAATTTCTATTTTGGAAGTAAGTTCGTAATTTATTCAAAGAATTTTGTAATTGACAATCATCTGAAATATTACGTCTGTATCTTTTGGCCTGGCTATATGGAATACGTTTTTACATGACATGAAGAATATTCAACATATTGGTGGATATTAGTTTTATTAATATGAATATTTGCAGAGATAGTGTTATCACTAATTGTTTATTACATTTACATCTAAAAATGAAACCTGCGTACTAGATGCAGTACAAGAAAATTTAATCGTCGAGTGAAAATGATTGAGGCGATCAACAATTTTTTTCAATCCTTTGTTTGAGTGGTTCCAGATCATAAATATATCATCTAAAAATCTGAACCGAACGGATCGATTAAACCTATCGTTTTGAAGAAAATATTGTTCTAATTTACACATGAAAAGGGAAGCGTATGAAGGAGCCATAGGACTACCTATTGCCGTACCCATTATTTGTAAGAAATTCATGTTATTAAATTGAAAATAATTGTTTTCCAAGATATTTTGGAAAACAATTATTTTCAATTTAATAACATGACTTTCTTACAAATAATCACGTGATCACGTTCCCTGGCATGTAGTGCTAAGAAAGTACGGAGTGGGTCATTGTAATAGCAACGATCTCTTTTTGCTCGAGACTTACGCCGAGCATGAATTGCTGATAACCAATAGTCTTCCACCTTACTACCAGTAAGCGGACGTCATAGATGCACCATCGCTCTAAACACTGTCACCTCAGCGAGTACGTCATTATCAGGAAGAGGTACATGCAGGATGTGCTGTGCCTATGACCACGTCCTTGTGCGGTGCTGACTGCTGGACAGACCACCGCCTCATCATCACCAAGCTCAACATCTCTCTTCAGTCCAAAAGTCGCCCATATGGAAAGAAGGCTCCTAAACGACTGAACATCACCAAGATGAAACTTACCAGTACCAAACAGTCTCTCGTGGATTCCCTCAAAGAACGTCTGAACTCAACCCCTCTCGACAATCAGAATGTGGAGATCGACGGGGTGGCAGTCAGAGAACTGGTCTACAGCATAGCTTCGGAAATCCTAGGACCCTTAACGAGCAAGCATCAATACTGGTTTGATGAGAACTGCGACGATATCAAACAGTTGCTGGATAGGAAACAACGCCTCCTTCAAACCAACATCATCAAACCCAAGTCCACCTCTAGGAATGATGCTTACATCAACATACGCAGAACTGTACAGCAGAAGCTCAGTCAGATGCGAAACACATGGCTATTTTACAGAGTTGATGAGATACAGTGCTACGCAGACCATCATGACCTGAAGAACTTCTACAATGCCCGGAAAGAAGTGGATGGACATTCTCTGGATCATCACCCCGTATAATCACAGACCGGAACACACTAATTACTGACCAAGAGAGGATTCGCAACGATGGGCTGAACACTTTTACAGTGCATGAATCGCCCGTCATCCATCAATGATGAAGCTATCAGTCGTCTCCCCCAGTTATCCATCAACAAAGACCTGGATGGCCCGCCATCTATGCTGAAGACAAAGAAAGCAATAAGTCTGCTCTCCAGTGGAAAAACACCTGATTCAGACTCCAACCCAGCTGAATTCTACAAGGAAGTGGGCACGGCCCTCATCGAAAGGTTCCGCCAATTGTATTTACTGATATGGCAGCAAGAGATGATTCCCCCAGGAATTCAAAGACTCTTCCATAATCCACGTGTATAAATTCAAAGGGAACCACCAGGCCAGTGACAACCCTGGTGTTTATCCTTACACTCAATTGCAAGGAAGATACTTGCCAGAATCTTACTGAACCATCTAACAGCGAACACTTTAAGCAAGTTGTCGTGCCGAAAGAGAAGCGAGGAAAAATGTTAAAACTCGCGCACGAGAGTCTCATAGGAGGACACATGGGAATCGCCAAAACGCGTGACCGTCTTGTCAAAGAATTTTACTGACCAGGGGTCCAGGGAGATGTCAAGCGATTCTGTCTCTCCTGTGACAAGTGTCAGAGAATGACACAGAAAACGGATCATCAACAAGTCCCCTTGAGGATTACACCCTTATCGATCAACCATTTTGCCATTACCCAAGAACACAACAAGTTGCAAGTTTCTTGGAGGGGGGTCGTACGTCGTAACTGGTAGAATCGGAGGTCAAACCTATCGGATACGACTACCGGCTAAGAAAAAACTATACCACGCCAATCACCTTAAGCGATACCGGGAAAGGGAGAACGTTAGCGATTTTGTCGTCGCGACGATCGTCGCCGAGGACGCCGAAGGCGACACGGAAGGGGAGAATACTTTCCCGAGCTGTCCGTGAACGAAGGCTGAGACACCCTCGGACGGGGAGTGCGACCCCATGTTGACCACGGTACAGCGGGAAGAGATGGACACGTTGCTGGCAGAATATTCCGAGGTACTTACGGAAGTATCCGGGAGAACGTCACTTGTCGAGTTCCGGTTAAAGCTGGCCAGTACACCAAAACACCCACACCTTGCCCCACCCAAACTGACAAGTTGTAAGGGAAGAGATCGAGCAGATGATTGCTCTGGGAGTAATCGAGCCCGCTGACTCTCCGTACAGTTCTCCGGTAGTCCTTGTGCAGAAGAAGGATGGCACACATCGGTTTTGCGTCGACTACCGGAAGCTGAATCAGGTGATAGAATTTCAAGTGGAGATGCTACCTGGCCCAGAAGATATTTTCGCTTCTGTCTCCAAGGCCAAATGTTTCTCAAAGTTGGATTTGTCCAAGGGATATTGGCAAATCCCTGTGAGAAAGGAGGATATGTCAAAGCTCGCTTTTGCTACTCTTGATGGGACCTACCAATGGTTGGTTATGCCATTCGGAGTCCAGAATGTGCTCAGCATCTTCACCAGAATGATGCGGCAGTTGTTAAAGCCCTTGCGCGATAAGGGTGTCCACAACGTCATGGATGATCTCTTGCGAGCCACAGAGACGTGGGATGAACACCTTACTCTGCTAGCTGACGTTTTGTAGCGGCTACGTCAGGAGCGATTTACGGATCGCCCTTCTAAATGTCACTTGGAGTTTCGAATCTTGGACTATTTGGGACATACCCTTAGTCAAGGCACGCAGTCCTCCGAGAAGTCAAAGGTGGAGCAGCTGAGAAATGACGCACGACCCACCACGAAAACTGAGGTGAGATCATTCCTGGCCGATTATTACCGGAGATATGTGGCCAATTTCAGTACGATTCCAGGGCTGTTGTCTGACCTGACCAAAACACGGGCTCCTGTTAAAGTTATTTGGACGGATGCGTGGGAGCACGCTTTCCAAACGCTCAAGGACAGGCTCACATCCGATGTGGTTGTCCGCCTTCCAAATATGTCCAAAGACTTCGTGCTGAGAACGTACACATGCGATACAGGACTGGAAGCAGTACTGTTACAAGAGCACGAGGGGATGCTTTTCCCTGTCGCGTACGGCAGTCGGAAATTGTCTGCTGCTGAAAAGAACTAATCCGTATCGGATAGGAAATGACTCGAAATCGCATTCGGAATATCACGGTTCGAGCGGTACTTGGACGGGCGCAATTTTTATTGGAAACCGACCACAAACCCCTGGCCTATCTGACGCAAGCGAAATTGTCGAATGGACGCTTGATGCGATGGTAGCTGTTCTTCCAGCAGTACCAGATGCATATCAGATACGTGAAAGGAACAGAGAACGTCGGCGCTGATTTCATGAGTAGGAGCGTTCAAATGGCATAGATAGCTCTGTAAATAACGGTATGTCGGGTGTATATTTGCGTCCGTAGTCAGCGTTTGGCTTCGCTAAAAAAAAATATTTGTTGCGTGTGTAACGTACATTTGCATTTGGACAAATGTGGGGAATAATATCTTGATTATGATCATGCGTGGGGGATTGTCACGTTATAGAAGAAACCAGATGTTTGCATGGGTATGTTAAACCCTGAGGCTATAATTTCTCGCCGGCAAAATGTCAAAGGTGTCCAGCCCGTTAATTGACATAGCCGTAAACGAGAGACGTGCAGTTTATTTTTGCCAAAGTCAGTTACGTAACCTTGTTTACAGGTAAGTGACGATTTATTGTTTGGAACAAGGGATCGTCAAATTGTATCATAAACATCCGTGACAGGCAGTAAGGAAGGGGCAATGTCGGATCATTATGAACTAAGCTCCAATCGGAATTGAGTTAGGCGTGCCAGACATTAGAATCTTAACTTTAAATATATCATCTTGGGAACCAAACCGTTGGTAGTATTACAATTATTTGGCGGGAAAAGGCAAATAAAACTACTTCGAGACCATTCGTAATGGACGGATTATTATTCTGGGAATAATAAGGTAGCTTCGAAACAGAAGCTTTTAATGACCAGAGGTAAGTACTCAGTGCTGCGGTCCGAGTCTCTGTTAGACAAAAGAGAAGTTAGAAGGAAGTTTTAGGGACCAGAGGGAATTACCCCAGCAGTGATCCAAGTCTCTGGTTGTAACGTAATCCAGTTGACACCCTTTGAGACAGGGCAGGGTTTCTAGATATAACAAACGCGTATGTGAGTGACAATGAAAATGTATTACACTCTCACACTAATAAGTAGGAAACACGAGAATGACATAAATACAAAGGTACATAATATGAATATAAAACACATAAGTAATTGGATTCGACTACTATACCCAACTCATGTAGTCAAATACTACTATATGGAATTCATGTAGTCAAGCACTATTGTTACATTGTCTATATTCCTGTTAATAATCTGAGTCGTATCATCTCGCTATCAACTTGCATAGGTCATGACATCTTACTTAATTAAATTACAAGTACGATAAAATAACGCAACCATATAATACAACATTGAACGTGTTTTGCAAAACTGATTATTATTTGTTTTTCTAAAAAGAGTTGATTAAAAAGCATACAAATCACCCAACTCTTTGGCTCAGACAAAGTGAAATGGCGATACCGCCCGGACAGCTAAAAAAGATTTAGAGCTTCTCTCTAGCGGCTGTCCCCTTCAAGATTTGTACATTTCATATATATATATATATATATATATATATATATATATATATATATATATATATATATATTTAGTCGTGCGCATTGACACATAACACGCATGTGCCGCGCAAGAAATGAAGGCGTCGCGCGATACCTTTAGCCACAAAAAATCACAGGGATACAGCTGAAGACGAGATATCATGCAAATATCGCGAGCTGATAAGCAACAAGAATGCATGTATGGTATATTCCAATCTGTGAAATAAAGGTTAGATTACAGATTGTTTAATGCGAAAAAGCGAGGTCTCTATATCCTTCTGAAATCCGAATTGGTGACGTTGAATGTAGCAGCTTACATTTCTTCAATTACGTATATTTTGATATAGCGACTGTGGATGGCGGTCATCGTAGGTGATAAAAGATTACTGAGGATGAAAAGGATGAAGGGTGTACTACTAAGCACATCATTCAAAAATGGGGAAAACAATGAAAAGAAAGAAAAGAAGAAAACAAAATGTAGATATATAAATTTCTCAAGTATGTAGAGAACTTCATGCAAACTCCATTACCCACCCACCCCCACAAAGACACATAATCCACACAAATCAAAGTTTAATGCGATTAAGAATTTTATTAATATAGAAAGCAGGTATTATCACGAATGGAGTAGCATATACGTTCTGAAAAGATATAGTAAAACCTCAAGGAGTTTTAAATGATAATTATTGATGCGGAAACGAACACAATCTCTCTTATGTTAGACAATGCGTTAAACGACTACTAATTTACAAGTCGGATCCAATAAGACATAGTGACTTGTGGACACAAAGACATCACTGATTTATTAGAAGTAAAAATAAGCTGGTCGCACATAAATTTACATAAATTCAAAATTCAAGACTCGTGAATAAACTATAAGTCTAGAAATCCAGTAGCCTCCTATAAAAAAAAAAATCTGTATCAAACAGTAGCTGAATTTGCAACCAAAATGTTAAAAATTTCGTAAAATGAAAAGAAAACAGTCTTTGAAACATTTGGAGGAAAAAAATTAATTAAGGTATATGCGAGAGAACCATTGTATTTTACTTGACCACTAAAAAAATTAGTAAATTAAATTTCGCATGAAATGTAGTTAAATGTGGTTAAAAAACTCTGAGTACAATTTTCTCAACAATTTATGTCAAGTTTATGATTTATTTTGTGCTATACCAAAGTATACATATACTTTTCGCCCTAAAGCAATGTTGACAATAGATAAGTTTGACTTTGACAAAACATGATAAATGTAGAAAAATTCCGTAAAACCAATGTACATGCAAGAAAGTGAAAAAATATTAATATTTACAGATTGTGAAACCTTATAGTTAATTTGAACCTAACTGTAATCGTATAAAATCTGGACACTAATGATACCTCGTCGTGTTTTAATAGAATTGTATCAATTTGGTCCAGGCGAGTATTTGCATGTTGTATTTACAGCTTTCGCACTTTCATATCGGCATACACCAACGACGAGACATATCCGGAAAATGAACGCCAATTTATTCCTTCCCCATGTGCAATGGACCCATATATACCATTCAAATTTGAATAATGGCAAGCTTGGTACCACCATCCACCTTTGTATTTTTCAGCACAATTTGATACAGAGATGTCGTTGTCTTGGTCCTTGGTGGTAAACTTGGCCCCTGAGTGATAACTAAAGGAGTCCCCCGCAGTTCCGTTATACCCTCCCGCCGTGAGGAAGTATCCACTATTCTCATCTCCTACTTTGTAAGAACTGTACGTGGCATAGGTCTTGTTTGTGTCCGAAAGAGACATATCTATACGCAGTTGGTAGTTGCCCTGTGCCGTGAGAGCATGGATGTTATCGTTTCCAACCCAGAAGTTTTCATTCAAGTCACCAAATCCCTGCTTGTAATCTGACCAATTGCGATAGAAACCCACGTCCCCGCTGACTCTTCTCTGAATGACAGTCCAACCACCACCGGCAGTATCCATGTCACAGCGAACATAGATTCCTTGTTGACGCCCGTCAGGATAAATGACATACACACCGGTTATAGTATACCCCTTTCGGTACAGTTCCTGACAGTCTCGTGGTCTTCCAGAGAGCGATTCACCACAGTTAGGATAGTAATTTGGACAAACAGGTCCGAGGCCATCGCCCCATGTAGTCTGGCTATTACAGTTGCACGTGCAGTGACAAGAACCCGGATTACTACTGACAGTATCCACCTGCCTATGCTGAATCTGGTTACCCTGATCGACCGGCTGCTGGGGGCTCTGAAGAAGGTCTGAGATTTCAGCAAGAATGGTGTCTTCGTCTTGTAATTTTTTCTTTTCAGTGGCCATTATTGAGGCAAGAAACAGAGCCACGAAAGTAAAAACTGCTGCAAAACCTGCCATGGCAATGTTATAAATGCGATGGTGTAAATCTAGTCAAAATAACTATTCTACAGCGACCGTGTTTAAATACTGTACTCTGAATACAATACACACTATTGATTAAAGTGAAAATTACTGACGTATAAAATCAACACCAACTCTCATTGGTTAGAAATGCCGTTGGTTGTTTTTGAGGCTGCAAACATATACATTACTGAAATTTATTTTTAGTCATCAATAAATAGACTCAAATGCATTATATTCCCACAAGGTTCAGATCGGGTTGACAGAAAGGCGTGTTTTCATATTAACAGTTTGTTCATTATCTTTTGTGTAAAGTGGTCCATCTGCCTACGCATCTTTTGATTTGGTGGAAATTATATCATATATGCTTACGTCTACTCTTGGCAAATATCCATGAGGATGTACACATAATACAATTATTCTGGCCAGAATTCAGAATGCTCCCTCAACCTGATTTCACATCTAAATGTTCAAATTATTGCTTTTATTTAACATACTTATTAGTCCCCATGGAAAAGAAGATTTTATAAACTAAACAAATGTTCATATTAACTGTACACAAATCAGTCTATATACATCCCCAGGAACTATGCAAATTAAAAACGAAGTTGAGCTATGTACAAGTATATCACATTCTCAATGTTTTAAACTGTCGACAGGTTATTGGACACAAGAGAATATTTAGAAAAAAAACTGCTGAATATTTGATAATATTTAGCTTCAGTTTTCTTTCTAGGAATTTCTTTGTTGGATTACATGGATGCGGTAAATTACGAAACATAACTGATATTAGTTTTGTATGTAGTCCATGAGCAAATCTTACTCAGGTATGATTAAAACTAACATGCAATAAAATGTGAGACATTTATGAAGAAGTTAATATTTCTGTAAAATGAAATATTTTCTTTACATTTTATCACCCCAATTAACACGAGTATATTTATGTCATACAAGTTTTGCATTGTTTATTCCATTTATGTGTCTATCATGTTGTGATCGAAATTTTGTAAGTAATCGTGTTGATATATTTGTTGCTATTATTTCCCAGTTACCTCAATAATGTACGTTTAAAATTTCAGGCATCTTCCCTCTTTTTACCTTTTCAGCATCCCTAGCCTCATGAGTGACCTATTGTATTCACAGCAGCTGATTTCGTGTTAGTGTTTTCTTGGTTTTAATGAAACTATGTAAGCAATCACGCTGTTTTGACTTTTACGGATATTGATGCCAATTGTTTACTATAACTACTTTGTTTGATTCACGTGTTTTCATTCAATGAATACTATGATGCATCCCCCCTTTTATATTTTATATCCTTGATGCCTTGTAGAGCTCTTAGTATGGTGCCTGTTGACTTGGTATTTTGTCTGACTCTCTGGTAAGAATAACCTCTGATGTTTATCGAGTTTTAACAGTTCTAATGATTCTAATGAACTATACCCCACATTTTATTTACATCTATTTTCGGAACTGACGCTCTTCCGTAAATGGCAAGTGTATTTTTCCCCACCCACAACCACCCTTTAATGTGATTTTCATGCTGGTCACACGTTTATATTTAACGGCAGTAAAACAAATGTCGATACTGATGAGAACTGTAGAGCATTATGTTCAAAACGGAAAGCATAAAAATCATGCGTTTCTGACGCTGACCATGCATTCTGTTCAAAACGGAAAGCATAAAAATCATGCGTCTCTGACGCTGACCGTGTGACATATGCATAACTTACGGCTTCGATATTAGTGATTTCTTCTTTTGACCTTAGCCTCCAAAACAATTTCCTTTAACAATCTAAATAAAACACATAAAAACATTCCTACAGCTAAAACATATCAGATCATTTTTAAATCATCCTCACTAATAACAACAATTAGCGAAGAAACACTTACTTTGCCAGATCTTTATGCCCTAGACGCTGTATGAATAATATGCAAGTACAGATGCTTAAACAATGCCTTGGAGTGTAGATCACAGGTAATATAGACTGGAGTAATTAAATCTTCGTTTTTCTTTAGTACAAGAGAACCCCCAGATGTTTTGTACATCACAGTAAAGTTAACTATAATTTGGTTTGCAATATCGCAGATTAATCTGGATTTTCAGGTTTCGTGTGTGTGTGTGTGTGTGTGTGTGTGTGTGTGTGCGTGTGTGTGTGTGTGTGTGCTTCAACTCAAGAAAGTTTGTCATGCATAAAAAATAACGTGAAATGCATGCTAATGAATATTAGTGTATGCTACTTTATATTAGTTCTGCATATATTTGATTAAATGTCTCAGTACGCCAGTAGTTAGGGAGGGATCTTCATGTGGCTTTATTTGTATTACATGCAAAGCTGAATACATTTTATTGATGAACCAACCGCTCTTGATAACTCTGAAAACCAATATTAAAACTGACGATCATGTTCTATGTATATGGGGGTGCGTCATATAATAGTTGTGTAACATGCAATGAATCGTGTAAAAAAAAGTATGACACTTTCGGCTAATCAGCTTTCAGCAATCAACTTTAGTAGTAGCAATGCGTTATCTTTTCGCTGAAAAGGGTAGCATTAGGAAGAAACAAATCAGTATTTAACACACTAAAGTCAACAAGCCCAAATACTTTATCACGTCAGATAACAACCGATGTCATGGACACGGTGGATCAGACACGCGTTACTCTTGACGAAAATAAACACAGGAATCGTAATTCTGAACCTCTATCTATACCCTCAAAGATCCTTCCGTCAATGTCATCTCTGTCGTAGGATATCCTCGTAGCAGATCTTGAGAAGAATGTTACAGTTAGAAATTTCAAGGGTTCATCTATTTATATCTCTTGAGGAAAACCCGGGTTCAATGGCCCATTGTCCTTGTCATACGCGTATAAAAGATTCTAGCAACTGTGTGTACGCCTTTAACAGTTCAGATTAAGAAATGAACCGTTGCTCCATAACGTCCTTTCCATAAATACAGCAACTGCATCGGGTCTAATTCTTCGACCTGGCGAAGATGTTAATTTCTTTTGAATCTGTTCCAGTACAGGTATTCAGTCAACTGGCCAGTAATGTAGCCACTCATAACTGTCTTCCACTAGCTGTAGGAGAGGTCACAGTATAACTGTTTCACTGAGAAAAAAATACAACTTAGTGTTTTTCCAGAATTTCGAGAAATACACACAGTATGAATCTCTCAGATCGACAATTGTGTAACCAGACACATACCCTTTTAAAGACTTCATAGAAAACCAGTACATTTGCTATCATACCAATTGTATCGTTTCTATACACCTCATTCAGAGCAGTTTCCTCAATACAGAGGTGAGATTTTACATCCAAATTGTGTTCATAGATATCATAGAAGTATACACTAGTTGTAAACCTTTACGATAGTCGCAGACGTTTACGCTAGTCATTTATGTTTATATACAGCGTATAACAGGAAGTGCGCACACCAAATAATGTTATAATTTTCAGACAATGTTCTGAGAGGTCGTGTTCTTTAAATATGGTGTATCCAGTAGGCTGAATTACTACGTCAGAGTGTCATGGTGGTTACCCATTCATTCTCAATAGCTAATTTTACACATTGAATATATTTGGACCAAATGATGCCTTTTGGTATCTACTAATTCTATTACGTTGTATTCCGATTTTAATAAGCACTATTCCTCATCTATTAAACACTTACCTGTAATCTGACTACTAATAATTTACTGTTCAAATTCAAATTTTGTTGCCGATAAAACTACATCCAATGATTATACATTAGGGTTTAAAGTTCGAGATCTATATTCATTTCATGTTTTTCAAAGAAGTTTTCTAGCTTATTGCGACAAATGTTTGTTTTGTTTTCTTAATTCCAGACACAGTACTTTTTATTTTTTTTCTGGCTTGAAGACAAATTAGAGGATGCTGTAATTTGTCTTTTTCAGATTTAGTCATTTTGCAGTAAGCGGCTAGTGTACCATTGTTTCAGATTTCATCATAGTTGCAAAATCAAATTTTAATAAACCAACCCATCTAACTTTAAAATAACTAAGCCAACTAGAAGTTACTTATCCAACCATCTAACTTTTATGTAATCAACCAAGCTAATATGAAAATGACCAACCGAACTAACTTTAACATAACCAACTCACCTCACTTTAATATAACCAACTCACCTCAATTTAATATAACCAACTCACCTCGCTTTAACATTAGCAACTCACCTCACTTTAACATAACCAACTTACCTCACTTTAACAGAACTAACCCACCTCACTTTAATATAACCAACTCACCTCACTTTAATATAACCAACTCACCTCACTTTAATATAACCAACTCACCTCACTTTAACATAACCAACTCACCTCACTTTAATATAACCAACTCACCTCACTTTAATATAACCAACTCACCTCACTTTAATATAATTAACTCACCTAACTTTAGCTTAATTAACTCAAATAATTCGTAAGTTAACCGTTATATATAATCCGTCCTGTATTTATTGTTATATTTGTGTAAAGTCTCTCTGCCTGTTGAATACATTGTCTTTACCCACCATCAATTTAACCAACCCATCTAACTTAAACTACCAACACACGTTAATTTAACATAAATAATCCGTGTAACTTTATCTTGACCAAAACACCTTACTTAAATTAACCAAAGTACCTAACAACAACTTAAACAACCCAACTAATGGTAACATATCCGACCTAATTGAATGTAACCAACCTACATAACCTAACATAACCAAAACAAAAGCTCAGCATAACAATAAGATGACATAACAATATCTAAACCAATCTACCTACCTTCGACGTAACCAACTCATCTAATTTTAAACTAAACCACCGGCTAGCAATAAATTAACCAACCATCTAATTTTAATGCCATCAACCTGATTACATTATTGGTAGTAATATGGGGCGATATAGCCACAATGGGAAATCCAGTCAACAAGGGCTTGGGCCTGTATAGCCTCAAGATTTATAGCCTCAAGGGAAAATCCAGTCAAAAATGGCTTGGGCCTATATAGCCTCAAAACATAGTGGGACTATCTAGCCTCAAGGGAAATTTAACATGGAGAAAATTGTTTGTATGTGGGCCTGTCGAGCGACAAGGGAAATGGAAGGCAAAGAAAGCAAACATCTTTTCGAGGTATATGAGTGACCCTGAAAACAAACCACACAATCTCATATCAAAACAGAAGGGAAGGAAAATACAATCACACAATATCCTATCCATACAGAAGGAAAGGAAAACAAAACAAGGATAATTAAGAACACAATACAAGCCTTGGAGAAAGCCAAAAAACAAGTGTTACCTTTGAGTACCATAAAGTGGCTCGTCGACTAATGATCAAATTTTCAGAGGATAAAATAATGGCCATTACCTTTTGTCCTGAATTCTATGATATTTTGGGTGGAAACTTCAGGTTGGTCAAGAAAAAAGAAATACCAGCCATAACCAGTAATTTGGATTTTGCGGAATATTTTCGATTCCCAGTAGAAATGAAACAGGAACTCAACTTGCTGTTTGTGTACTCCGATGTGGTGGAGTACAACGTCGTGGGACACACCTCTGTGCCGTTACTGCGTGTCATTCCTTTCAAAGTGGATTGTGCCATGATCGCAGATGAGGAAGGTGGAAAAACCTATCATGTTCACCGCGAATTTATACATCTTCATTATTTGCCTGTCAGTAAGTCGTATATTGATAGTGTCAACATTACTATACAAGGAGATCAAGGACAAAATATTCCATTTACCAAAGGGAAAGTCACAGTGAAACTCCATTTTCAAAAACGATTCTCTAACATCTGAAGATTGATGTATCCTGTGTAAAGAGGAGTCGCTCGACAACGAGGACATGGTTTAGGAGATATGTTTAAATCAGCCTTCGTTCCGTGGTCCCTGTTTTGAAAAGATGGTGACACTTGGATTGCACGCCTTAAACGATGCCGCATTGACTCACGGCAAAGAATTTCTTCAAAATGTTCTACCACAAGGAAGCTTTCTTGAGAACAGGAAAAAATGTCTTGCTTCAAAGGGGCAAAGAAATTTTGGGTCAACGAGAAAGTCCTATAAATACTCGTGGAAGTAAAAACTTTCACCATTGCCACTGGACTCCGATCTAAGGTCGAAGATCATCTGTTCCAAGGACAGTAACCCAAACGTTTATTCATTGATATCGTCAGCAATGCAGCCCTCAACGGTGCCCACGATCAAAATCCTTTCCAGTTTAAGCACTGCAAAGTATCCAAAATCAAAGTCAGTCGCGATGGCAAAAATTTGTGTACCCGACCCTTCGAACCCGACTTTGCCCAGAAGAATTACTTGAGATTGTACTTGTCGCTGTACGTATCAACAGAACAGTTAGGAACCAACACCACTCACGGTATTTCCTACGACGACTATGCAGGAGGTTACACTTTGTGGGCTTTTGATTTCACTCCAGACAAAGGCAGCGACGAAGGACATTTCCACCCTTTAAAATCTGGGCAACTGCGTGTGGAACTTCAGTTTGCATGGGCTCTTAAAGAAACGGTGAATGTCATTCTGTATGATGAATTTGATAATACCATAGAAATCAACAGTTTGAGAGAGATCATTCTAGACTATTATAAACTATGGAAGCCCCTTGTCATTCTTTGAACAGTGGAGAATCAATGGAAATGAAATGGGAGGTTACAGAGAAAGCAAATCCCCAAGACCAAAAAAAAAAGTAGTCATAATGCAGTTCAGATGGCCAGAACAGTAACAACATTTAGTCACCTGTTTTGCCAAACACTTGGAAGATAAAATGAGGGACATGATTAAGAAAGATTGTTATGGATGTCAAAACGATCATCCCAGTCAAATTCAAGACGATAAATGTATGCTGATGAATCAAGAAGAAAAATTGGACGATTATCTGAATGAAGATTGGAGTCTCATCTCAGAAGAATCCGTGTTACTTCAGTAGTATAAAGACTTGCGTGATCATTCCTCTCCTCCATTGTTTGCTCGAGAAATTGATCACATCGAAGCTTTCTTGGCCACGAATAAGGAGACGAAGCAAACAAACAGATACTTGACAGACCTTTTGCAAGCAAAAAGTCATAATCGATTTGATGACTTATTATTACCTGTGAAGAAAAAAAGGCCACACAAAAAATTGATACTTATGTTTGTTAGTTGAACAAAACTGCGTTTTGTTAGTTGTTTGTTATTTGAATAAAAAATGTCTTTCGAAACCAATGCGTCTGTCGTTTGTTTTACATTTGTTTTAAATATAGATGCTCTTTGACTTCTTTCTATCCCTCACATCAAACTGTTTCCACATCGGCTGTTTCCCCGTGTGTGGATAGTAAATTGTATTGTATGTGTTGTTTTGGCTTCTTCCCGTGTGTGTGGATGGAAGATGGTGTGATATTGGATAGTGAATTATGTGGTTTGTTTTGACTGCTTCCCGTGTGTATGATATATGGTGTGATATTGGATATTAGATTATGTGGATTGTTTTAGCTGCTTCCCGTGTGTGGATGATAGATTGTGTGATATTGAATAGTAGATTATGTGGTTTGTTTTAGCTACTTCCCCATGCGTAGATAGTAAATTGTATGTTTTGTTTTGTCTGCTTCCTCATGTGTGTGGATGGTAGATGATGTGATATTGGATAGTAAATTATGTCGTTTGTTTTGGCTGCTTCCCGTGTGTGGATGATAGATGGTGAGATATTTGATAGTAGATTATGTGGTTTGTTTTAGCTGCTTCCCCGTGAGTAGATAGTAAATTGTATGGGGTATTTTTTGGCTGCTTCCCCGTGTGTGTGGATGGTAGATGGTGTGATATTGGATAGTAAATTATGTGGTTTGTTTTGGCTGCTTCCCGTGTGTGGATGGTAGATGGTGTGATTTTGGATAGTAGATTATGTGGCTTGTTTTGGCTGCTTCCCGTGTGTGGATAGTAAATTGTATGTTTTATTTTTGCTGCTTCCCCGTTTTTGGATGGTAGATTGTATGATATTGGATAGTAAAATATGTGGTTTGTTTTGGCTGCTTCCCGTGTTTGAATGGTAAAAAGTGTGATTTTGGATAGTAGATTATGTGGTTTTGCGTTGGCTGCTTACCGGTGTGTGGATGGAAGATTGTATGATATTGGAATGTAGATTATGTGTTTAGTTTTGGCTGCTAACCCGTGTATGGATGATAGATTTTATGATATTGGATAGTAGATTATGTGGTTTGCATTGGCTGCTTCCAGTGTGTGGATAATAAATTGTATGGTTTGTTTGTTTTGCATATCTTGTGCTGAATGACATTAAACCCTATAACAACATTATTTTCTGCCAGGGTGATGTTAAGAGTTACCAACAACAACTTAACGAAAACACTATTCCGCTCAACCACTTTTCTTGAGGACAATGTAAAATTTTCACCCGGCAGTTTTCAGAATCATGCCCGGTATTGTGAAAAATTATTGCTTGCAGTTTTAAGGCTTCATTTGTTATCAAAACTATACCTATCATGAACAGAGAATGAAAATTGTTATTCCTTGGCTTTGTTCCATTTTAGGCATTATAGCTGTATAGTGTTCCCCACAATATACCAGGCATGAAATGATTTTCTCATGAATTTTTTTAATAATTTTATTTGAAAGAAGACATGTTTCCTGCAAATTACATTTTAATGCTTTTATTTCTTGGGAGGTGAATATTCTGCAGGATTTGTCTTGCAAGTATTTTCACTACTGGCTAAAAAGTTTTCATATTCATGAGAAAAAAAACATTCTGATCTATTTAGACAGTTTGTTGGAGTTGAAAATATAGCTTATCTTGTGTTTTCACTGCGCAATCCAGTGCATCATTATCACTTGTTTGGTTTGATGTTTGTTTGTTGTTGGAGTTTGTTTTGTGTTGATTTTTTTTTTGGATTTTTTTTTTGGGGGGGGGCAGTTAGGTCTCAATTTGCATGGTAAAACTATTAGGAGTCACCGGTCAGTCATACTGATAGAAACATTAGCTTAAACCTCATCCATATCTACATAAGGTCGGTTTCAATGGTCATTTATCATTGGATCCATTTGATATGTCGCTGTGTAAGCGTAGCGTGGTCACACACATCAATTTGATGTTTCATGATTATACTTTGATCTTTCCCATTTACATGATTTTGTCATCACACACACACACACACACACACACACACACACACACACACACAAAGACAATACACATCACACCATTGTTGCTGTTATTATCAACATCAGGACAATAATATAAGTTTAGTAACTAATTTTTAAATCATGCTAAAATTCAACCAAAGCACATTGTTTACTTGATCCTGCAATTGCTTTGTTAAGCTAGCTAGGACTGTTTAGACCGACTTTGTTTAGTTTTATCCTTGAACTAACATGTCATATATTATTCACGTCTAACTTTGTAGCTCAGGAATTGCTTATTAGAATTCAAGTATCATTGTAAAGTAAGTTTCGTTGTTTCCCTGATCCTATAGAGGTAAACAGAGACTAGAAGCTGCTCAGGTTAAATTTAATGTGAAATGAGAACTGCCACTTAATATAATAATAATAATAATAATAATAATAATAATAATGAGGACTTTAAATAGCGCCTAATATTTAGAAGCTCTAAGCGCTTTCCATTATCTATAATGATAGAACTAATATACAGAGAAAAATAATGACAAAAACAATGAATTGGAAAACATAAAAACATGCTGAAAACATATTAGATACAAAACATTATTAGGTCTCTAAGTTTGTCCCTGCAGTCGAAAAAGGTGAGTTTTAAGAAAACTCTTAAAAGGGACCCCTGTGTCCCTCTGTCTAATTTCAATGGGCAATTCGTTCTACATTGCCGAGCCCTGGTATGCAAAAGAACTTTGACCATATGACTTCATTTTCATAGTGAGAACAATGAGTATACGATTGTCAGAAGAAGAGTGTAAGTATCTTGCTGGTGTATACACGTGTGTAAGGCCGGATAGGTAAGTTGGACTGGAGTCTGTCATTGAAACATAGCACAGAGAACACATTCTGTGTTTGATTCTTATCGAATTGATAGCCATTGTAGGGTACAGAGCAGTGGTGAGGTGTGCTCTGATCGAGGTACTCTAAAGATGATCCGTGCAGCTGTGTTTTGAAGTTTCTGGAGTAAATATTGTGATGAACCAGAAATAATTAAGTTACAATAGTCAAGTCTTGAAAGTACTAATGAACACACAAGTGTTTTAGTGGCATCAACTGAAAGATATTTACGAATACAACTGATACGTCTCAGTTCAAGATATGCAGCCTTGCATATGTTCATGACATGTTGGTGCAATTTGAGAGTTATGTCTAGAGTAATACCTAAGTTTCGTACTGACTGTGAGAATTTAATGTTGGTGTTGCTGATATGTATTGTCTGAGCTAATGGAAGTGAATGGGAATGTCTTTGTTTTGTGATTAGAATAGCTTCAGTTTTATCATCATTAATCTGCACCTTGTTACATGTCACCCATGATTTCACATCAGAAATGCACCTCTCTACTCCATGGATGGTAGCATCAGCTTCAGTTGGGTGGCTAGACTTGTATATTTGGGCATCATTCGCGTACAGACCGGTGAGAGAACATACCCCTGTAGAATACCACAATGTAGATCAACTGGGCTGGAATGTATTCCATTTGCAGATACAATTTGTGTGCTGTTGACTAAGTAGGACTTGAACCACTGTAAGGATATATCCTGAATGCCAAAAGAAGATGCTGGAGACGGTGGTGTGTTGTATCAAATGCTGCAGAAAAATCCATGAGGGTGAGGACCTTAATCTTTCCACTGTCCAAAGCAGAGAGAATAACATTCAATACTTTCAGAAGAGTAGTTTCCGTACTGTGGCAAGGGCGAAATGCAGACTGTACATACATTTGTACATATATAATATCAAACAATACAAAATTACAAGAAACTTTAGCGAATTGTAGTTTTTGTAAAAACAAAACTTTTTGTCACATAACGTACATTTGGATATAGATATATAATTGAAGAAAACGTTTTGGAAACCATTGGCTACCTTTTGGAGTTTGGAAATGGCAAAAGGGAATAAGTGTACATATTTGAATCACTATGGCTGTTACAAAAGAAGGTGATGCTTTCATGTAAACCATGTCATATTGAAGACCCACATCCAAGAAGAAGAAATCCTTTGTGGACAAACCTTTTGTAGAGGCCAGCAATCGAGAAATAATAATTACAAAAGTAAAATATGCAATGGACCTAAATGCTTTCAATCAATAGAAGAAACAAATGACACAAGAGAAAAAAGAGCACCTCAAAACAATTACCGATAAATGCTTGATTTCTCTATAGCATCGTTTTTAATCTATTTTGCACCAAATTTAAAAGTGATAGTTTTACATAAATAAGTGATGGAATGATTTTCTTTTTTCTTTTTTTCTTTACTAAAATATTTTAAAACCAGTGCTTTATGTTTAGGTTTTGAACGTTTCAAGTGAGGTGTAGGAAGGCAATATCATAACGTTAAACAACAACGTTGAAGGAATATTCCTGCTTACTGGATCTCATTTGAATTCTCAAACAAAATGGATATGAGAAGGCAAATAGCTACATGTCGATATTGCTTTCATGAAGAGAATTCAAAAGTGAAACTACTTGAGCTTTCTCCAGATGATCAACAAGTACATTTGTCTATATATTTGTATTACTTAGATCTGTAAAATGGCCAATAAAAATTGGCAAATTGGATGCGAGGATTGCAAATAGTCCACCAGTCTCTTACATTTGTGTCACCTTTGGCTTGGCTGATTTTAATGTTTCCGCATTACGGCGAGTATGCTGTGTTCGTATTAGCATTAGACTCACGAGGACTGTTCACACTAATGTTTTCGGAGAAAATCTCAATCTGGCCCTGTCATAAATTAACGCTATAAATGAGGGATTGGGATAGTGTGCTTTAAATATAAAAGTTTTACACACAATAAACCTAAATATCAGACAAATAAACACAAACATCTAAGAATTCCTTAAAATTCCTTTCAACGGGGCGCTACAACCAAATACGTATACCACAAACTTAATTCAATACACATGCATTATATACTTATTCTGTATATTTTTTAAATTATAACCAAGCAGCGTACAAAAGAAGGAAAATGTATCCTTAATACGTTAAACGACGCAGCTGAATTGATGTCGGCTAATAAGGTAGTACAAAAGCATAAAATCATACACTTGATCTGATCTAGAGACCCGCGAATGCGCACCGATCGCACAACCACTTCAGTTAAAATGATTTGTCGGTTAGCCCCAACGACTTGTCCTAGAACACGAGTAGTATAGGTAGGACAATTATGTGTTGAAAACTAGCGAATTTAATTTTAAATTGGTACAAACTATTTTTTTCCTTCTAGTAAATTATAGTTCGTTTTACTTTGGAAACCTAGATATGTATTTCACAAGACCTAATAACGTTTCCTGTCTGAAATATTTTCATTATGATTTTATCTTTTCTAATTTCATGGTGTTTTTTTTTTTGCTTTTGTGGTCATTTAATTGTATATGTTCTCAAGCGTTTAGATTTTCCAAAGATAAGAGTTTACAAAGTCCTTATTATTATTATTATTATTATTATTATTATTATTGATATGCAGTGAAGTATTTCTGGACAACTACAGTTTCCAAAGCAAGGTAAACAAGCGACTCTATGGATATCTCGGCGATACTATGCTGGATTTGCGCATCATTTAGGATCCGTCGCAGCGATAAGATAGTTGTAAAAAATAACAATTTAAGAAAGAACAAAATAAAATTTGAAGAAAACAAATATGCAGTAAAATTAGTGCATTATATAACTCCGTGATTCTTATCAAAATTATGTATGTATGTATGTATGTATGTATGTATGTATGTATGTGTGTGTGTGTGTGTGTGGGGGGGGTGACATGTCAAATACCAGTCATAGCTCGTCTTTCTGTCAACATGCCAACACTAAAACATAATACAAACGCAACAGATGTTTTCCTCTGATAATTATTTTCGCATTTGTTATAAGAGAAAGCTGTACATTCGTTATCTTTAAAGTACTAAACGATGAATTTTTTAACATGCAATTGTTATGTAAGAAACGGGCGTTCAGTACGAGGCTAAATATTTCAGATGAAAGATACTGGCGTTAAGTGCGTGACCAAATATATCAGATGAAAGACACAGGCGTTAAGTCATTGACTAAATATTTCAGATGAAAGATACAGGCGTTAAGTGCGTGACAAGATCTTCTAGATTAAAGAGTTGTAATTGTTCAGGGATGTGCGCCTGCTTTTTATGGTCCCTCTTTACCCTTCCTCCCCCGCCTGTATTATTGGAGGAGGATGTTGAAGCCATATTAACAAGCTAAGCGAGTCGACCTCTATAATGTAGCAAGGTACAATATGTTCTGAGTCGCTAAACTACCTGACATGTCACTCAATTTAATATACATATTTCGTCTCTAGTTCAAAGTTGTAATTACCTATGCCAGTCAAAGATGTGCTAAATACGTGTTTGATACAAATTAACTTACATGGCATGTTGCTATTGGATATTCTGTGAAACCGATTCAGTACAATATACATCCTAGTATTCACTCAATGACAATTGGTACACATTGTACGAATAAACAATTATAATCTGAAGACAATGGAGACATCATACAATGATTAGTGTCGATTGCAAACCAAAAAAAAGAACTATCCAAATAGACTGGACATTGAAAATAGGTAATTATCAAAACAGATCGCACACCGAAATTAAATAACTATCACAGTAGATTGCACAATTAACTATTCAAATAGATTCGATACTGAAATTAATTAACGATCCAAATATTGATTGGATATTGAAATCATGTAACGATCCAAAAAGATTGCACACCTAAATTAAGGAACAATTCAAATACAATATAAGCCAAAATTAACTAACTGTCTAAATAGATTGGATACTGAAATTAAGTAACTATCAAAATAGATCTCACGCAAAAAATAAACTAAATTTCCAAATAGATTGCAAAACGAAACTAAATATCAATTCAAGTAGATCGCTAGTCTTACAAGGCACAAAAAACGTCCTGCCCCAATGTCAAAAATAATTGAAAATATCAATCAAAATCCTTACAAGTATAATCTCAATTATTAAATTTTGATGTCTATAGATGCTGTACTCTGAAGCCTGCTGATGCATTCTGTCATGATTCCATTGTTCCCCCCCCCCCCCAATGGAGTTATGCTGTTGGTAATCTTCACTGTATTTATACGTGGAAGAAATGCGTTAATGAAGAAAGGAACCTCACCTCACCTTTATGTAAAAAGGTGTCACTAATTTAGAAAATACACAATTTAAAGCATTACATGTACAGTCTAACTCTGTATAATGTCGCTGTCCCTAACATTATTGTAAAACGTCGGAACTTTTTTCTTATCGAGGTAGTAATTCAGTGTGAATAACACTGACATAATGGAGACAACGATTCTTGCAGATTACATGTTGTGCTTTAAAATAGATGGTAAAAAGACAAATACAAAATGTATCCACCTCACTAGTGAGATATTTCTTTATATATACTCCAAGTAGATTCCCAATACATATTAAATCATAGAATGGCACAATACAGATAATAGGTGCAGTTTTAAAGGATCAAAATAACGAAAAAATTACACGAGGGGTTTTAATGTCTTGTCAACATTTCCGTTTTCAGGCCATTTTTGTCAAAAAGGGTATAACCGTCCACTTCTTATTTTGTTGCAGCTGTAGATCTAACATTCTTGTACATCTTTTACTTATATCTAATCTCACCCAAATTTTAAAATTCATTATGATATGCGCTGGAAGCGCGATCAGCAACAGAAAGAAACACAAAATACCATGCTAAATGCAATAAACATTTGGATGTCAATTTTGCTGAAAGTATCATAAAACGTAATTATGGTGGTACTGTGAGGTAGGTACATATGGGAACAAAATATAACAGGTGAAAAGTTAAGTCCCCACTACTTAATTTCATTTGTCTTTTTGTTAGGGATGTGCAATTCGGTTACAAAACCTGTTTTCTGTTAAACAATCAAGGATACTTTTGGACTGCCAGCGTTATATATATATATATATATATATATATATATATATATATATATATATATATATATATATAGTAAATTGTCAAATATATGAATACGCATTTGCGATGTTCTAAAGGTAAGGCTGTTTACTTTTTAGTCACACAAAAAAGCAGGAAGATATTTTTTAGCCTTTCCCGATTATTATTGTTATCTTTTGTTTCTAGTTTCCTTTCTTGTGCTATTTGACAACATACTGTTGCAGCAATATTGTTGAATTATTATGACATTTTTTCGTGGTTAAAACATGATTTAGTGAACTTACTGGAATATTGATTTAACGTTGTTGTTCAATTTCATGATATGACATTCCTAGAAATTTAGAAAACGTCCAAAGCTACTGGTAACAGTGACGAAAGAAAGCTACGTTCTGTTATGAAATACGTATGCCCTTCTACTATTAAATATTTCAAAATATAGAATAAAACGTAGAATATTTTACGCGTAACAATATTCTAATCCAAAATTTAAATTAATAAATAAATCATAAATCAGTTGGTTTATTTTGAAGTACTCTCGATACTGAAAATCTGTACTACTTTCCCCTATAATTGATTTTTTTTTCCTTCATTAAAACCTTGCTACACATTTAAGATTTTTTTGCATATTTCTTTCATCTTAGGGGGTTTTTTCCTCTAAATAATTGAAAGTTTGATGAAACGTGAACTGTTTTTTGCACATAGGCGTACCATGATTTGATAATTATTTACAGCTTGATATTTATTCTCTTCTTTATACTTAGGCATAATTTAAGTGTCCTTTGACTGCTTCATGGTATTTCTAGTCATCAATGGGAAGAATCCAGAGCTAAATGTATTAAAATTGAAAGACAGGAAGAATATATAACTTTAAGAGGGTCTTATCAGTTAGAATATTCTTCATGTCGGCCACTGCCTTGAGTTTACAGCTTCATTTAACTATTTTCCTTTTCAATAAACTCAATTAAACCCCGAAGGGTTCTGCAGGTGAATAGAATCGCATGCAGAGATGGGCAAAAGGACCAAGTTACGTAACACACATTAGCCAATGACGTACATTTTTGGGGGGTCAGTACCAAAAGTAAGAATCACCCTCCAACTCCTCTTTTTCGTGGCGGATTATGCAATTCCGGGTGTCTGTAACTTCTATCAGGAAATGAATTTGTCCTTACCTTTGAAACATATATATGTACTCACAAAAACACATAGTTCCACCTAAATCACGCGTTTTTCGGGATAGCGGTGTCGACGAGAACCGACAGGTTTGACTTGCGGTTCTGATATCTCAGTATGAAAATGCTCTTTTGCAACTTTTGTCTTAACCTAATGACGTGAGTTTTCGTCATCAAAGTTGTATATGTCTCCTAAAGGCTCTACTATTTTACGTGTGACAAAACAGCGCATCCGTCATAAAATGAGAAAGCAAGTTGCACGTGCAAAACCAGACAATGCACTGATTAGCAATGGCTTCTATTAATTGCTTCTTTCTTCGATCGCATGTATGGTTATTCAGAAAAGCAAGCATTTAACAGAGAGAGAGAGAGAGAGAGAGAGAGAGAGAGAGAGAGAGAGGGGGGGGGAGAAAGGGTTGCAAAGTGAAACTGATAAACGTTTTTGCATTTATTACATTGTAATGTCAAAGTCATTGAATTCTTTTAGATACGTACCTAATGCATAAAATACTAAATGCTCTCTAATCCACCTTCGGTTGCCCTTGACCACAACATGTTAACTGATATAGATCAGTTCCCATCTTTTACCTCGTGTCAACATAATTTGTCTAACTGTTTCCATCACTGAAGCCTCATATTTCTCCCTACGATTAGCCTGATATGGAGCTATTGAAAGATTACAGTGATATTTATTTTGTCCATAGTTTACGTCCAAAGAGACATCTAACTAGTTGAAAACTATCAGGACAAAATTTATATTCCTTACAGACAAACTGGTTTGCGTTTCTACATGAAACACATAGTGTGGAAATATGAGAGCCATTTTCATTACCATATTTCAAATATTTTAATCTCATTCGCCACCTTCACCACCTATTTATTGTCATTATTGGAAAAAAAACAAAGCATTATTATTAGAACAAATAAATACCGCCGCCTTCTCATTTCCTCTTTTATCATATATACTTCCAGTGTCACTGTCATCTTCGTCACCTTCTGTTGATGCAAAATTGAAATTTTGTTTACAAATCTAATCAATCGTGGAAGTCACATATATTGAATATGTCATCAGGGTGAAATGTAGTTGAATAGAGGAAGCATATCAGTAAGGTCTACATGATATATATTACCAATAAACAAATACTAATAAATATAACGAGATAAAGGTATAAATCTTGAAATAAGAAGAGTGCTTCTAAACGCCAGCCGTGATCAATAACCCGATTGCAAAGTATTATATATTCATATGCACTGTATTAAATGTTCTGCTTTCCCTAGATAGGTACTTTGCACAATTCAAAAGAAGTCATCTAAGTATCATTTTTTCCGAACGTTATAACTAGGCATAGACAAAATTCAAGTTTATATCTTGGATAGTACATGCAGGTACAAGCGTAATTCTATGAAGCTTCATGAATGGTCTCATTTAAATACCATATATACAGCTTATTCATTACTTCTCTTGAATCAAAAACAAAATTAATAATTATTTACTTAACCTTCTTCATTTCAACACATACTTCAACACATATTCATTTATTTCAGATTCACTATTGTAATTTTTCCTACCATTATTATCAATCACGTTTAATCAATTTTTTACAAACTTTCAGACCATTTCATTACGTTGTCATGTAATCTTTATTCGACTTTTGTCTCACGGCCAACCATGGATGTTGTCTCGATTGAAAATAGTTACAAACCAAAACCCACAATGGAACGTATTAACAAGATGAAACCAACTCCCAGCTTAAATCCGTATTTCGATATATTGTCCTGCGTTTCTATAAGAAACATTCTGAAGATTTTCTTGCAATGCTCTTATGGAACCTGACTGTCATACAAATTCATGTTATTTCCCTGGAATGTCGTGAAGAGCTGATTCAAACTACAACTAGACATTATTAACGTATGAATGGACAATGGGATCCAATTTTAATAAAGTTAAGGCTCTACAGATATAGCGTCCATCTGACAGTCACCAATGTACGATGAAGTTGTTTTCTTTCAAAACACAAGAAAAGAATATGTTCCTACCTCTATTCTAATTTCATATCCATGGATGAAATTTCTTTACATCTTGTACTAATACAATTTCTATAAGATATACGCACACCGCTAACCAAACTGGCTAATTCCAAGTGCTCGACTAATCGGCCTGACATAGTCCAAAAATGCACTAAATTTAGCAGCCATTCGCGAGAGCGTAAATCCAACTTCACAAAGTGCAAGGAATAAAGTGTAGCATATATAATAGTTAAAACATATTCATTTTCAGATCGTTCAACAATTTACCTGTAATATCAAGGAACACAAAATGAGGAAGAAAAGTTAGCATATTGTGTCACAAGTGAACATATAAATAAATATCAAAATGTCTACTCTGTCACCCGTAAATGTACACGTTAATTAAGCACAATATTAAAGAAGTTTATACATTCATTTGACAATATATATTATAATCAAGAAATTCATTTTAAATATAGGGTATTATCAGTGCGAAATATATGGAAAAAATCTTTTCTTTTTTAAAACTTGAATGCTATTGGAAGAACGAAAATGTTCAGTTCAGCCATCGTATTGGGAGTGCACGTTTCATCTTCTCCGCGGAGAGAGTCCTTTCAGTTGCCGCTTTCATTCAGTCTGAGTGTCTTGAACTAAGAACATAGTCGAAATATATCAATTGCTGCTTTCTTTGATCGCATGTATAGTTATTTAGAAAAGCACTTAACAGAGAGAGAGAGAGAGAGAGAGAGAGAGAGATAGAGAGAGAGCTGCAAAGTGAAACTGATAAACGTTTTCGCATTTATTACATTGTAATGTCAAAGTCATTGAATTCTTTTAGAATCGTACCAGATGCATAAAATACTAAATGCTCTCTAATCCACCATCGGTTAACCTTGAGGGGGCGTCCACGTACGCCACTTTTGTAAACAGAAACATTTGTTTTAACCTTTGCTGGCTAACACCCTCACATTCCACTAATATTTTAGAACAAAAGAATGAAATTAAAGAGTTTAGGAGTGTGCACATTATGTTTTGAAATCTGGTTGTATACAGGTATGCACAAACAAAGCAACTGAAAAAGTTTATATTTCAGTTACGATATGATTACTAGAAATGATTCTATATATAATTATCTTCAAATCTTACTGAATAACCTACTTTAGTTAATTAGAACAGAGAACCTAAGATGAAAAATTTGCATGATAAATGTAAATTTACAATCTTTTTACCTCTTAATCATAATAACAACATTTTTCATTCCAGCAAACCACGTATGGAACAGACGCAGGAGAATCCAACACATCCTCCTCTATAAACATAATAATTATAAAGAATTCAATGAATAAATGGTTTCTATTCAACATTTTCGATCGCAAACTTTCTTCTCTGATAAACGTTAAAGTCAATACCTGTCTAAACTATTACAGGTGACTAAAGTCAGTACGCAAATAGTGGAAAAGAAATATATTTAGTAATTAAACAAATAGTTTTTAAAAGTTTTGAGAACTTCTGATTGTAACAACATGCAACTGAATCGTTTTCCTTAGCAACACTAATACTGGACATTTAAACTGATAAAATACATTTGTTTTTGTAGAAGTTACTTAACTGGTAGCAATTCATAATTTCTTTAAATAATTCTTGCCACCATTAGTGAGAAACTAATAGGGCTTCATACCAAGATGATGTACTGGCTTTTTTTGGCTCTAATTCTTTACTGTCATACTGTCTCCATCTTAGAAACACGTACTTAATTTATTTACCTTTATATACGTTTAAGAGCATCTTTTATATCATGTATTCGGAGGGCCCGAAAAACCGAGTGGTCTCAAGCTCTGTCCGTTAAGGATCGCTGCCATTTCACCTCTGTCTGTGTAGGGTGGAGTCTTGGATTCGGCCGATGTTGGTATGTGAAAAAGCTTGCCAGTAGCTACTCGTGGGCCGGTGGTTCTTTCCGGGGTATTCCGGGTGCTTCCTCCACCATTAATACTGGCAGCCATGTATAGCCTATATTGTGCTGAAAAATGGCGTTAAACCATAAAAAACAAACAAACATTGTAATTGATACCTTCTGGTGTGCAATTAAACAATTATTCGTCTATGTTTTGACGAATTGTGATATATGAATTGTACAAGTCCTATTAAAAGGCACCGAGTGTGCAATTACATTTACCAGTCATGACTGCATTATACGTTATTATTATAATTGATACAGTTATTACATAATTTATGAAATTGTTTTAAACCTACATTAAACATCCAAATCACACACATGCACACAAAAATTTAACAAATTAAAGATATATTCAATAACATGTACCAACTTTTATAAATGTAAAATAGGATCCAACATATTTAGAACCTAAGGAATGGACATACATTAAAACTTGGCCGCAACGCAGTTTTGGCATGGCAGAATCATTCTCCTTGAGGGGCATATATATCCGATAACATTAATTCAAGCATGAAAATGAGGTACCAATGAACTGATTTTAATACGAGTTACTCGCTGCTAACTGCGTCCACAAACTAATTATTATTGTTTTAAAATTCATAATAACAAGTTAGTCTCATTACAAGACTTTATACTCTAGACTTAAATGAACATCAATATAATGGTGGAATACTGTATCATGTATTTCAATATACGGAAGTCTCACTGTAAGACTGTATCATCTAGGCCACCATGGACAACACAAAAAATGATGGAATAATGTCATCATATAAGGCAGTCTCACTATAAGGTGGTGAACTAGGGCATACATACACATTATTAAGATGATGGAGTGCTATGTTATGTATTTCATTATTTGGGATTCGGCCAGTGAGGGTATGTGAGAAAGCTGGCCGGTAGCTTCTCGTGTGTCGGTTGTTCTTTCCGGGGTTACCCCGCGCCTTTCTTCACCATTAATGATGGCCGTCTTGTTTAGCATATCTTGTGCTGAAAAATGACATTAAACCCTATAAAAACATTAGTTACTACCAAGGTGATGTTAAGTGTGAGCAACAATAACTTAACGAAAACACTATTCTACCGCTCAACCACTTTTCTTGAGGAAAACTTCAATTTTTCACCTGGCAGTTTTCAGAATCATGCCCGGTATTGTGAAAAATTATTCCTTGCAGTTTTAAGACTTCAATTTGTTATCAGAACTATGCTTATCATGAACAGAGAATGAAAATTGTTTTCCTTGGCTTTATTCTTTTTTAGACATTACAGCTGTACGGTTTTCCCCACAGGATACTCGACATGAAATGCTTTTCTCATGAATTTTCAAAATGATTATATTTGAAAGAAGACATGTTGCCTGTAATTTACGTTTTAATGCTTCAATTTCTTTGGAGGAGATTTTTCTGCAGGATTTGTCTTTCATGTATTTTCACTAACGGAAAAAATGTTTTCATATGTATGAGATCGAAACATTTTTTTCTATTTACAACGTCTGTTGGAGTTGAAAATATAGCTTATCTTGTGTTTTCACTTCGCAATCTAGTGCATCATTATCACTTATTTGTTATGTTGTTAGTTTGTTGTTGGGGGTTTTTTGTTTGTTTTTTGGGGGGGTGGGGTAGGTCACACACATCAATTTGATGTTTCATGATTACACTTTGATCTTTCCCATTTAGATAGTGTTGTTATTACCATCACACACACAGACACACATACACACACAGACAATACACATCACGCCATTGCCGCTGTTATTATCAACACCAGGAAAATAATAGAAGGTCAGTAACTAATTTTTATATCATGCTAAAATTCAACAAAGCACATTGTTTTCTTGATCCTGCAATTGCTTTGTTAAGCTAGCTAGGACTGTTTAGACAGACTTTTTTTAGTTTTATCCTTTACAACTAACATATCATATGTGCTACACGTCTAACTTTGTAGCTCAGAAATTGCTTATTAGAATTCAAGTATCATTGTAAAGTAAGTTTGGTTATTTCCCTGATCCTATAGAGGCAAACAGAGACTAGAAGCTGCTCAGGTTATATCTAATGATAAATGAGAACTGCCACTTAAATTAATAATAATAATAATAATAATAATAATAATAATAATAATAATAATAATAATAATAATGACTTTGTATAGCGCCTAATCTTTAGAAGCTCTAAGCGATTTACACTATCTATAATGATAGGACTAATCTACAGAAAAAATGACAAAAACAATGAAATTGGAAAACATAAAAGCACGCTGAAAACATATAAGATACAAAACATTATTAGGTCTCTAAGTTTGTCCCTGCAGTCGAAAAAGGTGAGTTTTAAGAGAACTCTTAAAAGGGACCCCTGTATCCCTCTGTCTAATTTCAATGGACAATTCTACATTGCCGGGCCCTGGTATGCAAAAGAACGTTGTCCATATGACTTCATTTTCATAGTGGGAACAATGAGTATACGATTGTCAGAAGAAGAGTGTAAGTATCTTGCTGGTGTATACACGTGGGTAAGGCCGGATAGGTATGTTGGACTGGAGTCTGTCATTGAAACATAGCACAGAGAACAAATTTAGTGTTTGATTTTGTATCGAATTGATAGCCAGTGTTGGGTAAAGAGCAGTGGTGAGGTGTTTTCTGATCGAGGTATTGATCCGTGCAGCTGTGTTTTGAAGTTTCTGGAGTAAATATTGTGACGAAACAGAAAGAATTGAGTTACAATAGTCCAGTCCTGAAAGTACTAATGAACACACAAGTGTTTTAGTGGCATCAACTGAAAGATATTTACGAATGGAACTGATGCGTCTCAATTCAAGATATGCAGTCTTGCATATGTTCATGACATGTTGTCCAATGTGAGAGTACTGTCTAGAGTAATACCTAAGTTTCGCACTGACTGTGAAAATTTAATGTTGGTGTTGCTGATATTTATCGTCTGAGCTAATGGAAGTGAATGGGAATGTCTTTGTGTTGTGATCAGAATTGCTTCAGTTTTATCATCATTCATCTGCAGCTTGGTAAATGTCATCCATGATTTCACATCAGAAATGCACCTCTCTACTCCATGGATGGTAGCATCAGCTTCAGTTGGGTGGCTAGACTTGTTTATTTGGGTTTCATTTGCGTACACATTGGTGAGACACTGGGTGATGATCTTTGACAATTGAGAGCGGCTGAGTGTATAGGATAAATAGAACAGGTTAAAGAACAGACCCATGTTTAACACCACAATATAGATCAACTGGGCTTAAATGTATTCCATTTGCATATACAATTTGTGTGCTGTTGACTAAGTAGGACTTGAACCACTGTAAGTCTATATTTTGAATGCCATAAAAAAGATGCTCGAGACGGTGGTCTGTTGTGTCAAATGATGAAGACAAATCCATGAGGGTGAGGACTGTAATCTTTCTACTGTCCAAAGCAGAAAGAATGTTATTAAATACTTTCAGAAGAGTAGTTTCCGTACTGTGGCAAGGGCGACATGCAGACTGTACATACATTTGTACATATAGAATATGAAACAATACAAAATTACAAGAACTTTTAGGGAATTATAGTTTTTGTAAAAACAAAACTTTTTGTCACATAACGTATATTTGGATATACATATATAATTGAAGTAAAACTTTTGGAAAACATTGGCTACTTTTTGGAGCTTGGAAATGGCAAAAAGGAATAAGTGTACAGATTTGATCCACTATGGTTGTTACAAACGAATGTGATGCTTTCATGTAAACCCTGTCGAATTGAAGACCCACATCCAATAAGAAGAAATGCTTTGTGGACAAACCTTTTGTAGAGGCCAGGAATCGAGAAATAAGGACTACAAAAGTAAAATATACAATGGACCTACATGCTCTCAATCAATAGAAGAAACAAATGACACAAGAAAAAGGAGAGCATCTCAAAACAATTACCGATAAATGCTTGATTTCTCTATAGCATCGTTTTTAATCTATTTTGCACCAAATTTAAAAGTGATAGTTTTACATAAATAAGTGATGGAATGATTTTATTTTTTATTTTTCTTTACTAAAATATTTTAAAACCAGTGCTTTATGTTTAGGTTTTGAACGTTTCAAATGAGGTGTAGGAAGGCAATATCATAACGTTAAACAACAAATTTGAAGGAATATTTCTGCTTACTGGATCTCATTTGAATTCTCAAACAAAATGGATATGACAGGTCAAATAGTTACATGTCGAAATTGCTTTCATGAAGAGAATTTAAAACTGAAACTACTTGAGCTTCCTCTAGATGATCAACAAGTACATTCGTCTATATATTTGTATTACTTAGATCTGTAAAATGGTCAATAACGATTGGCAAATTGGATGCGAGGATTGTAAATAGTCCACCAATTTCTTACATTTGTGTCACCTTTGGCTTGGCTGATTTTAATGTTTCCGCATTAAGGCGAGACTGCTGTGTTCGTATTAGCATTAGACTCACGAGGACTGTCCGCATTAATGTTTTCGGAGAAAATCTCAATCTCACACTGTCATAAATTAACGATATAAATGAGAGGTTGGGATAGTGTGCGTTAAATTTTAAAGTAGTACACACAATAAACCTGAATATCAGACAAATAAACACAAAAATCTAAGAATTCCTTAAAATTCCTTACATCGGGGCGCTACAAACAAATACGTATACCACAAACTTAATTCAATACACATGCATTATATATTTATTCTGTATATTTTTTAAATTATAACCAAGCAATGTACAAAGGAAGTAAAATTTAACTGTAAAACGTTAAACGACGCAGCTGAATTGATGTCGGCTAATAAGGTAGTACAAAAATATAATAACATCGTACACCTGATCTAGAGGCCCCATTAGGGAGTTCTCTCCAAACTTGATATAATTTGAGTATTTGTTTTTCTTTTTTCTTTCTAAATGGGGAAAATTAATCGTAGGAAAGGAGTTCTTCTGACTCGCGCTGAATAATTGCGTTGTCAACAAATGGTCACGTATTCTTTCCATATCAATATATATATATATATATATATATATATATATATATATATATATATATATATATATATATATATATATATATATATTAGGGCATAACCGATTCGCATTTTTCTACCGATTTCCGATTCCGGATTTTGGGCATGAAATTTTTCCGATTCCGGATACGATTCGATTAATCGGAAATGCTAAATCCGTATTTTTTTCTAAAAAATTTCATCTTCCGTTTCCGGTTTCTGGTATCTGGTTTTGCCGTGTCCAGCATGTTACTTAGTACTTTACCATATCCGGCTTCATTTCCGGTTTTCACCCGTCGGTTCAAATAGATTGTCTCACAGCGTGGTTGTGTTGATCATATTGGACTTTTCTGACTTCTTATTTAACTTTATTAACGCACTATCGAATGACACGCAGTGTTAGACACGGTGCTATAGAAATTCAACTTTATTATTTTTATTATAAGAATCGGTCGTTCCTGCCTTGTCCGATTCCGATTAATCCGAAGTTCATACTATCCGGTAGAATCCGATTTCCGGATCAAAAGTCAGTTATGCCCTAATATATATATATATATATATATATATATATATATATATATATATATATATATATATATATATATATATATATATATATATATATATATGCATGTATGATGTATATAGGTATGTATATGTATATATAAAACAACAAAATAATCCCGTGCAGATGACACTCTTCAACCTTGAGATAATTTAAATATAGCATACTTCATGCGCGTCGTAATATTAAAAATGTTTTTTGTTACATATACCTACTAAAGGATCAAAATAGCGTTATTTTAATGGTCATTATTCCCACGCTAGAATGATTTGACATGGACTTCTAACTTGGATGCAATCATTCCAAACGTAGCATCTCTCTAGTTCCCGTTTTGCACATAATGTGAATAAATACACCAAATGCATTTTCATTCAAAATCTCACGCAACACTCCTGCACGGCACATCTTACCCCGAACAAATGCAAATTGTTGTACATGTTATGTTATATTATCCTGAATACTCAACTGTAAATATGTGTTCTTAGAGGAATTTTATAGGTAATTATAATGCGGCAAAGTAATGCTTCTACATACTTTAATAATAACATCAATGGTATTCCATGATTACATTTTATTGCCAATTTAAATTAAATGATCTCTCTCTCTCTCTCTCTCTCTCTCTCTCTCTCTCTCTCTCTCAATAAATGTTGACGTGTTCTAAAAATAGAAGACCTTTAGCTACAAAAAATCACAGGGATACAGCTGAAGACGAGATAACATGCAAATATCGCGAGTTGATAAGCACCAAGTATGCAAGTATGGTATATTCCAATCTGTGAAATAAAGGTTAGATTACAGATTGCTTAATGCGAAAAAGCCAGGTCTCTATATCCTTCTGAAATCCGAACTGGTGACGTTGAATGTAGCAGCTTACATTTCTTCAATTAAGTATATTTTGATATAGCGACTGTGGATGGCGGTCATCGTAGGTGATAAAAGATTACTGAGGATGAAAAGGATGAAGGGTGTACTACTAAACACATCATTCAAAAAAGGGAAAACAATGAAAAGAAAGAAAAGAAGAAAACAAAATGTACATATATCAATTGCTCAAGCATGTAGAGAACTTTATGCAAACTCCATCCCCCCACAAAGACATAAAATCCACACAAATCAAAGTTTAATGCGATTAGGAATTTTATTATTATAGAAAGCATGTATTATCATGATAGGAGTATATATACGTTGTGAAAAGATATAGTAAAACCTCAAGGAGTTTTCAATGATAATTATTGATACGGAAACGAACACAATCTCTCTTATGTTAGACAATTCGTTAAACGACTACTAATTTACAAGTCGGATCCAATAAGACATAGTGACTTGTGGACACAAAGACATTACTGATTAATTAGAAGTAAAAATAAACTGGTTGCATATAAATGTACATAAATTCGAAATTCAAGACTTGTGAATAAAATATAAGTCTATAAATCCAGTAGCCACCTATAACAAAAAATATGTATCAAACAGTAGCTGAATTTGCAACCAAAATGTTAAACATTTCGTAAAATGAAAAGACAACATTCTTTGAAACATTTGGAGGACAAAATTTAATTAAGGTATATGCTAGAGAACCGTTTTATTTTACTTGACTACTAAAGAAATTAGTAAATTAAATTATGCATGAAATGTAGTTAAATGTAGTTAAATTAAATAAGCGACTATATGGATATTAGAAAACTCTGAGTCCAATTTTCTAAACAATTTATGTCAAGTTTATGATTTATTTTTGTGCTATACCAAAGAATACATATACTTCTCGTACCAAAGCAACGCTGACAATAGATCAGTTTGACTTTGACAAAACATGATAAATGTGGAAAAGCTATTTTTAAACAAATGTACATGCAAGAAAGTGAAAAAATATTAATATTTACAGATTGTGAAACCATATAGCTAATTTGAACCTAACTATAATCGAATAAAATCTGGATACTAATGATACCTTGTCGTGTTTTCATAGAATTGTCTGAATTTGGTCCAGGCCAGGATTTCCATGTTGTATTTACAGCTTTCGCAGTTTCATATCGGCATACACCAGCGACGTATGAGTTACGGGATAAAAATACCAACGTATTCCTTGCCCACCTGTAGTGGACCCATATATACCATTCAAATTTGAATAATAGCAATTTTTGTACCACCATCCACCTTTGAAGTCTACAGCGCAATTTGATAGAGAGATGTCGTTGTCTTGGTCCTTGGTGGTAAATTTGGACTCTGAGTGATAACTAAGGGAATCCCCCGCAGTTCCGCTATACCCTCCTGCCGTGAGGAAGTATCCACTATTCTCATCTCCTACTTTGAAAGAACTGTATGTGGCATAGGTCTTGTTTGTGTCCGAAACAGACATATCTATACGCAATTGGTAGTTGCCCTGTGCCGTGAGAACATGGATGTTATCATTTCCAACCCAGAAGTTTCCATTCAAGTCACCAAATCCCTGCTTGTAATCTGACCAATTGCGATAGAAATCCACGTCCCCGCTGACTCTTCTCTGAATGACAGTCCAACCACCACCGGCAGTATCCATGTCACAGCGAACAAAGATTCCATCTTGACGCCCGTCAGGATAAATGACATACACACCGGTTCTAGTATACCCCTTTTGGTACAGTTCCTGACAGTCTCGTGGTCTTCCAGAGAGCGATCCACCACAGTTAGGATAGTAATTTGGACAAACAGGTCCGAGGCCATCACCCCATGTAGGCTGGCTATTACAGTTGCACGTGCAGTGACAAGAACTCGGATTACTACTGACATTATCCACCTGCCTATGCTGAATGTGGTTACTCTGATCGACCGGCTGCTGGGGGCTCTGAAGAAGGTCTGAGAGTTCAGCAAGAATGGCCTCTTCGTCTTGCAATTTCGTCTTTTCAGTGGCCATTATCGAGGCAAGAAACAGAGCCACGAAAGTAAAAACTGCTGCAAAACTTGCCATGGCGATGTTGTACGATGGTGTAAATATAGTCAAAATAACTATTCTACAGCGACAGTGTTTAAATACTGTACTCTGAAAACAATACACACTATTGATTAAGGTGAAAATCACTGAAGTATAAAATCAACACCAACTCTCATTGGTTAGAAATGCCATTCGTAGTTTTCGAGGCTGCATACAGGTAAATTACCATACTAAGAGCTCTACAAGGCATCAAGGATATAAAATATAAAACGGGGAATGCATCATAGCATTCACAGGAGAAAAACGCATGCATCGAACAAAGGAGTTATGCTAAACAATTGTCATCAATATACAAACAAATCAAAACAGCGTGATTTCTTACATAGTTTCAGTATAACCAAAAACAAATTTGAAAAGAATTACAACAAGCAATAATAGATCAACACTTGCTAGTAGGTGTATACAATGTGGTACAAAAAAATTTAGAATTGTTTCTCTGGATTTAAAAAAAAAACGAGGAGGTGATATAGCAGCAAAAATGATAAAAATCCTACGATCTCCATGGGCAAAATATCCAGGAGAAAAACACCTTGGTATGTGGCCCTGGAACCAGACTCGACATCAGACTTGATGGCCAAGACCAACCCCGATCCGGCGAATATCCAATAAACACTATTGATAAGGCGCGTCATGCTCATGATGTTGCTTACAAAAGCAGCAATCTGCAAAACAGACATATCGCAGATGTGAAATTGATTCATGCGTTAAATTCTAGCACTGATAAATCCTGCAAAGAAATATTAGCATCTTGGTTGATAAAATCGGCGATTAAAAGTAAATTATTGCTGGGTTCTGGTAATTAATAACAGCATTGAATCTATTTATTATTCCCCAAGAGGATACTGGAGGGGTAAATCAGCAATCGATAAACTCGCCAACGCCGCAAAATTAAAAAAATAGCATCTAGGCTGATTGGTTATCCAAACAGGCGATATAACAGATTTATCTACCTCCACCTAAACAAATTAACTTTGCACGCATTGATGTCAGCGTCCCTAATGAAGTTCATCAGGCTGATTTATTATTTCTGCCGCATGATACTGTTAATAAACACACATGCAAGTATGCGCGAACCGTAGTTGATGTTGCGGGTAGATACAAACAAGCTGAACCATTAACGACGACGTCATCAACTGAAGTAGTTTCTGCATTTGAAAGGATTTATCGACGAGGTCCTCTGCAGTGGCCAAATCTATTGCAGGTTGATCCTGTCAAGGAATTTCAGGGTGTAGTGTTATCAACAATAAAGAATCATAATACCACGATACGACGAAGACATACTGCACTGCATCGCGATCAGGCAATTGTTGAACGATTTCATCGGACAATTGCTGAGCGGTTATTTGGATATCAAAACGTCAAGGAATTTATCCAGGATACACGATCTCGCGTATGGGTCAAGCGATTACCAGGTGTATCTACCGCGCTAAATAATGAAATTACTCGAACAATCAATATGAAACCTATTAACGCTATCAAAAAAGTATATAGGTGTACAAAACTCACAAAATGATTTTTCAAAACAACGAATACTCGGTAATGTCACTGTGAGATATTTATATGAACCAGGAGAACTTGAAGTCGGTTAAAAAGAGCTACTGATCCCATTTGGAGTGTCACTACACATAAAATATCTAACATAACAAGATCCACGGGTAGACCCGCAATCTATAGATTAGATTCAACTGCTCCTAAGCGCGGATTTACACGTGAACAATTACAAGTGATACCCGAGCGAACTAAATTACCGCCGAGTGGTCTTAACTAGCACCTCTACGTCTGTTACACTCCAGACAAGTCAACATCGCATTATCTCTGGTATGACCAACACTATTATCTTTTCTGTCTACGGTAAATTGGCGAGGATCTTTATCCGACCATGACCAACGCATTATACAACTACAACTCGTGCAGTGATTATTCTGTTGTTATTTCAGCGTAATTATAAATTCATCATCAATATCAAATTCTCTGTTATTTTTGTTATCCTGTTGTTTATAACCAGCGAGTCTTTTTCTGATTATGTCATCATTCACAATATCACTGATTGTGGCGTCATTAGCATCTAAAACAACTCTTCGAAGTTGATTTATTCTTCATACTCTGGATATTGCGAGATAAACTAAATTCGACCACTCGATGCGATCATCTACCATCCAAACAATTGCATTGGATATAGTCAATCCCTTCGAAGATTGTATCGTCATTGTGTATCGTAGAGTCCATGGAGATTTAAAAGCGCGCAATGCATCTGCGACAACACCGATATCAGACAATATCATTTAACACGAGAATCTGCTTTTCAGTTTGTCCTGGAATATCAGCTTCAATATTCTATCTTCGTGTATCCGTAGGCCTATAACACAATGGCACTGGAAGTGTTGCAAATATTTCTTAGTGTGTTTCAAATAACTTCATCTGAAGTGTGTCTCTGATTATCTTTCTTCTTACCACTATCATATCATTTATTCTCCACGCTTCCCAAAAATCATTTAATGGGACTTCTGAAATTATTTCACGCGCTATTTCACACTGGATTTTATCCGGTTGTAATATGATTAATTTCTTGAACTCACTTAATTTTGGATCAAGTGATCTATGATCAGCATTGATTTCTTCATAATAATCTACAAAATTCTTCAGCCAATCATGTGGAGATAAACCGACAAATGGTGGTGGTTGACTATGATCGCCATACATTATCACAGCTGTATTCTTTAACAATAGCCAATCAAGAAACATTTTCAATATATCTAATGCCACACTGCATATCTCATCCCAAATAATAATATCAGAAATATATTTATAGCCTATTCGAACAGGAGTCCATGCGTCACCTTTCCATCGAGAAAACTATGATAAGTGAAAGCATTAACACCTCGCTGTTTCATCTCTCTTGCAAGTATGTGTTGGTGTTAGCACAATCATGTTTGATTTCCCTCGAAATAATTCGATCACAAGAGTCGTCTTCCCTGACCGACCACAACCGTTTAAGTAACTGGTTTTATATTTACATATTGGATCGGATAACGAAGGGGCCTTCGATAGTTATGATATCTGATTATTTTGTATATAATTCTTTTCAATCGTAACATCGATTGATTTAGAATAATCACGCAATATTTCCTTTATTATTCTCCATGATCCCCAACACTCGTCGGAATTTGTAAAATCAGCCATTCCTTCGCTATGTTTAACATCTATATAAAATGAATCAATGGTGATTCTAACTACGGTGTCAGGAAATATATTTATCATCGATAGCAAATTGATAGAAGCATAAGCCAGCATAGACGCCCTTAAATGTGTGTATTGGGGATTATTTCAATCTACGTAAGTAACAGTTGTACCGAATTTTGTTCCATCGGACACGAAAGCGTCTTTACGATTGACATATATACCTCCAGATGTTGCATCTGCGATTATAAAATCGTATTCAGCATCATCTAGAATTGATCGTGAATAATGTCGCTTGTGATCATATTTTTTCCACCCTGGGTGAATTTACAAATTATTATTCTACCGAGCTTCTTTGCGTGATTATTTCTGACTTCTAAGATCTCCTTGGACCATTTAACGATATTTTCTTCGTCGAACGAAGGAAAGTTTTCTTTGTTATCGCTAATTATACTATCTAGACTATCGGGTTGTGGTAACCAAACCTCAGTTTGTTTCCGATATGATATAATTGCTTCATTGACAGTCAGCGATATCAATATTTTACAATCAATCATATACCGTAATAACACTATTGGCATCCAGTGTTTTTCAGATATATGTCTACCAAACCAAACATAACAGCACGGATAAAGTCCCATAGCGATCTCGAATGATACTACACGAGCGAATCCGGTTAGATCAAACTCGGGAAGTGATCCATTAATCGCAACATGGGTCATCTTGTGTGTAGGATGTCCAAATCTTTTAAAATACTCAGAGCATTCACCTCTCCCGATTAAACTCGCTGGAAAACACGCAACCATATCAGCCGAAAAAACAACACTTTGGGGATCATATTTGGAATTCGATATTCAACCATTTCCGTATTCTATACAGCTTAATTGGACATCTAAGAAAAATTCAGCTCTTGTTGGTTTCCACAGATTTTTCTTTCTCGCGAAATGAGCTGCAACTGACGGGATTGTAAAACAGTTTGTTAGTAATTCCTGGTCGTTATCCGTTGAAAAACCACGAGCTAGTTTTCTCATCTCGTCGTGATGAGATTCAGTACGGTATATTTCGAAATTCGGTCTTACAAATTTATCGAATTTACACTCTTCGTCTTCAAAATTCTGAAATAACCACACTGACCGTGTGAATAAAATCAAACAATTCCTCCTCCCGGGAGAACTCCACAGGTAGATATTTTATGGTTCTAACCCGTGGAAATATTGTTATTGCGGAGGCCACGCGTATGCCTTATGGTCAATAATTTTGATTGGAGATCCCCTTGATCTATATTTCGGTTCGTATAATACTTCTCCTGTTATTGTCGCTACGGTTATTGGAAATTTTAATATCTTTTCTAACTCAGCTACATTTTGAATTGTTGCCCCGCTATCCCGGACTGCAAATGCCCATTCATTTATTTTTTTGCTTCTTAGATCCGTCAAAATGCTCTATTATTCTTTCGGCTACACAATTTATTCCTGACAATTTCACGGGTTTTAATTTCTCAATACTCGGTTTGTCATTTATCGGATAGATCCCATAAACACCGCTGTCACAGGATAAGCTATCTCGTAATACGGCTTGTCAATTGCAGTCAGCGTTCCTGGTTTGGAATCCAGACTCACAGTGACAGTCCTTTTATTTTTCAAGATGAATTTAAATTTGTCGCGTGTAATCAAATTTCCTGCTTCTGAACGGATAATGAATTTCACTCTAAAAAAATACTTTCTATGGTCAAGATGTGATATTATCTATGCTACTTTGTTGTCATTCATGGTAGCATCAACACTACCATCGATTCGAAATGTTGACCAACAGTGAGAATAACCATCGCGCTTAAATTCGTTAAACCCCTCATGGATTGTACCTATCATGTTTAGCAGCAGAGAGGGTGAACAGACCACACTTTTCCGACAAAATTGTGATTAAATCCTCAAAACGGAACATAGAGCCTTCCTACGAAATCTCATATTTTAACCAAAAGAAATTAATCTCCATTTAGCAAAGGGAGACTTTACGATTTTTTAATCAATTTTGGTCGCAACGATGTGGTCATTCACCCTCTCTGCTGCTACAAGTTAACAAAAATAATAAATGATTTTAAACAAATATTTGATCCAGTCCGATACGATATCGAGTCCGATGATCATGTAAATTTATTGTTATAAATCCATGCGGGGTTGACTGAGCGTTACTAAAGAAATTTTTAAATTGATTGAAGTCCATATCGGAACACCAAGTCTGCCAAATATTTCGTAGCGTATGTGTATCAACGCCGTTAAACACAGCAAGAATATTACAGTTATCTCTGATTACTTTTGGAATCTGAGTGTGTCGTTGAGTGACATATATCACGTCGGTGTTTTTATGCCTGCCTCGGGAAAATATTCTAGCTGGGTTTTGTTGATTGTCTAACATCACATCGTCGTATACGACTAATTTGTTAATGCTCCCATCAAGGTCATCCACGGATGGTGCCTCGTCAATATCAGTTATAAAATCGATGGCGTTCTCACCCTTAATTTCTGATGCATTCTCGTTAAAATCATTTAACACTTCATAGCATTGTTGATCATCTACGCTAGGAGCAACTAAATACAACTTATCCCACTTCATCCATCTCACTATTAAATTGAGCAACAATTGCATTTTGCCGGATCCAGATGGCCCGATTATAATTGCGCGGATAGAGTTTGGTAGCGCTTCATGATGCTTAACTGGTTCTCTTGTTTTAGTCGCTGAAAAATCAATTATATCCATATCTCTATACATAAATTATGGATCTATATTGTGTGAAGTGTAAAACGCGTACTAACACAAATAATGTGACGACCATTACAACTAAAAATAACAGATCAGCACTAACTGGTAAATGTGCAATATGTGGTACAAAAAAATTTAGATTTGTTTCTATGAAATCCGGAGATGTTTTTAAAAAAAACGAGGAGGTGATATCGCAGCCAAATTGGCAAAGCTCCCTGGAACCCCATGGGCAAAGTACCCCGGAGAAAAGCATCTTCCAGGATATAGCTACTGTGGCCCCAGAACACGATTAGATATCAGACTTGATGATCAAAATCAGCCCCGACCGGGCGAGTATCCGATAAACGCTTTTGATAAGGCGTGTCATGCTCATGATGTTGCATATAAAAGCAGCAATCTGCAAAACAGGCATCTCGCGGATGTGAAATTAATTCATGCGTTAAATGCTATTTCTGATAAATCTTTCAAAGAAAAATTGGCTTCGTGGTTGGTAAAATCAGCTATGAAAGGCAAATTGATGATGGGCGCTGGTAATAAATTATATGGAATCTATTTATTATTCTCCGAGGGGATACTGGAGGGGTAACGCTGCAATCAATAAACTCGCCAACGCCGCAAAAGTGAAAAAGGCCACTGCGGCTAATTGGTTATCCAAACAGGCTATATGGCAAATTTATCTACCACCGCCTAAACAAATTAATTACTCGCATTTTGATGGGACTGTCCCTAATGAAGTTCATCAGGCTGATATATTATTTTTACCACATGACAACGGTTACAAATACGCGCTAACCGTAGTTGACGTTGCGAGTCGATACAAACAAGCAGAACCGCTAAAAACAAAATCATCACCTGAAGTTGCTTCTGCATTTGAAAAGATTTATCGACGAGGCCCTCTACACTGGCCAAATCTGTTACAAGTTGATCCTGGCAAGGAATTTCAAGGCGCTGTTTTATCTGCGATGAAAGATCACAATGTCACCATCAGACGGGGGCATACTGCACTACATCGTGATCAGGCGATTGTTGAACGATTTAATCGGACTCTTGCTGAGCGGTTATTTGGATATCAATACGCAAAAGAATTCATCCAAGAAAAAAGATCTCGTGAATGGGTCAAAAGGTTACCAGCTGTGATTACCGCACTGAATAATGAGATTACTAGAACAATCAACATGAAACCTATCAACGCGATTAAAAAGGAGTCTATACCTAAAATGGAAATTCGAAGAATTTCACAAAAAGATTATAGAGTTTCCCAACCAATTCTTGGTAGTAATGTCACTGTTAGGCATTTATACGAACCAGGTGAGCTTGAAGGTGGCAGAAAGAGGGCTACTGATCCTATTTGGAGTGTTACTGCACACAAGATATCTACTATAACACGATCAACTGGTAGACTTCCAATCTATAAATTGGATTCAACTGCCCCTCAGCGGGGTTTTACACGCGAACAATTACAAGTGATTCCTGACGATACTCAATTACCACCGCGGGGTCTTAACTAGCGCCGTTGCGTCTGTTGCACTCAAGACAAGTCAACATCACATTGTTTCTGACATGACCGAGACTGTTATTTTTTCTGTCTACGGTAAATTGGCGAGGATCTTTATCCGAATACTGCCAACGCATTATACAATTGCAACTTGCGCAGTGATTATTCTGTTGTTGCTTCAGCGTAATTATTAATTCAGCATCAATATCAAATTCTCGTTGTTTTTATTTTGTCTTGTTGTTTGTAACCGGAGAGTTTTTTATCAATAATTTTAACATCAACGATGCTAGCATCATTCATTGTGGTGTCATCATCGAAAACAATTCTTCGAAGTTGATTTATTCTTCGTACTCTGGATACTGCAAGATAGACTAAATTCGATCATTCGATGTGATTATCCACCATCCAAACAATTGTATCTGATATAGTCAATCCCTGTGAAGAATGTATTGTTGCTGCGTAACCTAGCGTCCACGGGGAATTATTAGCACGCAATGCATCTTCAACGACGCTGATATCAACCAGCACAATATCATTTAACACTAAATTCTGTCTTTGAAATCCTTCGGATTTTGGTCATGGAATATCAACTTCTATATTCTGTTTTCGTGTATCCGAAGGCCTATAACACAACGGTACTGGAAGTGTTGCAAATTTTTCTTTATGCGTTTCAAACAACTTCATCTGAAGTGTGTCTCTGACTATTTTTCTACTTGCAATTATCAAATCGTTTGGTCTCCACGTTTCCCAAAAATCATTCATGGGAGTTTCTGAAATTATTTCACGCGCTATTTCACATTTGATTTTATCCGGCTGTAATCTAATTAGCGCTTTGAACTCGCGTAATTGTTCATCAAGTGATCTATAATCAGTGTTAATTTCTTCATAATAGTCTACAAAACCCTTTAGCCATTCATGTGGGGATGCACCGATAAATGGTGGTGGTTGGCCGTGATTACCGCACATGACTACCTTTGTGTTTTTGTTTAACAACCACTCGAGAAATATCTGTAATACTCTCAACTACAACGTGCATATTTCATCCCAGATTATGATTTCAGGAATGAATTTATCACCCATTCGATCAGGGGTCCATTCATCGCCTTTCCATCGAAAGAAACTATGATAAGTACAGGCATTTACCCCTCGTTGTTTCATCTCTCTGGCAAGTCTGTGAGTAGGTGTTAGGACAATCATGTTTGATTTTGAAACACTAGCGTTTTTATGATATAATTCAATTGCACGAGTTGTCTTTCCTGACCCACCACAACCGTTTAAATAAACTGTCTTGTATCTACATATTGGATCAGATACCGGTGGTGCATTAGAAAATTCGGATTGAATCTCATCACACTTTAAGTACTTTTCATCCATGTTAACATCTGCCGATTCACAATACTCGTGTAGCGTTTCCTTTTTAAATCTCCAACATCCCCAATTTTCCTCGGGATCTGTGAATTTAGCTACATCTGATTTGTATTTGTCGTGGATATACATAGAATCAGTGGCTACTCTAACTGCGGTATTAGGAAATCTATTTATCATCGAAAATAGATTAATAGAAGCATAGGCTAGCATAGAACTTCTCAAATGCGTATATTGTTTAATATATCCATCACAGTAGGTAACAACCGTACCCAATTTCTCACCATTGGATATGAAAGCATCCTTACGGGATACAAGTTTTCCCTGTTTCGTTAAATCCGTTACAATAAAATCGTATTCAGCGATGTCTATGATCAACCGCGAAGAATATTTTGCATTGTCGTATCTTCCACCCTGGGTAAATTTACCGATTATTCTTCGTCCAAAATCTTTTGCTCGTTCTTTTTTAATTTCAAATCACTCCTTAGACCAATTCATGATTTGTTCTTCATTGAAATCAGGAAATTGTTTTTGCTGTTCGCTAATTATACGATCTAGATCGGGTTGTGGTAGCCAAACTTCTTTCTGAGCTCGATAGCATATAATAGCTTCGGAAACAATCAACGATATTAGCATACCACAATCAATCATATATCGTAGTAACACTATTGGCATCCAGGCCTTTTCAGATATATGTCTACCAAACCAAAAATAACTACACGGATGTAACCCTGTAGCTAATTCGAATGATATCACACGAGCGAATCCAGTTAAATCAAAATCAGGCAATGGACCATTAATAGCAACACGAGTCATTTCATGCGTGGGGTGTCCAAATCGTTTAAAGTACTCAGCACATTCTCCATACCCGAGAAAACTTCCAGGATAACACGCGGATATATCAATTGAAATCATGCCATCAAGATGGTATTTCGTATTCCACAGTCCTCCATGACCAAATTTGACGCAACTCAATTTAACGTCCTCGAGAAAATCACTTCGTGTTGGACGCCATGAGTTTTTTTCTCTTGCGAAGTGAGCTACCACTGATGGAATAGTAAAACTATCCGTTAATAGTTTTTCATGGAAACTCTCTGGTGAAAAATCATTAGCGATTTTTCTCATTCTGTTATCTAATTCTTCAACGCGATATAATTCACCATTTGGTCTTACAAATTGATCAAATCCTATTTCGGGATCTTCATCACTTCTAAGTAACCACACTGACACAGGATCATCCTTACACAGCGTGTGAAAAGCATCGAATAATTTCTCATTATAAAAAACATCCCCGACGAACTCCTTAGGGATATATCTCACGGTTCTATCTCGTGGAAATATTGTTACTGCAGCCGTCCACGCGTGTTTGTTATGATCAATAATTTTAATTGGAGCTCCTCGCGATTGATATTTCGGTTCGTATAATACTTCTCCGGTTATTGTCGTTACTGATATTGGGAATTTTAATGATGCTTCTAATTTAGCTATATCAGAAATCTTTGCACCGTGCTGTTTCACTGTCAGTTCCCATTCGGTTATTTTCCTACGTCGCAGATCAGTTAGTTTATTTCCTCGGGATGCATTTGTGAAGTGTTCCATTACCCGTGTTGCTACACAATTCAGTGAACTAGAATATTTCATAGAAGCTAGTTTTGCAATATCGGGTTTATCATTTAACGGATATATCCCATAAACAATTGCTGTTACAGAATAAGATCTCTCGTAGTGTGGTTTGTCAATTCCAGTTAGAATTCCTGGTTTGGAATCTCTACTTACAATGACAGTTTTTTTATCCTTGAGGATTGGTTCAAATTTATCCCTGATAATCCATTTGCCTTCGACTTCGATAATGACTTTTATTCTGAAAAAATACTTCTGTTGGGAATTTCTTTGCAATTTACCCTTGAATTTCCAGCCAAGATGTGAAATTATCTCAGCTGCTCTTTCATCGTTCATAGTAGCATCGATGTTGGGTACATTGACATCTTCATCAATAATTCGAAATGTCGACCAACAGTGTGCTGCACCGTCTCGGTAGAATTCATTAAAACACTCCCTGATTTTACCCAGTATAGTTCTATCACCGATTAGACGTTTTGGTATATCAGAGACCCTATCGAGATTGAAATTAACATTTTTCCAAGGCTTAATTTTCGATAATCTTTGGAACTCCTTATCGAGATTGAATTTAGTATTTTTCCAGGGCTTAATTTTCGATAATCTTTGGAACTCCTTATCGAGATTGAATTTAGCATTTTTCCAGGGCTTAATTTTCGATAATCTTTGGAATTCTTTCATGGTATAATCAATGAATTTAGTATTTTTCCAGGGCTTAATTTTCGATAATCTCTTGAACTCCTCCATGTTAAAATAAAAACAAGTATTTAAATAGAAAAATATAATATAATGAATCACTGCAAGTGGCTAATGATTGGATCAACAACCCCGTGTAACAAATCATGCAGAAGCGAATTCTGTGGGTATCATTTACAAAGTGTTCGCAACGGTTCCTTTGGTCCCCTTCCACGCCTCCAATGTGGGGCTGGGGTAAGGGGAAAATCGCAGTTGTGTCTTGCTTGTGGGGGTAAACGATACAGGGAACTAAAACGCTATTATGACAAACGAATAAAAAATACCGTCATTGACCCTAACGATGACAAAATCATAAAAAACCCTCAAGATTATATCAAGAGGTTTACAATTAAAGCAGATATAAATTATACAAATAGTATTATTATACAAATGAGCCAAGATTTCAGACCCCATCCAGTGCTTGTTAATTACGAAGCCTCCAGTGATGGTGTTGTCAGGCACCGCAGACTAAAAAAACAGGTTGGATTTTTTAATAATATGGGATAATTGCTGTTTAGTGTTAGAAATAAAAAATATCTCTGTCATAGAATTTTTTTTGAATGTCATAGCGGATTGATTAAAGACGGCCTTGTTATTGATCACATAAATGGCGTGAAGACTGATAATTGTCTTTTGAATCTTCAAGCCGTCTCACAAAGTCGGAATTCAAAATTAAATGGAAGTGGCAAACACGCAAAACGCCCTAGGGGGGTCAAATCGTTTGATTTCGAAACCAAAGAGGAGAAAATATTTCAATCAATAAATGAAGCCAGTAGATACTTTGACATTTGTAGGGCTTCAGTACGATTTGTTGCAGAAAATATAATTAAAACTGCTCTCTCAAAAAAGACAGGTCACAGGATAAAATTCGTATACACCTGAAACGATTCAAGGGAGATAAGTCCTTTATGGATAAATCCGCCGCAACTCACACTCTACTCACTAAGTTCCCTTGTATTATGACGTCAAAGGAATTGTGCCGTATGCTATTACCTGTATACCTTGACTAGGCGCGCACACGTGACTGTAATGGAGTAAATACATAGTTTCGATAGAGCTGTATTTATCAATTTTAAAACCTTTTATTGTCGCTTTGTTTAAAACTGCATTATTTAAACAGTTGTATTTATTTAGACCATCTATAATACACTTTTAGTACAGACGCGTTCTTTATAATCCATCGCATTACCTATGTTCGCTCAGCCGGAAGTGTTTCCCATTAATTGAAGTAGGTGGGCGTGGTTAAAATTCCTCTGTATACAGCTCTTTGTGATCTAATCGATAATGTATTTTGTCTCGAGAATTAGAACAGGGAAAATACACGCTGTTATTTAACAACTGTATTATTTTGTTTTTAGTGTTTTATTTAAATATTTTGTCCCATTTAAATGTTGTGAAACAGCATTAATAAGTAATTCAAGGAAATAAAATAACACACTCGTGAATAGACGCGGCTGTATTAGTCGCCTTATATACGTTTTGGCTCGTAATAAGCTTGGGGCTTTCGAAAGCCAATTCCGACCAATCAAAACTAACCAACGCCATTACAAAACGGGCGTGTGGTTGTTTTTTGTCAATCATGCAACCGGGTTAATTTAGTTTGGTTGCTTTTGATTGGTTGGATTGGCCGTAGAAAATCTGCCCCGTCGTTTCATGTTTGTGCTGTCTTGTGCCGTCCCACATCATTACATCACAAATTCCATCATCGTTCCATTGAATTATAATCCATCCTTAATTAAGTATATGTATGCCTACAATCTGCCGCAACACTCGAGCGGAGATATATATGGCATTGTGCCGTCCCACATCATTACATCACAAATTCCATCATCGTTCCATTGAATTATAATCCATCCTTAATTAAGTATATGTATGCCTACAATCTGCCGCAACACACTCGAGCGGAGATATATATGGCATTGTGCCGTCCCACATCATTACATCACAAATTCCATCATCGTTCCATTGAATTATAATCCATCCTTAATTAAGTTAATTAAGTATATGTATACCTACAATCTGCCGCAACACTCGAGCGGAGATATATATGGCATTGTGCCGTCCATATTTAAGTTAATAAAGTATATGTTGTGATGTCCCCCAAGCATATCTTCTGGGCGGTCTAAGATGGTGTTTGCCACGTTAGGCCTCCCTTTCGGCGATGTATGCTTTGGGGTTTGTTGTGATGCCCCCCAAGCATATCTTCTGGGCGGTCTAAGATGATGTTTGTCACCTTAGACCTCCCTTTCGAAGATGTATGCTTTGGTGTTCCCTTGGGCTTGCATGGCACGCCCACCATCGCATCACAAATTCCATCATCGTTTCATTGAATAATTAACTTAATTAAGTATATGTATGCCTACAATCTGCCGCAACACTCGAGCGGAGATGTATACGGCATTGTACCGTCCATTAATTAACTTAATTAAGTATATGTATGCCTAAAATCTGTCACAACACTTGAGTGAAGATTTACGGCATTGTACTGTCCATAAAAAAAGGGTCAAAAACGACCCCCCAATTTTTTTTAATAATTAGAGGTAAAATATATTATATCTATATTTTTATAAAAATATGGATATCAAAGATGTAAATTCTATAATTGCTGAAATTTCAATTTTAAAGAATCGAGGGATAATATTATCTAAAGATCTCGACTGTGACAGGATTGCCTCGGAATATGAAGACATTGAGTATCAGTCTAGTAAGGGTCGTTACGTTTTACCTAAGATGTAAAGACTCGTGAAAGGAATTCAAAAGTCCATCTATGCTTGTTTGTACGGTAACGATATTGATGTATTTATAACGCTATTTAGCACCGTTGAAGCAATACGTCAAAAGCTCGGCCAAGAGTATCAAAAACGAGCTGAAATTAGTTCTAAGGTTCGTGATATTAGAAAAATATTAAACGAGGAAAAACCAGTATCCTAACCACGTGAGCGTTACTATAAAAAATAGGCTTTCAGTAAATTTTCAGTAAAAAATTATTTTTTTTAGCGTTTTTTGTAACATTCACATGGGATTTTCTCCTGAAAGTATACTCAGCAATTTGAGCTTGTTCATGCAGTTATGTGCGTACTGGATGATCTGGTTGTGATAGCAAGTAATCACCGCGACGCCTTCATTTTCGCGTAGTTGTTGTTGTTGCCGCGTCGTTAACAAAAATCGTTCATCGCCGTTCTCAGATATTACAATTCTGAAACCACCAGCGATGTTATTTCTGAAACACTCGCGGATAGCGTCGTACAGTTTAACCTTGTCCGAGATGGATACGTTAGCTTGATGGTACATTATTTAATAACTCAGCTTTTAATTGTGATAGTTTCACATTTGAAAACTCAGTTCACAAACACTATATGGTAGGTGAATCGCTTACAACTAAATTAGCCCGAGAGCGGCTAGCAGCAATTAAAAAGTTTATACCGGTTCGAGACAGACTTCGTGAGAAACTTCAACAACGACAACAAGCGCAGACTGACTTTTCTGTGTCAAGTGAACAACTGTTCGCCCCGGTAACTAAGGCGACCAAATATGTGACAACAGCAACTGAACGAGCAATATTTGGAGATATTCCTGAGGAAGGCAAGCGACGAGAAGTGCCTGTTCTTGGTGTGCTTGAAAAGATAGCAGCAGAGATCGGACAAACAAGCGCAGGAATACAACAGCTATCCAGTGATATAAAAACTCAACGCGAAATTGAAGAACGCGAAGAAGAACAACAAGGTGAAGCTGCAGGAAGAGACTATTTACCTAGAAATATATTTACAGTCGTAGCATTAAATAGAATTGAAAAACTCGGTACGGATTACGAATTAGCTGATTTTGCTATAGAAAATTTTCCAAAGGGTAAAAGAGAGAATTTATTAAAATACCGGTTTGAAGATGTTATAAGAGGCAGAAGGGATTGGGCATCACAAGTATATTTAGCGAAACACGGCGGGAATAGAATCTTACCGTTATCACAGCATCCTGGTTTTAATGACTTTCTAGCTGCGGTTAAAGGCGGTTCACAACCACCACGTTATACGGAGGATCCAATCCCGGAGGAAATAGACATAAGAGCAGAAGCCGGTTCTAAGAAAGCAAGTGGAAAAGGATATTCAATTAAAAATCCTTTGGATTTCAACGCAACCGTGACATGTCCTGGTAATATTCTCAGTGATATATCACGGTTGGAAGTTCTCATCGGAGGGAAGCGAGCCGGAAATAACTCACCGGAAGTAATTAATGAAGCAGCTGATATCTGTAGACGATTATTTGCCGGCGGTATCATGGACATTGATGTATATCGAGAACTCATTGCTGAATTAGTTGAAAATCACAGAGACGCCCTACGTTATGATGAAAATCCTATGGATCTTAGTGATTGATCACTAATTGAAAAACTACTAGTTTTATAACAAGATGATCATACACTACAACCATGATAAACCCGTAAGCGTCTACGTGGTGAACTCACGATTGCCTGTTTATAGAGCATATTACGGAGATGGTTTCGGCAATACCATTGCGGGTTTATTTACAAGAATGACCCCAAAAGTGACACCGTTAGCTAAACAATTATCAATGAAAGCCATTGATATTATTCGTGATAAGGGAATCAGCGCTGTTGGAAATCTTGCCGGAAAGGCATTTTCGGCCGCGAAAGATAAAATAGCATCATTGGTGCGAAAGAAACCAACAGTGCTGCCGTCTACGGCAGTGATGCCTGCAAAAATCAGCAAAGCAATAAATAGCGCAGTGGAAGAAAAACTAGCGTCGTTGGCGAACAGTAACCAAGATGATATCGCAAACATGATAGCAGGAAGTGGTTTGAAACGAAAACAAAAACGACGATGATTACAAAGAATTTCACAATTGAAAATACTAGTATGTTAATATAATGTTCAAAAGAACAGCTGATCCAGCGTTAGATATGGAAGACCCAGTACCCAAGGACAATTCCGTCCGCGATTATCAATTTTATTCCTATCATGCAATCCAAGCAGATATTCGATCGCGAATTGAACTTCAAGTCCATGATACCAGCAAATACTTTCTACCCGCTGAAGCGTTTATTGAAGTAGAAGGAGAACTTGTGCAACTTACTGATACTCCTGCTGCACCCGCACCGTATCCAGATGGTACCAAAGTCGGCTTAGTCAATAATGGTATCATGGCGCTATTTGAATCCGCGAGATATCTCATTAACGGAAAAGAGATTGAGTCTATAGAACGTGATGTTGATGTGGCTACAACAATAATTGGGTTAGCAAGATACTCCGATGATTATACAAGATCAGCAGGTCCGTCTATGATGTTTGCAAAAGATAATAAAAACTCTGCTGGACCCACTCAATTTATTGTACGACGACCAAATAATAATGCTGGCGCTGCTGCTGTTGATGTCGAGAATATGATTATAAATACTGATCCCCAGTACAATCTAGGAGCTGCAACACGAATAGCAATGTTGGCAGGACAGCGTAAATCGTTTTCATGCACGATTCCGTTGCATCATATATTTGGATTCTGTAGAAATGTACGAAAAGTTATTTATGGAGCGAAGCATACAGTAGTACTCGTGCGAAAGGGTAGTGACAATGATGATATCTGGAGAATTCCAGCGAATCCTGCAAATCCAGATGATGACGCTGGTAAAGTCAAATTAACTAAATTGGTCTTGTGGATGCCAGTAATGACCCCATCAATTACCACGAAAGAGCGGCTACTTTCATTTATGGACACAGGTGGCAAATCATTGCTAAGTTGGCTAACAACAACAACAGATGTTAAGTAATCAGATATCAATGGTACATTTACTTGGAACTTGGCCTCACAACAAGGCGTTTCAGCTCCACGTCATATATTTATCGCGTTGCAGGATATGACAAGAGTGGAATCACAATTGCACAGTCATATGATATTTGATCAATTAGGAGTTACTGAGGTCTCGTTGAGAATAAATGGTCAGCAGGAACCATCCGAAGACATACAACTTAATTTCAATCAAACCATATTGCGCGCGTGTAACATCGTATGCTGTCATATATGGGCCGTGATCAAAATGTTGATACTGGTTTGCAAATATCGCAACATGATCTTAAGAACTTGTCTCCGATATACTACTTTTCGCTAGAACATCTTGATTTAACAAGGCAATCCGTCGTTGATATACACTTCAGAGCCAATGTCCTTCGTGGCGTTATTGCTAATTATAGAGCGGTTGCTGTTATTCTCAGCGACAAATCAATGTTGTTAGAAGGTGTTGGTGGACGAATGAGAATCATTGAAACACCAGTGGAAAATATGTAAATGAAACTTGAAGAGTTTCCAATTAGATCAATTGAAAGCATAAATGTGTTTTACAATAAAATGACATATAGTGTTGTTAGTGTCAAGCTGACTGATGGTCAGGTCAAGAAATTGCGATCAAAATCCGCTAAAGAATGTGGAACCACAATAACGTTAAAATAAGCGCAGATGTCCGGCGGTACACATAAAATATCACTGACGGATCGTCAAATAAAACATTTCAAAGATGCGCTAAAGAAACGGCGAGGGATTCAAATTGTATTTTCGAAAGCTGCAATCGCCAACATGATAAAATCAGGTGGTATATTTCCATTGTTAGCTGCAATACCAGCATTGATTGCAGCGGCTGCCCCAGCGGTGGCAAAAGCGGCGGCATTGGGGGCCGTTGGGACCGCGGCAGGGATGGCGTTGAAAAAGGCAACTGGGAAAGGATATAAAAAAGGGAAAGGGTTTAAGACTACCAGGAACCCCGTATTCATGGTACAGCGGGAGATCCGTTCACGGATCCGGCCTGAGAATACCAGGAACGGTTTATTAGTTGAAAGCCCAATTCTTCCCATGTCCAATTTTGATTTAATTGATGCTGCTAAAAAACTAGCGATAAAAAACTTCAGAGGGGTTTTTATGAGAGATCAATTACCGAGAAAACCTAAACTCGTCGAAACCGGTATCATCAATCTTGATAACAGCAGCGGATCGGGAACTCACTGGGTTGCATACGCGATCGATCCGCGTGGGATTGTCTATTTTGATTTATATAGGTTAGCTCCGCCAAGCGAGTTTATGCGGTATATAAATTCTTCGATGAAACTCAAAGAGTTTCCGATTTTTTATTCCACGCTGCCAACACAACAATTAAATGATCCATGAAGTATTAAATGTCCTCGCGGAGATTTCATCGTCACAAAAACCACCTCATCTGGTTGTAAATAAATACACGAGTGGGAAATTACAAGGTAATTTTAGAGAATCAATAAATTAAAAATACTAGAGTCTTTATAATAATGATTAATATTTGGGGACAATCTCTGTCAATGTTGAAACCCACCGCGGAAACATCTGCGGGTTTAAAATAACAATGACATCGATGAAATCAATTGAACCGATAATAGTCCCAGAGGTATCACAATCGCATCGATATCGATATGATACCGGGAAAGAGTTTTCCGCGAACTTGAAATCACTTTTTGAGCGCTATCGTGAAAAAAAGAAAAAATACCAACGCAGCGTAGCAATCATCGACATCACCGTGTACTCGGTATCCTGTGTGATGGCCAAAGCCGGGGTTATTTTGTCAACGGTGGCCATGATGGCTCCGATTGCAGTTCCTATCGCTATCTCCGCGGCAACAACAATTGCGGCAATCGCCACCGCGATAACTAAAAAGTTATTATCATGTTCTCAGAAAAAACTCAACAATTATACAGCTCGGTTCCGGGTGGTATTTGACGCATACTCGAAATTATCCGAGTTGATCTCGCTGTCGATAGATAATTCGTTCATATCCGATGTTGAATTTTCCACGATGACCCAGTTGTATAACTCCGCGATGTTGAAATTGGAAATTGAAGACAGCGTTAACAATAATGTCACTCGAACTACTTCAACGAATCGCGGAGAATACCACTCCGATACGAACAAGCATGATATCAATAACATCAACAAACCCTGAATTTAGTGTGAACTTCCCTTCTCCGATTCCAGTGCGTGAGATCGCGCTGGCAAAATTACGAGTATATCATAGCTGGCCTAATATCAGATCGGTTGCATTTGGTGGTCAGCAACCCAATAACGCACTGGTGTTCTCGTATAATAATAAACCCGATGGTACTCCAGCGTGGGAAACTGTTTCGTTACCAACTGGGTCGTACGAAATTGAGCAAATCGATGCTGAAATTCAGCGTTGAATAAAATCAATCACTGAAAAAGAATCAAAAATAGCTATTAATCTTCATGAACCGACGCTCTCGTCGTCGATCGAAATAAGCACAGAGGGATACATTGTAGATATCTATAACAACTCGTTAAGAACAGTGTTAGGATGGCCTGAAAAACCACTGGAAAGATCCGCCACCGACTTAACCACAGACGTACAATCATATCATGAAATCAATCCCAGTTATCGAGAAAATTTATCTGATATAAGAAAAGGAAAAATCGCCGATAGATTTATATTTACCAACAAAGACACATTGCAATGGGATTTTATCATTAAAAGAACAGCCGACTCATCTGTTACTATTTCATTTACGCTAACTGACATCCGTGGTTATTTTAATGAAATTAAACAATTATATGAAACACAACTAGAACAACTACGGAAAACAAAATCGCAAAAACACGTTGAAATATTAAATCAGCTTATATCTGACATGGAATATATCAATGAACTAATTATTCAAACAAAAACCAATGACAACAGCGACAGTAAACAACAATTCCTAACCGGTTACAATATCACAGAAGACAATCTGCGTAATTTCAAGTTTCCCAAATACAACGCTGATGAACTAGCAAGAATTGTTAGGAATGTTAGCAAGGCGCTACAAAAACCAGATTCAACTGTCCTCCTCAGGTATAATAATGATCCAGATGGTGGCGGTAGGCATATTGCCCCGCATAATGTGAATATTTCAACGGTGATTGCGCTCAATTTAACATGTGATGCTATCGAAGGAAGCTATCAAATTAATCTCGAGCAATCAAATCAAGCTCAGCAGGGATATATTCTTTATTCGTTTGCACCAACAGCTCCTCCGGGATTCCTAATTATTGAAAAACCAATTAATCCTGTCTACATGCGATGCCAAAATAATTCGTTAACGAGAATTAATTTCCGACTCACCGACCAGTCAAATAAATTAATTGATCTACAAGATGAGGTGTTAGCGATTAGTTTGTTTGTAAAGTCCTAAAGACTCGATCAAATATTCGGTTGAAATCGTAAAATGATTTTTGTTAACCTGTAGCAGCAGAGAGGGTGAATGACCACATCGTTGCGACCAAAATTGATTAAAAATTCGTAAAGTCTCCGTTTTCTAAATGGAGACTTATTTTTTTTGGTTAAAATATGAGATTTCGTAGGAAGGCTCTATGTTCCGTTTTGAGGATTTAATCAAAATTTTGTCGGAAAAGTGTGGTCTGTTTACTCTCTCTGCTGCTTGTTTCTATCACTTATTAGACCCTTATTTGGTGCATCTACGGATTCTCTATCGAGATTGAATTTAACATATTTCCTAGGTTCGATTTCGGATAATCTACCAGACTCCTCCATATTATAATTAAAACAAGTATTTAAATATAAAAATTATATATCATGAATCACTGTAAGTGGCTTATGATAGGATCAGTAACCGTTTGTAACAAATCATGAAAAAGGAATTATGTGTATATGATTCACAGAGTGTCCGACGAGAAAGCTTAGGTCCGTTACGCTGCATACAATGTGGGGTTCGTGTGCGAGGAAAATCGCCGTTTTGTCTCAATTGCGGTGGTAAGCGATAATGGGTACTTACGCGCTATTATGATAAAAGAGTTTAAAACTTCAACAAAGACTCTATCCCTGACAGCGTCCATGACAAAATCATAAGAACACTTCAAGACTACATTGACAGATTCTCAATAAGTAATAATTAATTAGAATATGTATATAAATAAGCCAAGAATTTCATCCCGTGATCATCGATTATGAAGCGTCTCGTGATGGTATAGTTAGACACCGCAGATTGAAAAATTGAAAAATCCATTAGAAGTGCACACTGGCCTGGGGAATCTTAGATTTACTGCTGGGGGAAAAAATATTATTTGTCAGAGATTGTTTTGTGATTGACCATATTGATTCTAATCCTAGAAATAATTCTTTAGAAAATTTACGAGCTACCACTCAGAGTTCAAATACTGCATTTGGGAAAACCGGTACTTCTAAAACAGTTGCAAGGAGACCTGTCAAATCTCTCAACGTAGAAACTAACGAAGAAAGCATATTTCAATCAATAAATGGAGCCGGCATGTATTTCGATATTTGCGTGACTTCGGTTCGACGTGTTGCAGAGGAAATACAAAATTCAGCTTTTTCAAAGCGTTTTAAAAACAGAATTATCTTTGAATATTTATAATGACATCCTAACACCAAAGGAAGATAATTACTACAGGGATGTGTATGTGTGTGTGATAGAGTTACTGTCCTTGGATGGGATTTTTGGATAAATATAAATAGACGTGCTTTACGGTGTGACTAAATTTTTGTCTATGTTCATTTGGACATATATTCCTGTGGGTTATTTTAAAATCTGCGATTTTTAACTACAAATATATTCCTATGGGTTTATTTTGAAAATCTACAATTTTTAGCTACAAGTGTATGTCTCTACAAGTATATATTAATTTCAAAATATATACTTGTTGATTGGAACACTAAGCGTAATCCGTACACGGTTGGATCTCGTCCCGAAGCCCAGCGTTCGAATCTCGTGGCAGGCATTATTGTCGACGGTACTGTTCGGAGAGTTTAATATACAGTGGTGTCCGCCCCATGCTCAAAAAGTTCAACAGAAAAAAATGCACATTCTCCCAATGCAGTTAATTGGGAGGTACTGTTTTTGTACCCCCGGGAATTAATTTCATAGGGGGAGGTTGTGCAAAAAAATATTTTGAATTGAGAGAATGGCTCCCGAATGTCAATATAACTTGTAATTAGTGTAAATATAATTTGTAAATATCTATATGTATATCTCTAGGCGTGATAAGATGCGAAGGCACCTTAACGAATGAAGATTGTGCCGTCCTACAACTCGGTCTGTTCACTTTTTTTTAGTTTTGTCTGAAAAAGTTTCGGTCTCGTAGAAGCCTCTTTTTTGTTTAAAAACTTCGTCTATTCATCCTTCTTGCTGCTGTATGTCATGCATACAAGATAACGTGAAATAAATGCTAACGAATAGTAGTTTTATACTATTTTCTATTAGTTTTGCATATACTTAATAAAAGTCTCAATACCCAGTAGTTAGGAAGGGATCTTCAAATATTGTCAAAGATAAAAAGCGATGATGTTTTTGATTACACGTTAGTGTGGATTGAACAAATTTGACGGAATATATAACAAAATAGGTAAAAGAAATACGTGGCTTCATTCGTATTAAATGCAAAGCTGAATACATTCCATTGATAAACCAACAGCTCTTGATAACTCTGAGAACCAATATTAAAACTGACGATCATGTTCTATGTGTTTATGGGGAGGGGGATATCATATAATAGTTGTGTACCATGCAATGAATCGTGTAAAAAAAAGTATGACGATTCGGCTAATCAGCTTTCAGCCATCAACTTTAGTAGTAGTCTTTTCGCTGAAAGGGGTAGCATTAGGAAGGAACAAATCAGTATTTAACACACTAAAGTCAACAACCTCAAATACTTCACCACGACAGATAACAACCAAAGTCATGGACACTATGGCTCAGACACACGTTACTCTTGATGACAATAAACAGAGGAATCCCTATTCCGAACCTCTATCTATACCCTCAAAGATCCTTCCGTCAATGTGATCTCTGAAAGGTCACAGTGTAACTGTTCACTGAGAAAAAATACAACTTAGTGTTTTTCCATAATTTTGAGAAATACACAGAGTATGAATCTGTCAGATCGACAATTCTGTAACCAGACACATACCCTTTTATAGACTTTATAGAGATCCAGTACATTTGCTATCATACCACTTTTCCCGTTTCTATACACCTCATTCAGAGCAGTTTCCTCAATACAGAGGTGAGATTATACATCAAAATTGTGTCCATAGATATCATAGACGTTCACGCTAGTCGTAGACGTTTACGTTAGTCGTAGACGTTTACGCTAGTCGTAGACGTTTACGCTAGTCATATATGCTTACATACAGCTTTTAACAGGAAGTGCGCAAACCAAATAATTTTATAATTCTCAGACAATATTCTGTGAGAGGTCGTGTTCTTTATATTAGTGTATCCCGTACGCTGATTTACTACGTCAGAGTGTCATGGTGGTAATTCATTCATTCTCAGTAGATAATTTAACGCCTTGAATATACTTGGACCAAATGCTACCTTTTGGAATCTACTCATTCTATTACTTTGTCTTCCGATTTTAATGAACACTATTCCTCATCTATTAAACATTTACCTGTAATCTGATTGATAATAATTTACTATTAATTTCAAATTGTGTTGCTGATAAAACTACATCCAACGATTATACATTAGGGTTTAAAGTTCGCGATCTATATTAATTTCATCTTTTTCAAAAGAGTTTTCTAGCTTTCTTGCGACAAATGTTTATTTTGTTTTTGTTAGTTCCAGTCGCAGTACTTTTTATTTATCTTCAGTCTGGAAGACAAATTAGAGGATGCTGTAACTTGTCTTTTTCAGATCTAGTCATTTTGCATTAAGCGGCTTGTGTAACATTGTTTCAGATTTCATCATATTTCATAATCAAATTTTAATAAACTAACCCATCTAACTTTAAAATAACTAAACCAGCTAAAAGTAACTTAAACAACCGTCTAACTTTAATGTAATCAACCGAGCTAATATGAATATGATCAAACGAACTAACTTTAACATAACCAACTCACCTCACATGTAACAATAACTTAATCATCTCCTCAAACAGTAACTTATCTCACCAAATTTAAAATCTAACCAACCTACATAGCCTAAACATAACCAATGCGCCTTACTTCAATGTAACTAAATCAACTACTTGGAAAATAACCAGCCCAGTTAAGAATACTTTAACACACATTTCAACTTCAATGGTACCAACACTTCTAACATTAATATAAACAAACCACTAACTTCAACACAACAAAGACACCATTATATCAAACTCTAGTCTATCGCACCTAAATCAATTAACCACCCATCGATTCGACCGTCCGTCCATCCACTATTCTATCCGACCAACCGACCATCCTTAAAGACTTGTTCCATCCATCTCTTCAGCGTTTGTGCCGTATATTCTCTATCCATCAATTCGTCCATGCGTCCGTCCATTCATCCATCCGACTGTCCATTAATCTATCATTCCGTCCGTCCATCCATCCATCCGTACTTCGATCCATCCGTGCCTCCGTTCGTCCGTGCGTCAGACCGTCCATACGTCCGTCTATCGATGGATACAACTAACGTTAACATAACTAAATCAATTAGCTTTAGAATAAACAACCCAGCTAAATTTAGAGACCAACGCAGCTAACAATAACTTAACAATCTAACATTTAATGTTATCTACCAAGGTTACATGAATATAACCAACCCAATTAACTTAACATAACCAACTCACCTCTCTTTAACAGAACTAACCCAACTAACATTATCTTACTTAACCCAACTAATTTCTAAGTTAACGTATTTGTTGTCTTGTTCTATTGCAGTGGTGCCCTGTCTACGTCTTGCTGTGTTTTCTCTACTGGTGTATATGATCCGTCCTGTATTTGATGTTATAAATGCGTATGTCTCTCTGCCTGTTGTATGTCTTTTCCTTACATAACTCCAACGTAACCAACATACCTAACATTAATTTAACCAATCCATCTAACTTTTACTACCAACACACGTAACTTTCAGAAGAATAATCATTGGAACTGTATGTTAATCAAATCACCTAACTTAAATTATCAGAAGCACGTAAAAATGTCTTAAACAACCCACATAATGGTAACATCTCCAACTTACTTGAATTTAACCATCCAACATAACCTTAACATAACCAAAACCCATACCTTAACATAACACTAACATGACATAACAATATCTTAACCGATCTACATATACACCTTCAGACTAACCAACCCAGCAAATTTGAATGTAACCAACTCAGCTTATTTGAATGTAACCAACCCATCTAACTAACTTATCAAGCCCACCTAACTTAGACTTAACTAGCTCACGTAACCAATGTACTAACCCAAACCCGCAATGAGGTGGCGTCACCGTTCGCCAGGATTGGAAACATAAACATTTGTTTCAACGTTTGCTGGCTAACGACCTCACATCCCACTAATATATTAGAACAAGAGAATGAAATTAAAGTGTTAAGGAGTGTGTACATTATGTTTTGGAATCTGGTTGTATACAGGTATGCATAGACAAAGCAACTGAAAAGGTTTATATTATATGTGATTACTAGAAATGATTCTATATATAGTTATCTTCAAATCTTACTGAATAATCTACTTTAATTACTAGAGAACAGAGAACCTAAGATGATACATTTGCATGTTACAATTTAAATTTACAACTTATTTACCTATTAATCATAATAACAGCATTATTCATTCCAGCGAACCACGTATGGAACAGAAGCAGGAGAATCCAACACTTCCTCCTCTACAAATATAATAATTCTAAGCAATTCAATGAATAAATGGCTTCTATTCAACATTTCCCATTGAAAATTTTCTTCTATGATATACGTTAAAGTCATTACATATCTAAACTATTACAGTTGATTAAAGTCAGTAGACAAATAGTGGAAAAGAAATATATTCAGTAATTAAATAAATACTTTTTAAAGGTTTTGAGAACTTCTGATTGTAACAACATGCAACAAAATGGTCTTCCTTAGCAACAGTAATACCAGACTTGTAAACTTTAAAATACATTTGTTTTGTAGAAGTTACTTAACTGGGAGCAATTCATAATTTCTTTATATAATTATTGCCATCATTAGTGAGAAACTAATAGGGCTTTATACCAAGATGTAATTGATTTTTTTGTGGCTCTAATTCTTTGCTCTCATACTTAATTTATTTACCTTTATATACCTTTAAGAGAATCTTTTATATCATTTTAACAGCTCTTCATGCCATTGTATGTCATATGAGTTGTTAACAATGTATTCCAGGGCACCGAGTGGCCGAATGGTCTAAAGCGCAGTCCGTTACAGATCACTGCCATTTCACCTGTCTGCGTCGGGTGGAGTCTTGGATTCGGCCGATGTGGGCATGTGAAAAAGCTTGCCAGTAGCTTTTCGTGGGCCGGTGGTTCTTTCTGGGGTATTCCGGATTCTTCCTCCACCATTATTAATGTCCGCCATGTATAGCCTATATTGTGCAGAAAAATGGCGTTAAACCATACGAAAAACCATAAAAGACCCTAAATAACCCCAATGTATTCGATACCTTCTGGTATGTAATAAACAATTATTCGTCCATGTTGGGACGAATTGTGGTATACGAATTTTGCAAGTTCAATAAAAAGGCTCTGAGTGTGCAATTGCATTTACAAATCATGACTGCATTATGCGTTATTATTATAATTGATAAAGTTAATAGATAATTTATGAAATTGTTTCATACCTACATTAAACATACAAATCACACACATGCACACAAAAATTTAACAAATTAAAGATGTATTCAATAACATGTACCATCTTTTATGGAAGTGAAATAGGATCCAACATATTTAGAGGCTAAAGAATGGACATCCAATAAAACTTGCCCGCAACGCAGTTTTGGCATGGCAGAATCCTTCTTCTTGAGGGGCATACATATCTTATAATAGTAATTCAAGCATGAAAATGAGGTACCAATGAACTCATTTTAGTACGAGTTACTCGCTGCTAGTTACATCTACGTACTAGTCATTGTTTGAAAATTCCCATTAAAACACAGACACACATTTCATGACAAGTCAGTCTCATTACAAGACATTATACTCTAGACCCTAATGAACATCAATATAATGGTGGAATACTGTATCATGTATTTTATTATACGGCAGTCTCACTGTAAGACTGTTTCATCTAGGCCATCATGGACAACACAAAAAATGATGGAATAATGTCATCATATAAGACAGTCTCACTATAAGGTGGTGAAATAGGGCACACATATGCATCATCATAATGATGGAGTGCTATGTTATGTATTTCCTTATTTGGGATTCGGCCAGTGTGGATATGCGAGAAAGCTTGCCGGTAACTTTTTGTGGGTCGGTTGTTCTTTCCGGGGTTACACCGCTTTCTTTCTCCACCATTAATGATGGCCGTCTTATTTTGCATATCTAGTGCTGAAAAATGACATTAAACCATATAACAACATTATTTTCTGCCAGGGTGATGTTAAGAGTGTACAACAATAACTTAACAAAAACACTATTCCACCGCTCAACCACTTTTCTTGAAGAAAATTTATATTTTTGTCCCGGCAGTTTTGGAGAATCATGCCCGGTATTGTGAAAAATTATTACTTGCAGTTTTAAGACTTCATTTGTTATCAAAACTACACCTATCATGAACATAGAATGAAAATTGATATTCTTGGCTTTATTCTATTTTAGGAGATATAGCTGTATAGATTTCCCCACAATATACCGACATGAAATGCTTTCCTTATGAATTTTCAAAATGATTTTATTTGAAAGAAGACATGTTGCCTGGAAATTACATTTTAATGCTTTTATTCCATTGGAGGAGAATTTTCTGCAGGATTTATCTTTCAAGTGTTTTCACTCCAGGAAAAAACGTTTTCATATTCATGAGATCAATACATTCTAATCTAATTAGAACGTTTCTTGGAGTTGAACATTTTATATGTCGCTGTGTAAGCGTCGCGTGGTCACACACATCAATTTGATGTTTCATGATTTCACTTTGATCTTTCCCATTCAGACAGTGTTGTCATTACCATCAAAGACACACACACACGCACACACACACACACAAAGACAATACACATCACACCATTGTTGCTGTTATTATCAACACCAGGACAATAACAGAAGATTAGTAACTAATTCTTATATCATGATAAAATTCAACCAAAGCACATTATTTACTTGATCCTGCAATTGCTTTATTAACCTAGCTAGGACTGTTTAGACAGACATTTTTTAGCTTTATCCTTAACAACTAACATGTCATATGTTATTCACGTCTAACTTTGTAGCTCAGGAATTGCTTATTAGAATTCAAGTATCATTGTAGTGTAAGTTTGGTTATCGCACTGATCCTATAGAGGTAAAAAGAGACTAGAAGCTGCGAAGGTTAAATTTAATGTTAATGAGAAGTGAAACTTAATATAATAATAATAATAATAATAACAATAATAATAACAATAATAATATAAATAATAATAATAATAATAATGAGGACTTTGTATAGCGCCTAATCTTTAGAAGCTCTAAGCGATTTGCACTGTCTATAATGATAGGACTAATCTAGAGAAAAACAAATGACAAAAACAATGAAGTTGGAAAACATAAAAACATGCTGAAACATATAAGATACAAAACATTATTAGGTCTCTAAGTTTGTCCCTGCAGTCGAAAAAGGTGAGTTTTCAAAGAACTCTTAAAAGGGACCACTGTGTCTTTGTGTCTAAGTTCAATGGGCAATTCGTTCTACATCGCCGGACCCTGGTATGCAAAAGAAGTTTGTCCATATGACTTCATTTTCATAGTGGGAACAATGAGTATACGATTGTCAAAAGAGGAGTGTAAGTATCTTGCTGGTGTATACACGTGGGTATGTCCGGATAGGTATGTTGGACTGGAGTCTGTCAGTGAAACAAAGCACAGAAAACAATTTTGTGTTTGATTCTGTATCGAATTAATAGGCAGTGTAGGGTACAGAGCAGTGGTGAGGTGTGCTCTGATCGAGGTACTGTAAAGATGATCCGGGCAGCTGTGTTTTGAAGTTTCTGGAGTAAATATTGTGACGAACCAGAAAGAATTGAGTCACAAAAGTCTAGTTTTGAAAGCACTAATGAACACACAAGTGTTTTAGTGGCATCACCTGAAAAATATTTACAAATAGAACTCATGCGTCTCAGTTCAAGATATGCAGCCTTGCATATGTTTATGAAGTGTTGGTGCAATGTGAGAGTACTGTCTGGACTAACGCCTAAGTTTCGTACTGACTGTGAGATTTTAATGTTGGTGTTGCTGATATTTATAGTCTGAGCTAATGGATGTGAATGAGAAAGTCTTTGTGTTGTGATCAGAATAGCCTCAGTTTTATCATCATACAATTGGTGAGACACTGGGTGATGATCTATCTCACTTGAGAGCAACTGAGTGTATAGAATGAAAATTACAGGTCCAATAACAGACCCTTGTGGAACACCACAACATTGATAAACTGGGCTGGAATGTATTCCATTTGCATATACAATTTGTGTCCTGTTGACTAAGTAGGACTTGAACCACTGTAAGGCTATATTCTGAATGCCAAAAACATGCTGGACAAGGTGAAGTAATATATTTTGGTCTGTTGTGTCAAATGCTGCAGACAAATCTAGGAGGATGAGGACTGTAATCCTTCCACTATCCAAAGCAGAGAGAATGTCATTAAATACTTTCAGAGGAGTAGTTTTCGTACTGTGGCAAGGGCGATATGCAGACTGTACATACATTTGTACATATAGATTATCAAACAATTCAAAATTCCAAGAAAATTTAGAGAATTGTAGTTTTTTTTAAAAAACAAAACTTTTTCTCACATAATGTACATTTGGATATACATATATAATTGAAGTAAAACTTTCGTATAACATTGGCTACTTTTGGAGTTTGTAAATGGCAAAGAGGAATAAATGTACATATTTGAACCACTATGGCTGTTACAATAGAAGGTGATGCTTTCATGTAAACCCTGTCGTCTTGAAGTCCCACATCCAAGAAAAAGAAATGCTTTGTAGACAAACTTTTTGTATAGACCAGGAATCGAGAAATAAGAACTACAAAAGTAAAATATACAATGAACCTACATGCTCTCAATCAATAGAAGAAACAAATGACACAAGAGAAAGAAGAACATCTCAAAGCAATTACCGATAAATTCTTGATTTCCCTATAGCATCGTTTTAAATCTATTTTGCACCAAATTTAACTCAGTGATAGTTTTACATAAATAAGTGATGGAATGATTTTAGTTTTTATTTTTTCTTTACTAAAATATTCTAAAACCAGTGCTTTATGTTTAAGTTTTGAACGTTTCAAGTGAGGTGTAGGAAGGCAATATCATAACGTTAAACAACAACGTTGAAGGAATATTCCTGCTTACTGTATCTCATTTGAATTCTCCAACAAATTGGATATGATAGGTCAAATAGTTACATGTCGATATTGCTTTCATGAAGAGAATTTAAAAGTGGATCTACTTGAGCTTCCTCCAGATGATTAACAAGTTAATTTGTTTATATATTTGTATTACTTAGATCTGTACAATGGCCAATAACGATTGGCTAATTGGATGCGAGGATTGTAAATAGTCCACCAGTCTCTTACATTTCTGTCACCTTTGGCTCGGATGATTTTAATGTGTCCGCATTAAGGCGATTAGGTTGTGTTCGTATTAGCATATTAGCATTAGACTCACGAGGAATGTTCCCATTAATGTATTCGGAGAAAATCTCAATCTGACCCTGTCATAAATTAACGCTATAAATGAGAGGTTGGGATAGTGTGCGTTAAATATAAAAGTTGGACACACAATAAACCTGAATATCAAACAAATAAACGCAAAAATCTAAGAATTCCTTAAAATTCCTTAAAACGGTGCGCTACAACCAAATACGTATACCACAAACTTAATTCAATATTCATGTATTATATATTTATTCTGTATATTTTTTAAATTATAACCAAGCAATGTACAAAAGAAGGAAAATTTATCTTTAAAACGTTAAACGACGCAGCTGAATTGATGTCGGCTAATAAGGTAGTACAAAAGTATAATAACATCGTACACCTGATCTAGAGACCCCATTAGGGAGTTCTTTCCATGTTTGATATAATTTGTGCATTTGTTTTTCTTTTTTCTTTTTAAATGGGGAAAATTAATCGTAGGAAAGGAGTACTTCTGACTCGCGCTGTATAATGGCGTTGTCTACAAGTGTGTATAATAGTCACGTATTTTTTTATATCATTATATATATATATATATTTATATATATATATATATATAAGAACAAAATAATACCGTGCAGTTGACACTCATCCCACCTTGAGATAAATTAAATATAGCATACTTCATGCACGTCGTAATACTAAAAATGTTTTTTGCTACATATACCTACATAAAAAAATTAAATAAGCTCGTGCAGTTCTACTGTATATATGTATGCTTAGAGGAATTTTGTAGGTAATTATTAAATGCGGCAAAGTAATGCTTCTACATACTTTAATAATAATATCCATGGTATTCCATGATTACATTTTATTGCCAATTAAAATCAAATGATCTCTCTCTTTCTCTCTCTCTCTCTCTCTCTCTCTCTCTCTCTCTCTCTCTCAATAAATGTTGACGTGTTCTAAAATTAGAAGACCTTTAGCTAACCAAAAAATCACAGGGACACAGCTGAAGACAAGATAACATGCAAATATCGCGAGCTTTTAAGCAACAAGAATGCAAGTATGGCATATTCCAATCTGTGAAATAAAGGTTAGATTATAGATTCCTTAATGCGAAAAGCCAGGTCTCTATATCCATCTGAAATCCGCATTGGTGACGTTGAATGTAGCAGCGTATATTTCTTCCTTTTCCATATATTATGATATAGCGACTGTGGCTGGCGGCCATCGTATGTGCTAAACAATTACTGAGGATAAAAAGGATGAAGGGTGGTTGAAGAACAGGAAAGTTCTGTTGGTAAAACTCAAAAGGGTATTTTTTCTTTTATGTATAAATTTACTCATGAGGCTTAAAAACTAATAAAACAATTTCAAATATTGAAACCTAACGATTATCACACTTTTGGTGATTTTGTTGCTTAAAGCTATCATTCAAGCAATGATTTTTTTGAAAGAAGAATATAAGAGAAATAGAATAAAGAGCGATAAATGGATTGATAGGTTATATAAATGGAACAAGGGGATTGGTCGTATAAATACAAAAGAATTGGAGTATATAAATTATCGAGATGGGATTACTGATTATGATGTACGACAAGAAGAAAAAGACAAAACGAAGAAAGACATGAGAAGAAACGTCAAACACCAACACGGAGATAAACACGGAGACAAAAAACAAACAAGAACAAAAACAACAAAAGTATTATATCATATCTGATCAAGAAGATGATGATGCACAAGGTGCAACTGGAAGTGGATTTTATCAAAGTGTAACTCCATCTGGAACCCATGGCAGTGGTATTGTTCGTTGTCCTAATAATGTTCTCGGAGACATATCACGATTGGAGGTTCTTATCGGGAGAAAACGAACTGGAAATAATTCACCAGAAATAATGAATGAAGCCGTTTATATTTGCAGACGACTATCTGAGGGTTATATCATGGATATTGGTGTATTTCGAGAATTTTTATTGATGAATCAGTTGATGATTATCATAGTGACTAATTGTCATTGGTGACATTGTCGCTGATGACTTTGTCATTGGTGACTTTGTCACTAGTGATTGATTCACTGACTAATTAGATAAATAGTATTTAAATAAAATGATCATACACTACGACAACTATAAACCAATTATGAGTTACGTAGTAAATTCACGATTGTCTATTTATAGGGTGTATTATGGAGATGGTCTCGGTGATGTTGTTCAATGGTTATTTGCAAGGATGGCTTCAAAAATAGCACCAATCGCAAAACAATTATCAATGAAAGCTATTGATGTTATTCGTGATAAAGGTATTAGTGCTGTTGGTGATGTTGTCCGTAAAGCATTTCCCGCGGCTAAAGAAAAACTAATAACACAAATTCGACGACAAAAAAAACATCACCAGGAAAACTACCATCTACGGAGATTATGCCTGCAAACATTAGCAAAATAATAAACAACGCAGTGGATCAAATAATAGCATCTGGGATAAATGAAGGATTTGATGCTCAGGGAATATTACTGCAAATATGATAGCAGGAAGTGGCCTGAGATCGCGATTTAGATCAAGAAATATATAATAAAATGTTCAAATCGTCACCCGATCAGGAATTTGGTTTAGATGCTCTAGTTTTCAAAAATATGATTCTGTACGCGATTATCAATTTTATTCCTATAAAGCAATACAACCAAATAGTCGATCAAGAATCGAACTTCAGGCTCAAGATGCAAGCAAATACTTTCTACCCGCCGAAGCATTTATCGAAGTAGAAGGAGAATTTGTAACAAATGTTGATGCTAATACGCCATATGCAGATAGTGCCAAAGTTGGCTTTGTCAATAATGGTATCATGGCATTATTTAGTAGCGCTAGATATATGATTGATGGAATATAGATTGAATCTTTAGAGCATGATCTTGATGTTGCCACAACAATAGTGGGCTTAGCAAGATATTCTGATGATTATACAAGATCGGCTGGACCATCTGTGATGTTCGCTAAGGATATTACTAATCATGCTGAACATGTTCAGTATGTTAAAGTAAAAGCAACACAAGATACTGCAGTTGATCCAGCACCAGCCGGATATACAAGACCAGCTGCCGCTTTTGATATTATCAGTGATGTTAATGCTGCCAATTACAACTTAGGGTTTGCAACACGCGTATCAATGCTACAAGGACCGCGTAGATTATTTTCATGCGCGATTCCACTATCACATATTTTCGGATTTTGCAGAAATGTTAGAATGGTTATCTTTGGAGCGAAACATACAGTAGTCCTCGTGCTAAAATGCGACGATAATGATGCAATCTGGCATGGTACTGGTGTTACTGATTGTAAAGTAAATACAGTATATCAAAACTCTCACTGTGGATGCCAGTAATGACTCCATCAATCACCGCAGAGGAAACATTACTATCATTTATGGATACAGGTGGTAAGTCATTGCTATCTTGGCTAACTACAGCAACAGATTTTATGGAGACTTCTGCTAATGGTATATTTACATGGCACATGGCATCAAAACAGGGTGTTTGTTGCGTTACAGGATAAGACGCGATTAAATTCACAAATACGCAGCCATATGATATTTGATCAACTAGGTGTTACTGAAGTCTCGTTGAGGATAAACGGCCAACATGAACCATCCGAGGATATTTTACCTGATTACGGACAAAACCAAATAGGACGCGCGTATCATCGTTTGCTGACATTTATGGGACGTGATAATAATGTAGATACTGGTCTGCAAATATCACAATTAGATTTTAGAAATCGATATCCAATTTATTACTTTTCGTTCGAACATCTTGATTTAACCAGACAATCCGTCGTTGACATACATTTCCGAGCTCGTGTAAATGATCCTCCTGCTGGTGGTTACAGAGCAATTGCTCTCATGCTCAGTGACAAATCAATGCTACTCGAAGGTGTTGGTGGACGAATGTGGGTAGTTGATGCACCAGTGGAAAACATGTAAATGTTTATCAAAAATATGTAGACAATTAGATCAATCTCGTATTAAATAAAATGTCATATATTCATGTTAATGTTACTCTGACTCATGGACAGATTAAAACGTTGCAATCGGATTCAGCTAAAAAAAATGTGGAACTACGATATCGCTAAAGCACAATCAGATGTATGGTGGTCAGAATAAACTATCACTGACAGCTCGTCAGATTAATCATTTCAATGATGCTAGCAATGATTAAAGGTGTGTTCAGGTCACTCTCTCTCTGTGTCAGCGACCAAGACATGATAAAATCAGGTGGTATATTTCCACTTCTCGCTGAGATTCCAGCACTAATTAGAGCCGCCGCCCCCGAGGTCGGAGCTGTTGGTACCGCCGCTGGGATGGCACTAAAGAAAGTGACTGGAAAGGGATATAAAAAAGAGAGGATCAGTAGCAGGAAAAGGTCTAAGACTACCAGGAACTCTGTATTCATGGTACAGCGGAAACGGCCTGAAACTACCAGGAACAGTTTACTAACTCCGCTGTCAAATTTTTATTTTACTCGACGCTGCTCAAAAATTAGCGATAAAAAACTTTAGAGGTGTTTTTATGCGAGATCAATTACCACAACTACCAAACAGCATTGAAACCGGTATCATTAATCTCGATAACAGCACCGGACCTGGAACTCACTGGGTTGCATACGCGATTGATCCGCGAGTAATTATTTATTTCGATATGGGTTAGCGCCACTTAAAGAATTTATGCGTTATATACATCAATTAAAAATTCCTCGGTGGTACTCCACGCTACCAACACAGAAAATGACCGACCCACCAATATGCGGCCTAGAAGTATTAAATGTACTTAGCGCTATATCAACATGAACTAAACCACCCCATAAAACCGTACACGAATATACGAGTAATCGCTTTTTAGAGAGATCTTAAAATATAATGATTGATATTTGGGGAAGATCTCTCTCATGTATGAAAAAAAACACCGCGGAAATATCTACAACCAATGATGTAAACAAAAATAATCGAAGATGAAATATCCGAGTTATTAAACCTCGCAAATGTGGATCCAAACGAAATAGTCGTATTTCAAGATCGACAAGGAAAATTGAAAACAAGTAATGTTTCCCTGAATGATATTCTTGTTAAAATAAATAGAGTATCTGAAAATTCCCTAGCGGTGTTTGATCCCACTGGTATGATTAAACCAGGAGTTCTTTTACCAACTGTGATAGATAGTATCAACAATCGAGTAAAAAATTCCGGTGTCTCAATGACAGGCCACCTAGACATGAACTCAAATAAAATAACACTTAGAGATCCAAAACTGGATACTGATGCTGTGACAAAAAAATATGTAGTTGTGTTAGACATTAAACTTACAACACTGTGAGCTGAGCATAAAAATAAAGATGATAAACTTACAACACTGCGAGCTGAGTATGATGTTCATGTAGGTGCGTTTGCAAACCTCCATAGGAATTTTAGAAAATCGGATGAAATCATGGATAATTTCTTTAGTACTTTGATGAATATCCCAATGAAAATTTCTGATATTAAAACAAATATCGATACGATTAAAAAACACGTGACGATATCGTTAGTTATTTTCCTGCTATCGCGACCCGGCTTGATAAAATTAAAATACCTCATAAACAAAGTATTAATACCGTGTGCTCCACATATCAAGGATCTTTCGACTGGACACCTCAAAATAATATCATTAATATTACCGCTGAAGCCAGAGGTATATATAGATTGACCCTGCTTTCAGGAGTATCGTTAAATGTGTTATCGAATACATCTATTGGAATTGAGAGAATGGCCGAATATTAGATCAAAATCATTTGGTGGTCAGCAACCGAATATTTTCTTGGTGTTTGCGAGCCAAATTAAACAAGACGGGACTAAAGATTGGAATATTTTTTCCTTACCATCTGGGTCTTACCAAATCGAACAAATCAATAATGAATTACAACGTAGAATAAAATCCATTACGGGAAAAAAAAATCGCTATAACAGGTCTTGAACCAACACTATCATCCGCGATTGAGACAAACTCACCTCGGTATGCTGTAGATATCTATCAGAGTAATATAAGAACCGTGCTAGGATGGCCTGAAATCCCACCTCAGGCACCATCTTATCAAAATCTACCCGAACCTAAAAAGTCTGATTATGTCACAGACAATAAATCATATCATGATATCCCTCCTATAAATCATAATCGGGAACTTTTGACAAATCAGGCTTTTTACAGTAATGGGAGTTGGGGTTTTGATAGAGGATGGGCGGGTGGTTGGGTTGAATTGAATCTAGCTAGTGTCTCGGAACATTGTAATTCCTTTAATAAAAGGTACAAGAAGTATTTAAATAAATTACGTCAGAGTTTTCAAGAACATATTTTTGATTTATCGTCAAAAACCTCAATTATCAAATACACGGAAATACTAAATCATATTGTATACGATATGGAACTGTTTAATCTATGGCTTATTCAAGGAGTATTATATGCCAAAGATGGTTCTGAGAGAATAGAATTTGCAAAACAATTTAATATACGTGTAGAAGATATTTCAGTATTTAAATTTCCCGAGTGTAGTGCAGACAGACCAAACAAATCAACCAATGATCTCCTCGATGAATACTTCCCTTTGATACTCTCCGCATGGAAAAAAAAATAACACAACCACATATTGCTCCTGCTAATGTTAATATATCTTCGGTGATTGCAATAAATCGAGTATGTGATGCTATTGATGGAAGTTACCAAATAAATCTCGAACGATCAAATCAAGCCCAGCAGGGATATATTTTATATTCGTTTGCACTAACTGCTCCAGCTGGATTTCTAATAATTGAAGATCCAACAAATCCAGTGTTTATACGATGTCATAATGATTCATTAACGGGAATTAATTTAAACTCACTGACCAGTCCAATAATTTGATTGACTTAGGAGGGGAGACTTTACAAATTAGTCTGTATGCAAAATCCTTAAAGGATTTTAATCGTAAACGATTTCCATCTTAAGACTGTTACCTAAAGGATATTTGTCTTAGGATTTTTACCAAAACTGTCATTTTTTAGTTTTGTTTGAAAAAGTTTCGGTCTCCGCAGAGGCCTTATTTTTGTTTAAAAACTTCGTCTGTTCACCCTTCTTGCTGCTGTATGTCATGCATGCAAAATCACGTGAAATGCATGCTAATGAATATTAGTTTTATGCTATTTTATATTAGTTCTGCATATATTTGATAAAAAGTCTAAATACCCAGTAGTTAGGGAGGGATCTTCAAATATTGTCAAAGATGAAAAGCGATGATGTGTTGATTACGCGTTAGTGTGGATTGAACACATTTGACGGAAAATATAACATGATAAGTAAAAGCAGTAAGTGGCTTCATTTGTATTACATGCAAAGCTGAATACGTTCCATTGATAATCCAACAGCTCTTGATAACTCTGAGAACCAATATTAAAATTGACGATCATGTTCTATGTATATATGGGGGGTGTCACATAATAGTTGTGTACCATGCAATGAATCGTGTAAAAAAAAGTATCTCGATTCGGCTAATCAGCTTTCAGCCATCAACTTTAGTAGTAGTCTTTTCGTTCAAAGGGGTTGCATTAGGATGAAACAAATCAGTATTTAACACACTAAATTCAACAAGCCAAATACTTCACCACGTCAGATAACAACCGAAGTCATGTACACTTTGGATCAGACACACGTTACTCTTAACGACAATAAACAGAGGAATCCCTATTCTGAACCTCTATCTATACCCTCAAAGATCCTTCCGTCAATGTGATCTCTGAGAGGTAACAGTGTAACTGTTCACTGAAAAAAATACAACAGTGTTTTTCCGGAATTTCGAGAACTACACACAGTATGAGTCTGTCAGATCGATAATTGTGTAACCAGACACATACCCTTTTACAGCCTACATAGAAAACCAGTACATTTGCTATCACACCACTTGTCCCGTTTCTATACACCTCATTCAGAGCAGTTTCTTCAATACAGATGTGAGATTATACATCAAAATTGTGTCCATAGATATCAAAGACTTTTACGCTAGTCGTAGACGTTTACCTTAGTCGTAGACGTTTACGCTAGTCGTAGACGTTTACGCTCGTCATATATGCTTACATACGGCGTTTACCAGGCAGTGCGCAAATCAAATAATTTTATAATTGTCAGACAATATTCTGTGAGAGGTCGAGTTATTTATATCAGTGTATCCCGTAAGCTGAATTACTACGTCAGAGTGTCATGGTGGTAATCCATTCATTACCAGTAGCTAATTTTACACCTTGAATATATTTGGACCAAATGCTTCCTTTGGAATCTACTAATTCTATTACTTTGTCTTCCGATTTTAATGAACACTATTCCTCATCTATTAAACATTTACCTGTAATCTGATTACTAATAATTTACTGTTAATTCAAATTTTGTTGCTGATAAAACTATATTCAACGATTATACATTGGGTTCGATATCTCTATTCATTTCATGTTTTTCAAAGAAGTTTTATTGGTTAGTTCCAGTCGCAGTACTGTTTATTTATCTTCTGGTTGGAAGACAAATTAGAGGACGCTGTAACTTGTCTTTTTTCAGATCTAGTCATTTTGCATTAAGCGGCATGTGTATCATTGTTTCAGATTTCATCATATTTGCAAAATCAAATTTTAATAAACCAACCCATCTAACTTTAAAATATCTAAGCCAGCTAAAACTAACTAACCAACCATCTAACTTTAATGTAAGCAATTCACCTCACTTTAACAGAACTAACCCACCTAACGTTAGCATAATTAACTCAACTAATTCGTAAGTTAACGTATTTATTGTCTTCCTGTTCTATTTCAGTGGTGCCCCGTCTACTTTTGTGCTGGGTGTTCTCTACCGTTATATATGATCCGTCCTGTATTTATTATTATATTTATGTATGTCTCTCTGCCTGTTGTATACATTGTCTTTACCCACCATCAATTTTACCAAACGATCTATCATTAACTACCAACACACGTAACTTTAACACAAAAAATACGAGTAACTGTATCTTGACCAAATCACCTAACTAAAATTAACCAAAGTAACTAACAATAACTTAAACAACCTAACTAATGGTTACATATCCGACCGAATTCAATGTAACCAACCTACATAACCAAAACAAAAACTTGACATAACAATAACAATAAAAAGATATAACAATATCTTAACCAATCTACCTAACTTCAACATAACCAACTCATCTAATTTTTCACTAAACAACCGGCTAGCAATAAATTAACCAACCATCTAATTTTAATGATATCAACCTGATTTCATTATTTGAAGCAATCCACCTAAATTCAACTTAACCAAAACAATCAACCATAACTTAACCAACACATTTCACAATAACTTAATCATATCCTCAAACGGTAACTTATCTCACCAAACTTAAAATCTAACCAACCTACATAGCCTAAACATAACCATTGCACCTCACTTCAATGTAACTAAATTAACTACATTGAAAATAACCAACCCAGTTAAGAATACCTTAACATACATTTTAACTTAAAAGCCAACACTTCTAACATTAATACAAACAACCCACTAACTTCAACACAACAAACACACCATTATATCAAATTCTAGTCTATCGCAACTAAATCAATTAACCACCCATCGATTCGACCGTCTGTCCATCCACTATTCTATCCGACCAACCGACCACCCTTAAAGACTTGTTCCATCCGTCTATCAGCGTTTATGCCGTCCATTCTCTATCCGTCAATTCGTACGTCCATTCATCCATCCGACCGTCCATTAATCTATCATTCCGTCCGTCCATCCATCCGTACTTCGATCCATCCATGCATCCGTCCGTCCGTGCGTCCGACCGTCCATACGTCCGTTTATACGCCCGTCTATAGATGGATTCAACTGACATTAACATAACTATCCCAATTAACTTTAGAATAACCAACCCAGCTAACCTTAGAGACCAACGCAGCTAACAATAACTTAACCATCTAACATGTAATGTAATCTACCAAGGTTACATGAATATAACCAACCCAATTAACTTAACATAACCAACTCACCTCACTTTAACAGAACTAACCCACCTAACTTTATCTTACTTAACCCAAATAATTTGTAAGTTAATGTATTTCTTGTCTTATTCTATTTCAGTGGTGCCGTGTCTACGTCTTGCTGTGTTTACTCTACTGGTGTATATCATCCGTCCTGTATTTAATGTTATAAATGCGTATGTCTCTCTGCCTGTTGTATATCTTGTCCTTACATAACTTCAACGTAACCAACACACCTAACATTAATTTAACCAATCCATCTAACTTTAACTACCAACACACGTAACTTTAAGAAGAATAATCCATGTAACTGTATCTTAAGCAAATTACCTAACTTAAATTATCCGAAGCAAGTAACAATATCTTTAAAAAAAACAACACATAATGGTAACATCTCCAACTAACTTGAATGTAACCATCCAAAATTACCTTAACATAACCAAAATCATAACTTAACGTAACACTAACATGACATAACAATATCTTAACCGATCTACAGACCTTCAGGGCAACCAACTCAGCTTATTTGAATGTAACCAACCCATCTAACTAACTTATCCAGCCCACCTAACTTGGACATAACTAGCGCACGTAACCATTGTACTAACCCAAACACGCAGTGAGGTGGTGTCCACGTTCGCCAGGTCTGGAAACAAAAACATTTGTCTCAACGTTTGCTGGCTAACGACCTCACATTCCGCTAATATTTTAGAAGAAGAGAATGTAATTAAAGAGTTAAGGAGTGTGTACATAGTGCACATAGAGAAAGCAACTGAAAAAGGTTTATATTATATATGATTACTAGAAATGATTTTATATATATATTTATCTTCAAATCTTACTGAATAATCTACTTTAAGTAATAGAGAACAGAGAACCTAAGATGATACATTTGCATGATACAATTTAAATTAACAACTTATTTACCTATTAATCATAATAACAGCATTATTCATTCCAGCGAACCACGTATGGAACAGACGCAGGAGAATCCAACACATCCTCCTCTATAAATATAATAATTATAAAGAAGTCAATGAATGAATGGCTTCTATTCAACAATTTCCCATTGCAAACTTTCTTCTATGATAAACGTTAAAGTCATGACATGTCTAAACTATTACAGGTGATTAATGTCAGTACGCAAATAGTGAAAAAGAAATATATTTAGCAATTAAATAAATACTTTTTAAAAGTTTTGAGAACTTATGATTGTAACAACATGCAACAAAATCGTCTTCCTTAGCAACACTAATACCGGACTTTTAAACTTTAAAAAAAAATTATTTTTGTAGAAGTTACTTAACTGGTAGCAATTCATAATTTCTTTAAATAATTATTGCCACCATTAGTGAGAAAATAATAGGGTTTCATACCAAGATGTAATTGATTTTTTTGTGGCTCTAATTCTTTGATGTCATACTGTCTACATCTTACATTTACGTACTTAATTTATTTACCTTTATATACGTTTCAGAGCATCTTTTATATCATTTTAACAACTCTTCATGCCATTGCATGTCATATGAGTTGTTAACAATGTATTCGAGGGCACCCAGTGGCCGAGTGGTCTAAAGCGCTGTCCGTTACGGATCACTGCCATTTCACCTCCGTCTGCGTAAGGTGGAGTCTTGGATTCGGCCGATGTGGGCATGTGAAAACGCTTGCCAGTAGCTTTTCGTGGGCCGGTGGTTCTTTCCGGGGTATTCCGGATTTTTCCTCCACCATTATTAATGTCCGCTATGTATAGCCTATATTGTGCAGAAAAATGGCGTTAAATCATAAAAAATAAAAAATAAAAAAATAAGAAAGCAATGTATTCGGCACCTTCTGGTATGTAATAAACAGTTATTCGTCTATGTTGGGATGAATTGTGGTATATGAATTGTCCAAGTTCTATTAAAAGGCACTGAGTGTGCAATTGCATTTACCAATCATGACTGCATTATATGTTATTATTATAATTGATAAAGTTATTACATAATTTATGAAATTGTTTTATACCTACATTAAACATCCAATTCACACATATGCACACAAAAATTTAACAAATTAAAGATATATTCAATAGCGTGTACCAACGTTATTGAAAGTGAAATGGGATCCAACATATTTAGAGCCTAAGGAATGGACATCCATTAAAACTTGCCCGCAACGCAGTTTTGGCATGGCATAATCCTTCTCCTTGAGGGGCATACATATCTTATCATAGTAATTCAAGCATGAAAATGAGATACCAATGAACTCATTGTAGTACGAGTTACTCGCTGCTAACTGCGTCCACATACTAATTATTATTGTTATAAAACTCCTAAAGACACACATACACCCATTTCATGACAAGACAGTCTCATTACAAGACTCTAGACAATTACTCTAGACCCTAATGAACATCAATATAATGGTGGAATACTAACATGTCATATGTTATTCACGTCTAACTTTGTAGCTCAGAAATTGCTTATTAGAATTCAAGTATCGTTGTAAAGTAAGTTTGGTTATTTCCCTGATCCTATAGAGATAAACAGAGACTAGACGCTGCTCACGTTACATTTAATGTTAAATGAGAACTGCCACTTAATAATAATAATAATAATAATAATAATAATAATAATAATAATAATGAGGACTTTGTATAGCGCCTAATCCTTAGAAGCTCTAAGCGCTTTACACTATCTATAATGACAGGACTAATCTACGGAAAAACAAATGACAAAAACAATTAAGTCAAAAAACATAAAAACATGCTGAAAACATAAAAGATACAAAACATTATTGGTTCTCTAAGTTTGTCACTGCAGTCGAAAAAGGTAAATTTTAATAGAACTCTTAAAAGGGACCACTGTGTCTTTGTCTAATTTCAATGGGCAATTCGTTCTACATCGCCGGCCCCTGGTATACAAAAGAACTTTGTCCAAATGACTTCATTTTCATAGTGGGAACAATGAGTATACGATTGTCAGAAGAACAGTGTAATTATTTTGCTGGTGTATACACGTGGGTAAGGCCGGATAGGTATGTTGGACTGGAGTCTGTCAGTGAAACATAGCACAGAGAACAAATTTTGTGTTTGAATCTGTATCGAATTGATAGCCAGTGTAAGGTACAAAGCAGTGGTGAGGTGTGCTCTGATCGAGGTACTCTAAAGATGATCCGTGCAGATGTGTTTTGAAGTTTCTGGAGTAAATATTGTGACGAACCAGACAGAATTGAGTTACAATAGTCCAGTCTTGAAAGCACTAATGAACACACAAGTGTTTTAGTGGCATCAACTGAATGATATTTACGAATAGAACTGATGCATCTCAGTTCAAGATATGCAGCCTTGCATATGTTTATGACATGTTGGTGCAATGTGAGAGAACTGTCAAGAGTAACAATTAAGTTTCTTACTGACTGTGACAATGTAATGTTGGTGTTGCTGATATTTATTGTCTGAGCTATTGGATGTGAATGAGAAAGTCTTTGTGTTGTGATCAGAATAGTTTCAGTTTTATCATCATTCATCTGCAGCTTGTTACGTGTCATCCTTGATTTCACACCAGAAATGCACCTCTCTACTCCATGGATGGTAGCATCAGCTTCAGTTGGGTGGCTAGACTTGTATATTTGGGTGTCATCGGCGTACAATTGGTGAGTTGATTTGATTTGATTAATTTAATTTTAACGGCGCACCAGCACTTTTAGGCTATTTAGCGCCATACAATAGGTTATATGCTTAAAAATAAGAAAGCTTTAACATTGACCAGCGATATATTAAAAAATCATAATAGTTAAATATAAAATGGTACGATGTTGGTAACAGGAAAATATGAAGCCTCACTATCAACGGGAGATGTAAATGGTGTATGTTGATGAAAAGATGTTGTAAATAAGAGGCGGTATTTGCATTAGATAAAAATGCTTTTAGGTGATGTCAAACGAGTTATAGTTTAAAATAAAGATTTACGTCCTTTAGGAAATCTAAAATACAAGTGATTTGTATAGTATCAAAAAGTTCCTTCATGTCATGTACATTATAGTATTTATCACGCGTAGGTTGCAGGTCGGAACACTAGGTCATAAAGTGCTTAACAGTTAATGGTTCATTGCAAGAAACGCACTCTGGTGGATCTTCACCTTTTAGTATGTGGGAGTGGGTAATGTATGTATGACCGATTCTGATTCTTTCAAAATGATAACCTCCTCCCTACGGATAGTTCTGTAGGAAGGAATCCATTATCCAAGGGTTGGTTTGATGGCATGAAGTTTGTTATTGACGGCATCATCCCATGACACCTGCCACTTCTAACGTAGATACTTTTTGATACAAGGTTTAAAATCAGTAAACGGTAATTTAAAATCCGATGGTTCTTTGGATAGAGCCATCTTAACAGCCCGGTCTGCTTCTTCATTACCTCTAATACCAATATGGCTAGGTAGCCAACAGTATACTATATTGTAGGAGGTACTAGGCTACGAGTTTTTGACGAGAATATTGACTAATGGATTATCCAGTTTTCTATTGTGTAGCGACTGAAGCACTGATAATGAGTCACAGAAGATAATGCTATTTAAAACGCGTTTCCCTTCGATAAATTTGAGAGCAAGGTCTATTGCTCTGATTTCCGATGAAAATATGGACGCATCGTTTGGCAAGCGCACTTTGTTATGTGTTTGCCACTAACGAAGGCTGCAGCAGCTTTTTCATCAACCTTTGATCCAAAATTTAGCGAATTTGTAAAATCGTTGAGAAGTTCATAATAAGAGTTCAGGAATATGACAGGGTTTGTCTCAGATTTATTCTCATCATGTAACGTAAAATCACTTTGGGTTGCTTAAGGAGCCAAGGTGGTGTTTTCGAGACAAACGTTTTCTGAACTGTAGAGAGATTACTTTTGATATTGTCAAGGCTGGATGGTATTCAAATGCCAAATTAAGGTATGGGATTTGGTTTATTACCATATAAAGTTTTGTATTTTGGTTGAAAAACAAACCGAAAAAGCAGGGTTCGGAGGATTTGATCTTAACTTAAGAGCGTATTGTGCAGAGAACATTTCTCTGCGATGCGATAAAGGTGGTTCATTCGCTTCCGCGAGAAAGGCTTTCACATGGAGATGTCTTAAATGCTCCTAGAGCGAGTCTTATTCCCTGATGATGAATTGGGTCAAGCATGTTCAAATAGGACTTCTTAGCTCAACCATAAACAATGCATCCATAGTCTAGTATCGAGCGGATGAATGTTCTATACAAATTAAGAAGGACTTATTTATCAGCACCCCAGTCAGTGTACGCAATTACTTTAAGCAAATTTAAAGCTTTAAAGCATTTAGCTTTTAAATCCTTGATGTGTGGTATAAAAGTCAGCTTTCTGTCGAAGATAATACCCAAAAACTTTGTTTCCTCAACAACTGGAGTAAGTGTTCCATCCAGCGTGAGTTTAGGGTCATCATAATGTCTTCGCAACTGACAGAAATGCATGCATAAATGTTTTAGATTTAGAAAATTTGAAACCGTTATTACTGACCCAACTTTGGATCTTATTGATATTTTGCTTGAGTTGCCTTTCAATTGTATGCATGTGCTTTGATCGATAACAAATTAAAAAATCGTCATCATATAATGAGCAATCCACACCGGGAGCTAAGCACATGGTGATGCTATTGATTTTAATATTAAATAGCGTCACAGATAAAATACTGCCCTGGGGCACACCTATCTTTTGCTGGTGCGTATCGGAGAGGGTAGATCCCACTCGTACTTTGAACTCTCTATCGGAAAGAAAATTTGAAATAAAAGAGAGCAAACGGCCCTTAAGACCCAGATCGTGCAAGTCATTTAGTATCCCGTACTTCCATGTTGTGTCATAGGCCTTTTCTAAATCAAAGAAGACTGCTACTAAATATTCCTTCTTGATAAATGCATCGCAAATAAATGTATCCAGTCTAACCAGATGATCGTTAGTACTACGACCAGAACGCAAACCACTTTGTAAAGGAGATATTAAATTGTTACTTTCCAAGTACCATACAAGCTGAGAATGAATCATTCGTTCCATTGTTTTGCACACGCAGCTTGTCAGTGCAATTGGCCGATAGCTGTTAGGATCTTCGATATCTTTGCCTGGTTTGGGAATCGGTATTACTATTGCTTCTTTCCAGCTTGAAGGTACATTACCAGCAGTCCATAAATCATTAAAGATTTTCAGAAGTAACGTCAGAGACGATTCTGGGAGGTGTTTCAAGAAATGATAATGTACTTCGTGAGGCCCAGCAGATGTATCATGGGCCTTGTCTGAAGCCTCCCTAAGCTCCATTAAAGAAAACTGCTGGTTATAGCTTTCCGAGTTCTTCGATGTGAATTTTAAACGTAACTTTTCTTTTTTTTGAGATCTTAATCTTCGAAAGGTATCTGAATAATTTGATGATGAAGAGATTTTCGAGAAACTATCAGCAAGAATATTTGCAATGTCACGTTTCGAACTATGATTGATATTGTTTGTTTTCATGTGTTTAATAGAATTGTGTTTCCTCTTTCCATTTATTTTTAGTACAGTATCCCAAACTTGCTTCATTGAGGAACGAGAGCTTAAAGAAGAAATATATTTCTTCCGGATGCACGTTTACATTCTTCGATTGTGCGTCGAGTTTTAGCCCGGGCAATACGATATTTGTTTAAATTTTCGGGCGTTGGACGATTGTTGAATTGTTTTAATGCTTCTCGGCGTTGTTTAATGCCTTCTTTGCATTCCTTGGTTGCCCAAGGTTTTTGCAATTTCTTAATGTTCGGTGAGGACTTAGGGATAGATTCATCTGCAATTGTAATTAGAATTGAAGTAACATGCTGTATAGGATTAACAGCGTTAAATGCTGTATCATTATTTAGTTTAGTTTTACATAGTGTTTCAAACATAGCCCAGTCGGCCTTCTTTATATTCCATTGTGGAATTGCGTCATCAATTTTAGAGTTATTTTCAAGAGTGATCGGAAAGTGATCACTGCTGTGAAGATCATCAGCGACCTTCCATTCATAGTCCAAAAGCAGCGAAGGGGAGCAAATTGTCAAATCTATGCACGTGTACGTACCCGTACCTGGGTATAAATATGTCGGTGAGTTAGTGTTATATAAACATAGATCGTGTCTAGAAATGAAATCTTCTGCCTTATGGCATCTGTCATTTATGTGATTCGATCCCCATAAAATGTTATGGGCATTAAAATCCCCAAGTAAAACGAAGGGCGCGGGAAGTTGTTGAACAAAGTTGTCTAATTCCTTTTGTACTAGGTTAGTGTTTGGTGGCAAGTAAATGGAGAAAAAGTAATCACTCGATGCAAAGTGACTCTTACAGCAAAGGCTTGTAAATTTGTATTTAAAGGAATGACTCTGAGAGGGGCTCTATTATTCACAACAACAGAAACTCCTCCTGAGGCCCTGTCAGCGTTTGGAAATTACGTGTTGAACAGGGAAACGTTTTTAAATGTAATTTTATCTGTCTCTTTCATGAATGTTTCCTGTAGACATAATACAGCAGGATCGTGTTCATTTAAAAGCAGAAGAATATCATTATAGTTAGCTTTAAGTCCTCGATAGTTCCATTGTATGATGGTGTTCTTCATTATAAAATTATGCTGGAGATTCGGGAGCATGATTAAACTGTTCGCGGATAAAATTTGTGTTCTTTTTTGTTTGGAGGAAGTACGGGAGTATATTTGGCTTTACTAGGTTTGGAGTAACCTTGAGTACATGGAACAGTTTCTTCTGCATCCATGCTCTCAAGGTTTCCAAACATATTGTAAAGTTTAATGGGGCCATGAGACCACTTTTGCGGTTTATTTGTTTGTGCTTTTTGTTTATGTTTCGGAGCTTTTGGTGGTGGATGGTTATTAAATGTTGTCTGAGTTGATATTGTGCTTTTCTGTGGCTTATAATTAGGGATATTGACACTTGTTTAATCGGGATGATCCGTCTGCGTTTGCGCGTCCTTCATCATTCTTGGGTTGTGTTTAACGACTGGGGAGAAGGATGGGCCAGGAAGGGATGTTTTCGCCTGGACAAGTTTTCTGGTCTCTGGGTAGGGAATGTTGGAGGTAAACTTTACCCTCTGAATTTCTTTCTCCTCTTTCCATGTATCACAATCCTTATAATTGGCGTGATGTTCCATGCCACAGTTGACACAATGCGGAGTTGCTCTACAATCAGCTTCCTGATGAGAGTGGTCTCCGCATCAGCCACATACCTTGATTCTGGAACATCGGTCCTCGTGATGGCCGTATTTCTGACACTTATAGCATCGAAGGGGATTTGGTATGTAAATCTCAACCTTTACTTGCAAAAATTAAACTTGACTACTTTGGGCACTGTCGGTTTATTAAAGGTTTGTACAAATGTGTTGGTGTCCTGCAGGTTGTTATTATGTTTAATGTGTATTCAACGGACTGCAGTGACACCTTCATCTTTCATCCCTTCGATGATATCTGTGTCGGTGACTCCAACCAAATCCCGACAGAGCATTACGCCTTTGGACGAATTCAGTGTAGTGTGAGCGAATGAGGTCATTGGAATATCGAAAAAGGTTTTTATTTTCATGATATTATCTGTTTGACCCTTTCGCTCACACTCAATCCGAAGGCAACCCGATTTTAGTTTTTTGACACTTTTTGGTGTGATAATCGATCGTGAAATGGTTTTCTCAATAACAAAGAAAGTGTTTTAGAATCATCTTTAGACTGAATAACCACGAAGCGTGGAAATGATTCCACGCCACTTGTTTCTATCTCTGAATCAGACAGTGGTTTGGTACGTTTATTGTTGTTTTTTTTTTGTGTTGCATTTGCCATGATTAATATTTAAAATGTCAGCACCCATGCTCCCCACCCACAAAGGAGCCCAACAAGGGGACACTTTTCAATTGCCAGGGATACACAGACGCCATACTCGTTAGATAAAATTACCTGGTATTGACCCAAGAAGCTTCCTTCTATGGTCGGTAAAATTACCTCCCGACTGACCCGTTGAGCCACCGCCTTTTAGGAAGTCTTCTAAAACTTGGGAAAATAAAAGCTAAAGGAAAAGAATATAGGGTCAACGGTGGTATCAAGAGAGATGCAAGAATAAAAGAGAAGATGAAGAAGTAATACAAAAGACCTCCTAGGGCTTGGCGTGACCAGCCGATTTGTCGAGACCGGGCCCATCTCGACCACCCGTCAAACAGAAGTAGAGGCCAAAGTAGTGCTGCAAAAACCAGGACCCTTTCCTCCTCCGACATGGGTAGCAAACAGGTTACCTCTACTTAGTCGCCTTTTACGACACGTAACGAGGCAAGTCTGGCCAATTCTACAACCCCGAACCCGCAGGGGGTCAATTTGTGAGATACCGGGAGATGATCCTTGACAATTGAGAGCGGCTGAGTGTATAGAATGAATAGAACAGGTCCAATAACATATATCAACTGGACTAGAATGTATTCCATTTGCATATACAATTTGTGTCCTGTTGACTAAGTAGGACTTGAACCACTGTAAGGCTATATTCTGAATGCCAAAAGCATGCTGGAGACGGTGAAGTAATATATTATGGTCTGTTGGGTCAAATGCTGCAGACAAATCCAGGACGGTGAGGACTGTAATCATTCCACTATCCAAAGCAGAGAGAATGTCATTAAATACTTTCAGAAGAGTATTTTCCGTACTTTGGCAAGGGCCATATGCACACTGTACATACATTTGTACATATATCACATGAAACAATACAAAATTATAAGAAACTTTAGGGAATTGTAGTTTTTGTAAAAACAAATCTTTTTGTCACATAATGTACATTTGGATATACATATATAATTGAAGTAAAACGTTTGGAAAACATTGGCTAATTTTTGGAGTTTGGAAATGGCAAAAAGGAATAAGTGTACATATTTGAACCATTATGGCTGTTACAATAGAAGGTGATGCTTTCATGTAAGCCCTGTCGTATTGAAGACCCACATCCAAGAAGAAGAAATGCTTTGTGGAGAAACCTTTTGTATAGACCAGGAATCGAGAAATAATAACTACAAAAGTAAAATATACAATGGACCTACATGCTCTCAATCAACAGAAGAAACAAATGACACAAGAGAAAGAAGAGCATCTCAAAACCATTACCGATAAATGCTTGATTTCCCTATAGCATCGTTTTGAATCTATTTTGCACCAAATTTAAGTCAGTGATAGTTTAACATAAATAAGTGATGGAATCATTTTATTTTTTATTTTTCTTTACTAAACTATTCTAAAACCAGTGCTTTATGTTTAGGTTTTGATCGTTTCACGTGAGGTGTAGGAAGGCAATATCATAACGTTAAACAACGACGTTGAAGGAATATTCCTGCTTACGGGATCTCATTTGAATTCACACACACACATTGGATATGAATGGTCAAATAGCTACATGTCGATATTGCTTTGATGAAGAGAATTGGAAAGTGGAACTACCTGAGCTTCCTCCAGATGATCAACAAGTACATTTGTCTGTATATTTGTATTACTTAGATCTATAAAATGGCCAATAACGATTGGCAAATTGGATTAAGGCGATTAGGCTGTGTTCGTATTAGCATTAGACTCACGAGGACTATTCACATTAATGTTTTCGGAGAAAATCTCAATCTGACCTCGTCATAAATTAACGCTATAAACGAGAGGTTGGGATAGTGTGCGTTAAATATAAAAGTTGTACACACAAACAACCTGAATATCAGACAAATAAACACAAAAATCTAAGAATTCCTTAAAATTCCTTAAAACGGTACGCTACAACCAAATACGTATACCACAAACTTAATTCAATATACATTTATTATATATTTATTCTGTATAGTTTTTAAATTATAACCAAGTTATGTTCAAAAGAAGGAAAATTTATCTTTGATAAGTTAAACGACGCAGCTGAATTGATGTTGGCTAATAAGGTAGGACAAAACTATAAAATCTTACACTTGATCTGATCTAGTGACCCCACGATGGCGCTACCACTTCAGTTAAAATAATTTGGCGGTTAGCCCCAACGACTTGTCCTAGAACACAAGTAGTATAGGTAGGACAATTATGCGTTGAAAACTTGCGAATTTAATTTTAATTTGGTACAAACGATTTTTTTCCTTCGAGTAAATAATAGTTCGTTTTACTTTGGAAACCTAGATATGTATTTCACAGGACCTAATAACGCTTCCTATCTTAAATGTTTTCAATATGATTTTATCTTTTCTAATTTCATGGTGTTTGTTTTGTTTTGTGGTCATATAATTGTATATGTTCTCAAGTGTTTAGAGTTTCCAAAGATAAGGTGCCTTACAAAGTCCTCATAATTATTATTATTATTATTATTATTATTATTATTATTATTATTATTACTTTTGATATGCATTGAAGTATTTTTGTACAGCTACAGTTTCCAAAGCGATGTAAACAAGCGACTCTATGCATTTCTCGGCGACACTATATTGGATTTGCGCATCGTTTACGATCCTTCGCAGCGATAAAATAGTTGTAAGAAATAACAATTTAAGAAAAAACAAAACAAAATTCGAAGAAAACAAATATGCAGCAACATTAGTGCATTATGTGAGTAACTCCGTGATTTGTTATCAAAATTATATATATATATATATATATATATATATATATATATATATATATATATATATATGTGTGTGTGTGTGTGTGTGTGTGTGTGTGTGTTTGTGTGTGTGTGTGTGTGTGTGTGTGTGTGACATGTCAAATATCAGTCATAGCTCGTCTTTCTGTCAACATGCCAACACTACGACATAATACAAACGCAACAGATGTTTTCCTCTGATAATTTTTTTCGCATTTGTTATAAGAGAAAGATGTACATTCGATATCCTTAAAGTACTAAAAGTTGAATTTTTTAACACGCACTTGTTATGTAAGAAACGGGCGTTCAGTACGAAGCCAAATATTTTAGATGAAAGAGACTGGCGTTAATTGCGTGACCAAATATTTCAGATGAAAGATACAGGCGTTAAGTGATTGACTAGATATTTCAGATGAAAGATACAGGCGTTATGTGCCTGACAAGATCTTCCTGATTAAAGAGTTGTTAATGTTCAAGGATGTGCGCCTGCTTTTTGGTCCCTCTTTACCCTCCTCCACCTGTTTTATTGGATGTTGAAGCCATATGAACAAGCTAAGCGAATCGACCTCTATAATGTAACAAGGTACAATATGTTCTGAGTCACTAAACTACCTTACATGTCACTCAATTTAATTACATATTTTGTCTCCACTTTCAAAGCTGTAATTACCAATGCCAGTCAAAGATGTGCTAAATACGTGTTTGATACAGGTTAACTTACATGGCATGTTGCTATTGGATATTCTATGACACTGATTCAGTACAGTATACATCCTAGTATTCACTCAATGACAATTGGTACAATCTGTACGAATAAAATCTTAATTACATGTAGTAATACAGTTGCTTATGTAGCAATTTTAGGTGTTATCACAATTATAATTTGAAGACAATGGAGACATCATACACTGATTAGTGTCGATTGCAAACCAAAATCAAAGAACTATCCAAATAGACTGGACACTGAAATTAGGTAATTATCAAAATAGATCGCACACCAAAATTAAATAACGATCACAGTAGATTGCAAAATTAACTATCCAAATATATTGGATAATGAAATTAAGTAACGATCCAAATATAGATTGGATATTGAAATTGTGTAACGATCCAAATAGATTGCACACCTAAATTAAGGAACAAATTAAATACAATATAAGACAACATTAACTTACTATCCAAATAGATTGGATACTGAAATAAAGTAACTATCAAAATATATATCACGCCAAAAATAAAGTTAATTTCCAAAAAATTGCAAAACGAAATTAAATATCAATTCAAATAGATCGCTAGTCTTACAACGCACAAAACATATCATGCCCCCAATGCCAAAAATGACTGAAAATATCAATCAAAATCGTTACAAGCATAATCTCAATTATTAAATTTTGTTGTTTACAGATGCTGTGCTCAAAAGGATGCTGGTACATTCTGTCATGATGACATTGTTCCCACCCCCACCCCACCCCCAATCGAGTTATGCTATTGGTAATCTTTACTGTATTTATACGTGGAAGAAATGCGTTAATGAAGAAAAAAAACTCACCTCACCTTTATGTAAAAGGTGTCGCTAATTTAGAAAATACACAATTTGAAGCATTACATGTACAATCTAACTCTGTAAAATGTCGCTGTCCCTAACATTATTGTAAAACGTCGGAACTTCTTTCTTATTGACGTAGTTATCCACTGAGAATAACACTGACATAATGGAGACAACGATTCATGCAGATTACATGTTGTGCTTTAAAATAGATAGTAAAAAGACAAATACAAAATGTAACCACCTCACTAGTGAGACATCTCCTTATATATACTCCAAGTAGATTCTCAATACATATTCAATCATAGAATGGTAAAATACAGATAATAGGTGCAGTTTTAGGGGATCAAATTAACGACAAAATTACATGAGGGTTTTAATGTCTTGTCATCATTTCCGTTTTCAGACCATTTTTGTCACAAAAGGTATAACCGTCCACTTATTGATTTTGTTTTAGCTGTATATCTAACATTCTTGTACCTCTTTTACTTATATCTAATCTCACCCAAATATTAAAACTGATTATGATTTGCGCTGGAAGCGCGATAAGCAACGGAAAGAAACACAAAATACCATACTAAATACAATCCACATTTGGATGTCAATTTTGCTGAAAGTATCATACAATGTAACTATGGTGGTACTGTGAGGTAGGTGCATATGGGAACATACATATAATAGGTTAGCAACAAAGTCCCCACAGCTTGATTTCATTTAACCTTTTCTTTGGGATGTGCGATCGGGTTATAAAACCTGTTTTCTGTTAAACAATCAAGGATACTTTTGGACTGCCAGCATTATATATATATATATATATATATATATATATATATATATATATATATATATATATATATATATATATATAGTAAATTGTCAAATATATATATGCGATTGCGATGTGGAAAAGGTTAGGCTGTTTACTTTTTAGTCACAACTAAAAGCAGGAAGATATTTTTGAGCCTTTCCCGATTATTATTATTATCCTTTGTTTCTAGTTTAATATCTTGTGCTTTTTGACAATATAATGTTGCAGCAATATTGTTGAATTATTATGACACATTTTCGTTGTTAAAACATTATTTAGTGAACTTACTGGAATGTTGATTCTACTTTGTTGTTTAATTTCATGATATGACATTCCTAGAAATTTAGAAAACGTCGAAAGCTACTGGTAACAGTGACAAAAGAAAACAATGTTCTGTTATGAAATACGTATGCCCTTCTACTACTAAATATTTCAAAATATAGAATAAAACGTTTAATAATTTACGCGTGACAAAATTCTATTCCTAAAATTTAAATTAACAAATCATAAATCAGTTGGTTTATTTTGAAGTACTCTAGATCCTGAAAATCTGTACTACTTTCCCCTATATTTGACTTTTTTTCCTTCATTCAAACCTTGCGACACATTCAAGATTATTTTGTATATTTCTTTCATTTGATGCGGCGTTTGTTTCTTCTAAATAATTGAAAGTTTGACGAAACGTGAACTGTTTTTTGCCCATAGGCGTACCATGATTTGATAATTATTTACAGCTTAATATTTATTTTCTCTTTTATATTTATTCATTATTTAAGTGTCCTTTGACTGATTCAAGGTATTTCTGTCACCAATGGGAAGAATCCAGAACTAAATGTACTAAAATCGAAAGACAGGAAGAATACATAAGCTTATGAGGGTATTATCAGTTAGAATATTCTTCATGTCGGCCACTGCCTTGAGTTTACAGCTTCATTTAACTTTTTTCCTTTTCAATAAACTCAATTAAACCCGAAGGGTTCTGCGGGTGAAAAGAATCGCATGCAGAGATGGGCGAAAGGACCAAATTACATAACACACATTAGCCAATGATTTACATTTTTGGGGGATCAGTACCAAAAGTAAATATCAACCTCCAACTCCACTTTTTCGTGGCGGATTATGCAATTCCGGGTGTCTGTAACTTCTATCAGGAAATGAATTTGTCCTTACCTTTGAAAAATATATATGTAAGAATAAAAACACATAGTTCCACCTAAATCACGCGTTTTGCGGGATAACGGTGTCGACGAGAACCGAAAGGTTTGACTTGCAGTTCTGATATCCCAGTATTAAGATGCTCTTCTGCAACTTTTTTCTTAACCTAATGACGTGAGTTTTCGTCATCAAAGTTGTATATCTCTCCTAAAGCCTCTACTTTTTTACGTGTGACAAAACAGTGCATCCGTCATAAAATTAAAAAGCAAGTTGCACGTGCAAAACCAGACAATGCACTGATTAACAATGGACGCTATTAATTGCTGCTTTCTTTGATCGCATGTATGGTTATTTTGAAAATCATTCAACAGAGAGAGAGAGAGAGAGAGAGAGAGAGAGAGAGAGAGAGAGTTGCAAAATGAAACTGATAAACGTTCTCGCATTTATTAATTTGTAATGTCCAAGGCATTAAATTCTTTTAGAATCGTACCTAATTCATAAAATACTAAATGCTCTCTAATCCAAATTTGGTTGCCCTTGACCACAACATGTGAACTCGTACAGATCAGTTCCCATCTTTTACCTCGTGTCAACATAATTTGTCTAACTGTTTCCGTCCCTGAAAGCTCATATTTCTCCATACGATTAGCCTTATATGGAGCTATTGAAAGATTACAGTGATATTTATTTTCTCCATACTTTACGTCCAAAGAGACATCTAACTAGTTGAAAACTATCAGGACAAAATTTATATTCCTTACAGACAAACTGGTTTGCGTTTCTACATAAAACACGTGTGGAAATATTAGAGCAATTTTCATTACCATATTTCAAATTTTTTAATCTCGTTCGCCACCTTCACCACCATTTTATTGTCGTCATTGGAAACAAACAAAGCATTATTAACAGAACAAATAAATATCGCCACCTTCTCATTTCCTCTTTTATCATATATACTTCCAATGTCACTGTCATCTTCGTCACCTTCTGTTGATGCAAAATTGAAATTTTGTTTACAAATCTATTCAAACGCAAGTAGATTTTAATGGTTCTTGGAGTGAACTGCCACGTGGAAGTCACATATATTGAATATGTCATCAGGGTGAAATGTAGTCGAATAGAGGAAGCATATCAGTAAGGTCTACATGATACATATTACCAATAAAAAAAATACTAATAAATGTAACGAGATAAAGGTATAAATCTTGAAATAAGAAGAGTGCTTCTAAACGCCAGCCGTGATCAATAACCCGATTGCAAAGTATTATATCTATGCAATGTATTAAATGTTCTGCTTTCCCTAGATAGGTACTTTGCACAATTCAAAAGAAGTCATCTAAGTACCATTTTGTTTCCGAACGTTATAACTAGGCATAGACAAAATTCAAGTTTATATCTTGGATAGTACATGCAGGTACAAGCGTAATTCTATACAGCTTCATGAATGGTCTCATTTAAATACCATATATACAGCTTATTCATTACTTCTCTTAAATCATAAACAAAATTAATAATTATTTACTTAACCTTCTTTATTTCAACACATATTCATTTGTTTCAGATTCACTATTGGAATTTTCCCTACCATTATTATCAATCACGTTTAATCAATTTTTACAAACTTTCAGACAATTTTATTACGTTGTCATATAATCTTTATTCGACCTTTGTCTCACGGCCAGCCATGGATGTTGTCTCGATTTAAAATAGTTACAAACCAAAACCCACAATGGAACGTATTAACAAGATGAAACCAACTCCCAGCTTGAATCCGTATTTCGATATATTCTCCTGCGTTTCCATAAGAAACATTCTGAAGATTTTCTTGCAATGCTCTATTGGAACCTGACTGTCATACAAATTCATGTTATTTCCCTGGAATGTCGTGGAGAGCTGATTCAAACTACAACTAGACATTATTAACGTATGAATGGTCAATGGGATCCAATTTTAATAAATTTAAGGCTCTATAGATGTAGCGTCCATCTGACAGTCACCAATGTACGATGAAATTGTTTCCTTTCAAAACACAAGAAAAGAATATGTTCATACCTCTATTCTAATTTCATATCTATGGATGAAATTTCTTTACATCTTGTACTTGTACAATTTCTATAAGATACACGCACACCGCTAACCAAACTGGCTAATTCCATGTGCTCGACTAATCGGCCTGACAAAGTCCAAAAATGCACTAAATTTAGCAGCCATTCGCGAGAGCGTAAATTCAACTTCAAAATGTGCAAGGAATAAAGTGTAGCATATATAATAGTTAAAACATATTCATTTTCAGATCGTTCAACAATTTACCTCTAATATCAAGGAACACAAAATGAGGAAGAAAAGTTAGAATATTTTGTCACAAGTGAACATCTAAAGAAATATCAAAATGTCTACTCTGTTACCCCTAATGCACACGTTAATTAAACACAAAATTAAAAAAGTTTAGACATTCATTTGACAATATATATTATAATCAAGAAATTAATTTTAAATATAGGGTATTATCAGTACGAAATCTATGGGAAAAAGTTTTCTTTTTTAAAACTTGAATGCTATTGGAAGATCGAAAATGTCCAGTTCAACCATCGTATTGGGAGTGCACGTTTTATCTTCTCCGCGGAGAGAGTCCTTTCAATTGCCTCTTTCATTCAGTCTGAGTGTCTTGTGCTAAGAACATAATCGAAATCTTTGTCATTTGAATTGTCATCGATAAACGCAATGCTTATATTCTCTGACTTGAGTTTAAAGCTTCATTTAACTATTTTCCTTTCCAATCTACTCGATTAAACCCAAGGGGATCCGCAGTTGAATAGAATTTCATGCAAAAATAGGCGATAGGACCGAGTTACGACACACACATTAGCCAATGACGTACATTTTTGGGGGGTCAATATTAAGACTGAGAATCAACCTCCAACTCCTATTTTTCGTGGCAAATTACGCAATTCCGGGTATCTATAACTTCTATTAGGACATAAATTTCTCCTTTATTTTCAACATATATATGAACGCACAAAAGCAAATAATTCCACCTACATCACGCATTTTTCGGGATAGCGGTGTCGACGAGAACCGACAGGTTTGACGTACAGTTCTGATATCTCAATTTGAAAATGTTCTGATGCAACCTTTGACATAACCTAATAACGTGAGTTTTCGTCATCAAAGTTGTATATGTTTCCTAAAGCCTCTACTGTTTTACATGTGACAAAACAGCGCTTCCGTCATAAATTGAGACAGCAAGTTGGACGTGCAAAACCAGACAATGCACTGATTAACAATGGCCGCTATTAATTGCTGCTTTCTTTGATCGTATGTATAGTTATTTAGAAAAGCATTTAACAGAGAGAGAGAGAGAGAGAGAGAGAGAGAGAGAGAGAGAGAGAGAGAGAGAGAGAGAGAGAACATTTATTACATTGTAATGTCAAAGTCATTGAATTCTTTTAGAATCGTACCAAATGCATAAAATACTAAATGCTCTCTAATCCACCTTCGGTTGACCTTCATCACAAGATGTGAACTGATACATGATTGCACATCAGTTCCCGTCTTTTACCTCGTGTCATCATAATTTGTCTAATTGTTTCCGTCCCTGGAGCCTCATATTTCTCCCAAAAATCTACCAAGGTTACATGAATATAACCAACCCAACTAACTTTAACATAACAAACTCACCTCACTTTAACAAAACTATCCCACCTAACTTCAACTTAATTAACCCAATTAATTTGTAAGTTAACGTATTTGTTGTTTTGTTCTATTTCAGTGGTGCACTGTCTACGTCTTGCTGTGTTTACTCTACTGGTGTATATGATCCGTCCTGTACTTAATGTTATATATGCGTGTGTCTCTCTGCCTGTTGTATGTCTTGTCCTTACATAACTTCAACGTGACCAACACACCTAACATTATTTTAACCAACCCATTTAACTTTAACTACCACACAGGTAACTTTAATAAGAATAATCCATGTAACTGTATTTTAACCAAATCACCTAACTTAAATTAACCGAAACAACCCACATAATGGTAACATCTCCAACTTACTTGAATGGAAAAATCCAACATAACATTAACATAACCAAAACCCATAAATTAACATAACACTAACATGACATAACAATATCTTAATCGATCTACAGACCTTTAGACCAACCAACTCAGCTAATTTGAATGTAAGCAGCTCAGCTTATTTGAATGTAACCAACCCATCTAACTTATCCTGCCCACCTAATTTGGACATAGCTAGCGCACGTAACCAACATACTAACCCGAACCTACAGTGAGGTGGCATCCACGTTCGCCAGGTTTGGAAATAGAAACATATGTTTAAACGTTTGCTGGCTAACAACCTCACATTCCACCAATATTTTAGAACAAAAGAATGAAATTAAAGAGTTTAGGAGTGTGCACATTATGTTTTGAAATCTGGTTGTATGCATAGACAAAGCAACGGAAAAGGTTTATATTTCAGTTACGATATTAATACTAGAAATGATTCTATACATAATTATCTTCAAATCTTACTGAATAATCTACTTTAATTAATAGAGAACAGAGAACCTAAGATGATACATTTGCATGATAAATTTAAATTTACAAATTATTTACCTATTACTCATAATAACAACATTATTCATTCCAGCGAACCACGTATGGAACAGACGCAGGAGAATCCAACACTTCCTCCTCTATAAATATAATAATAATAAAGAATTCAATGAATTCATGGCTTCTATTCAACAATTTCCCATTGCAAACTTTCTTCTATGATAAACGTTAAAGTCATTACATGTCTGAACTATTACAGGTGATTAAAGTCAGTAGGCAAATAGTGGAAAATAAATATATTTAGTAATTAAATAAATACTTTTTAAACGTCTTGAGAACTTCTGATTGTAGCAACATGCAACAAAATCGTCTTCCTTAGCAACACTACTATTGGACTTTTAAACTTTAAAATACATTTGTTTTGTAGAAGTTACTTAACTGGTAGCAATTCATAATTTCTTTAAATAATTATTGCCACCATTAGTGAGAAAATAATAGGGCTTCATACCAAGATATAATGGGTTTTTTGCTCTAATTCTTTGCTATCATGCTGTCTACATCTTACAAACACGTACTTAATTTATTTACCTTTATATACGTTTCAGAGCATCTTTTATATCATTTTAACAACTCGTCATGCCATTGCATGTCTTATGAGTTGTTAACAATGTAATCGAGGGCACCGAGTGGCCGAGTAGTCTGAAGCGCTGTCCGTTACGGATCATTGCCATTCACCACCGTCTGCGTAAGGTGGAGTCTTGGATTCGGCCGATGTGGGCATGTGAAAAGACTTGCAAGTAGCTTTTCGTGGGCCGGTGGTTCTTTCCTGGGTATTCCGGATTCTTCCTCCACCATTATTACTGTCCGCCATGTATAGCCTATATTGTGCTGAAAAATGGCGTTAAACCATAAAAAATAAAAAATAAAAAAACAATGTATTCGGTACCTTCTGGTATGTAATCAAACAATTATTCGTCTATGTTGGGACGAATTGTGGTATATGAATTGTCCAAGTCCTATTAATAGGCACTGAGTGTGCAATTGCATTTACCAATCATGACTGCATTATGCGTTATTATTATAATTGATAAAGTTAATACATAATTTATGAAATTATTTCATACCTACATTTAACATCCAAATCACACACATGCACACAAAAATTTAACAAATTAGAGATGTATTCAATAACATGTACCAACTTTCATGAAAGTTAAATAGGATCCAACATATTTAGAGCCTAAGGAATGGACATCCATTAAAACTTGCCCGCAACGCAGTTTTGGCATGGCATAATCCTTCTTCTTGAGGGGCATACATATCTTATCATAGTAATTCAAGCATGACAATGAGATACCAATGAACTCATTGTAGTACGAGTTACTCGCTGCTAACTGCGTCCACATACTAATTATTATTGTTATAAAACTCCTAAAGACACACATACAACCATTTCATGACAAGGCAGTCTCATTAAAAGAAATTATACTCTAGACCCCAGCGGACATTAATATACTGATGGAATTCTGTATCATGTATTTTACTATACGGAAGTCTCACTGTAAGACTGTTTCATCTGGGTCACCATGGACAACACAAAAAATGATGAAATAATGTCATCATATAAGGCAGACTCACTATAAGGTGGTGAACTAGGGCACACATATACATCATTATGATGATGGAGTGCTATGTTATGTATTTCATTATTTGGGATTCGGCCAATGTGGATATGCGAGAAAGCTTACCGGTAACTTCTCGTGGGTCGGTTGTTCTTTCCGGGGTTAGACCGCGTTCTTTCTCCACCATTAATGATGGCCGTCTTGTTTTGCATATCTTGTGCTGAATGACATTAAACTCTATAACAGCATTATATTCTGCCAGGGTGATGTTAAGAGTGAGCAACAACAAGTTAACGAAAACACTGTTCCACCACTCAACCACTTTTCTTGAGGAAAATTTTAAATTTTCATGCGGGAGTGTTCGGAATCATGCCCGGTATTGTGAACAATTATTGCTTGCAGTTTTAAGACTTCATTAGCAGCAGAGAGGGTGAACCCTACAACGTTTTTAGACAAAATTTGATTGAAATCCTAAAACGAGCCGTCCTATAATCTCATTTTAACCAAAAAAAGGGCGAACCCTACAACGTTTTCAGACAAAAAAAATTGATTGAATCCTTAAAACGATCCGTAGGATTTCGTTGAAATCTACGAAATCATTTTAACTAAAAAAATGAAAACGAAGATTTTTACGATTTTTTAATTAATTTTGGTCGCAACTTGTTGTCATCCACCCTCTCTGCTGCTTAGTGATTTCATCACTGGGTTAACAAAAAATAAGAAATGATTTTAACCGAATATTTGATCCAGTCCGATACGATATCGTGTCCGAGGATCATGCAAATTTATTGTTGCGAATCCGTGCGGAGTCGACTGAGCATGACTAAAGAAATCTCGAAATTGATTGAAGTCCATATCAGAACACCATGTCTGCCAAATATTTCGTAGCGTATGTGTATCAACGCCGTTGAATACAGAAAGAATATTGCAATTATCTCTGATGACTTTTGGAACCTGAGTGTAGCGTTGAGTGACATATATCACGTCAGTGTTTTTGTGACGCCCCCGGGAAAAAATCCTAGCAGGATTTTTTTGTTTATCCAACATTATATCGTCGTATACGACTAAATTGTTAATATCTCCATCAATATCATCAATACTCGGTGCTTCATCGATATCGGTTATAAAATCAATGGCGTTCTCACCGCTAATTTCTGATGCATTCTCGTTAAAATCTTTTAGCACTTCATAACATCGTTGATCATCTACGCTAGGAGCAATTAAATACAACTTATCCCACTTCATCCATCTCATTATTAAATTGAGCAACAATTGCGTTTTACCGGATCCAGATGGCCCGATTATAATCATCCGGATAGAGTTTGGTAGCGCTGCATGATGCTTAATTGGTTCTCTTGTTTTAGTCGCTGAAAAATCAATTATATCCATATTTCTATACATAAATTATGGATCTATATTGTGTGAAGTGCAAAACGCGTACTGGCACAGATGATGTGACGACAGTTACAACTAAAAATAACCGATCAGCGCTTTCTGGTAAATGCATGCAATGTGGTACAAAGAAATTTAGATTTGTGTCTATGAAATCTGATTTAAAAAAAAACGAGGAGGTGATATCGCAGCCAAATTGGCAAAGCTCCCTGGAACCCCATGGGCAAAGTACCCGGGAGAAAAGCACCTTCCCGGATATAGCTACTGTGGACCGGGAACCAGACTTGATATCAGACTCAATAATCAAAATCAACCCAACCCCGGTGAAGAACCAATAAACGCCATTGATAAGGCCTGTCACCTTCATGATGTTGCTTATAAAAGCAGCAATCTGCAACACAGGCATCTAGCAGATGTGAAATTAATTCATGCGTTAAATGCTATTCCTGATAAATCCTTCAAAGAAAAATTGGCTTCATTTTTGATAAAATCGGCTATGAAAAGTAAATTGATGTTAGGTGCCGGTAATTAATAATATGGAATCAATTTATTATTCCCCAAGAGGATACTGGAGGGGTAAATCAGCAGTCCATAAACTCGCTAGCGCTGCAAAAGTGAAAAAAACCACTGCGGCTAATTGGTTATCCAAACAGGCACTATGGCAAATTTATCTACCACCGCCTAAACAAATTCAATTCTCGCATTTTGATGTGACCGCTCCTAATGAAGTTCATCAGGCTGATATATTATTTCTGCCACATGATCGTGGTTACAAATACGCGCTAACCGTAGTTGATATTGCAAGTCGATACAAAGAAGCAGAACCGTTAAAAACAAAATCAGCCACTGAAGTTGCTTCTGCATTTGAAAGGATTTATCGACGAGGTCCTCTGCACTGGCCAAATCTATTGCAGGTTGATCCTGGTAAGGAATTTCAGGGTGCAGTATTATCTACAATGAAACATCATAATGTCACCATACGACGAGGGCATACTGCGCTACATCGCGATCAGGCCATTGTAGAACGATTTAATCGGACTCTTGCTGAACGGTTATTTGGATATCAATACGCAAAAGAATTCATCCAAGAAAAGCGATCCCGTGAATGGGTTAAAAGATTACCATCTGTGATTACTGCACTGAATAACGAGATTACTAGAACAATCAACATGAAACCTATCAACGCGATTAAAAAGAAGTCAATACCCGTACAACCACAAAAAGATTTCAAAGAACCAATTCTTGGTAGTAATGTCATTGTGAGGTACTTATACGAACCAGGAGAGCTTGAAGGGGGTAGAAAAAGGGCTACTGATCCTATTTGGAGCGTCACTACGCATAAGATATCTAGTATAACACGATCAACTGGTAGACCTCCAGTCTATAAACTGGATTCAACTGCCCCTCAGCGGGGTTTTACTCGACAACAACTACAGGTAATTCCCGAGGATACTCAATTGCCACCGCATGGTCTTAACTAGCACCGTTGCGTCTATTGCACTCAAGACAAGTCAACATCACATTATTTCTGACATGACCGAGACTGTTATTTTTTCTGTCTACGGTGAATTGGCGAGGATCCTTATCCGAATACTGCCAACGCATTATACAATTGCAACTCGCGCAGTGATTATTCTGTTGTTTCTTCAGCGTAATTATTGATTCAGCATCAATATCAAATTCTCGTTGTTTTTTTTTGTCCTGTTGTTTGTAACCGGAGAGTTTTTTATTAATGATGCTAACATCAATATCATTTATTGTGGTGTCATTATCATCGAAAACAATTCTTCGAAGCTGATTTATTCTTCGTACTCTGGATACTGCGAGATAGACTAAATTCGACCATTCGATGTGATTATCCACCATCCAAACAATTGTATCCGATATAGTCAATCCCTGTGAAGAGTGTATTGTTGCTGCGTATCCTAGAGTCCACGGGGATTTATTAGCACGCAATGCATCTTCAACGACATTGATATCAACCAGCACAATATCATTTAATACCAGAATTTGTTTTTCACTCTGTCCTGGAATATCAACTTCAGTGTTCTGTTTTCGTGTATCCGATGGCCTATAACAAAGGGGTACTGGAAGTGTTGCAAATTTTTGTTTATGCAATTCAAATAACTTCATCTGAAGTGTATCCCTGACTATTTTTCTACTTGCAATTATCAAATCATTTGGTTTCCATGTTTCCCAGAAATCGTTTATTTGAGTTTCTGAAATCACTTCACGCGCTATTTCGCATTGGACTCTATCCGGTTGTAATCTAATTAGCGCTTTGAACTCGCGTAATCGTTCATCAAGTGATCTATAATCAGTGGTGATTTCTTCATAGTAGTCTACAAAACCCCTTAGCCATTCATGTGGAGATGAACCGACAAATGGTGGTGGTTGGCCGTGATCACCGCACATGACGACTTTTGTGTTTTTGTTTAATAACCACTCAAGAAATGTTTGTAATACATCTAATGACACTGTGCATATTTCATCCCAGATTATGATTTCAGGAATGAATTTATCACCCATTCGATCAGGAGTCCATTTGTCACCCTTCCATCGAAAGAAACTATGGTAGGTGCAGGCATTTACCCCTCGTTGTATCATCTCTCTGGCGAGTCTGTGAGTCGGTGTTAGCACAATCATGTTTGTGAAATCCGTATGATTTTTCCCACGGAATAATTCAATTGCACGAGTTGTCTTTCCTGACCCACCACAACCGTTTAAATAAACTGTCTTGTATCGACATATTGGATCAGATACCGGTGGTGCATTAGAAAATTCTGATTGAAATTCAATACGGTTACAACAAAGATATTTATCATCCATGGCAACGTCTGCGGATTCACAATACTCATGTAGCATCTCCTTTTTAAATCGCCAACGCCCCCAATTTTCTTCGGGATCTGTGAATTTAGCTACAGCTGATTTGTACTTATTGTGTATATACATCGAATCAGTGGCCACTCTAACCGCGGTATTAGGAAATCTATTTATCATCGAAAATAGATTAATAGAAGCATAGGCTAGCATTGAACTTCTCAAATGTGTGTACTGGGAATTATATCCATCACAGTAGGTAACAACCGTACCCATTTTCTCACCATTGGATAGAAAAGCATCCTTACGGGATACAAGTTTTCCCTGTTTCATTAAATCCGCTACAAGAAAATCGTATTCAGCGACATCTATGATCAACCGCGAAGAATATTTTGCGTTGTCGTACCGTCCACCTTGAGTGAATTTACCGATTATTCTTCGTCCGAGATCTTTTGCTTGTTCTTTTTTAATTTCAAATAACTTCTTAGACCAATTTATGATTTCTTCTTCATTGAAATCAGGGAATTGTTTTCGTAGTTCGCTGATTATACGATCTAGATCGGGTTGTGGTAGCCAAACTTCCTTCTGAGCTCGATAGCATATAATAGCCTCGGAAACAATCAACGATATTAGCATACCACAATCAATCATATATCTCAATAGCACTATTGGCATCCAGGCCTTTTCAGATAGGTGTCTACCGAGCCAAACATAACTACACGGATGTAACCCTGTAGCTAATTCGAATGATATCACACGAGCGAATCCGGTTAAATCAAAATCAGGTAATGGTCCATTAATCGCAACACGAGTCATTTCATGTGTTGGGTGTCCAAATCGTTTGAAGTACTCAGCGCATTCCCCATACCCGAGAAAACTTCCGGGATAACACGCGGCTATATCAATTGAAATCATACCATCACGTGAGTATTTCGTATTCCACAATCCTCCATGACCAAATTCGACGCAACTCGATTTAACATCCTCAAGAAAATCACTTCGTGTTGGACGCCATGAGTTTTTTTCTCTTGCGAAGTGAGCTACCACTGATGGAATAGTAAAACTATCCGTGAGTAGTTTTTCATGGAAACTCTCCGGTGAAAAATCATTAGCGATTTTTCTCATTCTGTTATCTAATTCTTCAACGCGATATAATTCACCATTTGGTTTTACAAATTGATCGAATCCTTCATCACTTCTAAGTAACCACACTGACACAGGATCATCCTTACACAACGCATTAATAGCATCAAATAATCTCTCTTCATAGAAAACATCCCCGACGAACTCCTTAGGGATATATTTCACGGTTCGTTCTCGTGGAAATACTGTTACCGCAGGTGTCCACGCGTGTTTGTTATGATCAATAATCTGTATTGGTGCTCCATTTTTGTTATATTTCGGTTCGTATAAAACCTCTCCGGTTATCGTCATAACTGTTATTGGAAATCTTAATGATGTTTCTAACTTAGCTATATCAGAAATCTTTGCACCGTTCTGTTTCACTGTCAGTTCCCACTCGGTTATTTTTTTTCGTCTTAGATCAGTTAGTTTATTTCCTCGGGATGCATTTGTGAAGTGCTCCATTATTCGTTCTGCTACACAATTAAGCCCTGACGAATATTTCATAGGAGCTAGTTTTGCGATATCGGGTTTATCATTTAACGGATATATCCCATAAACCATTGCTGTTACGGGATAAGATCTTTCGTAGTATGGTTTGTCAATGCCGGTTAGAATCCCTGGTTTGGAATCTCTACTCACAATGACAGCTTTTTTATTCTTGAGAATTGGTTCAAATTTATCCCTAATAATCCATTTGCCATTGACTTCGATAATGAATTTGATTCGGAAAAAATACCGTTTTTCCCCAACACGTGAAATTATCACTGCTGCTTTTTCATCATTCATGGTAGCGTCAACAACACCATCAATTCGAAATGTTGACCAACAATAGGATGCTCCATCACGCTTGAATTCATTAAAACAGTCTCTGATTTTATTAATCATGGCTTTATCAAGAATTTTATTCTTTGGTGTATCAGAGACTATATCGAGATTGAATTGAGCATCTTTCCAGGATAATTTCTTGGACGCTTTTGAAATCCGAAGGATTTTGGGTTTATCGAGATTAAATTTGATACGTTTTTTGGGTCTATCGAGATTAAATCTAGGACTGATTTTCAATAATCTCTTAAACTCTTTCATGTTTCCGTCTCTTGGACGTTTGATACGTTTTTTGGGTCTATCGAGATTAAATCTAGGACTGATTTTCAATAATCTCTTAAACTCTTTCATGTTTCCGTCTCTTGGACGTTTGATACGTTTTTTGGGTCTATCGAGATTAAATCTAGGATTGATTTTTAATAATCTCTTAAACTCTTTCATGTTTCCGTCTCTTGGACGTTTGATACGTTTTTTGGGTCTATCGAGATTAAATCTAGGATTGATTTTCAATAATCTCTTAAACTCTTTATCAGCATTGAATTCAGCATTTTTCGAAGGCGTTTTCCTTAACTCCTTCATTCTATAATTAAAACAAGCATTTAAATGAAAGATTTTTATATAATGAATCACTGCAAGTGGCTTATGATTGGATCAGTAATCCCGTGTAACAAATCATGCAGAAATGAGTTTTGTGGGTATCATATGCAAAGCTATCGTCGTGGAAGCCTTGGTCCGTTACCCTGTATTCTATGTGGAGTTGGGGTTAGGGGGAAATCTCAGTTGTGTTTGAATTGCGGTGGTAAGCGATACAGGGAGTTGAAGCGATATTATGATAAAAGAATAAAAAATGGACAATCAATCAGAAATTATGACCCTGACGCTGACAAAGTCAGTATTCTTGACGCTGACAAAGTCAGTATTCTTGACGCTGACAAAGTCAGTATCAAGGATAAAATCATAAGAACCCCTCAAGACTACATCGAAAGATTTATCATTAAACCAAACAATGAATTAGACAAACAATAGTATTATATATACGAATGAACCAAGAATTCAGACCACACCCTGTGATCACAAATTATGAAGCATCCAGTGATGGTACTGTCAGAAACCGTAGACTTAAGAAAACGGTTGGTTTTGTGACTAATCAAGGGTATTTGATGTTTGGTGTTGGAAAGAAAAAATATCACAATCATCGTTTCGTGTATGAGTGTTTCCATGGATTGATCGAGGATGGTTTTGTTATCGATCATAAGGATTCTAATCCAAAGAATAATTCTTTATCAAATCTAGAAGTTGTTACACAGAGTGAGAATTTGAAACGAGGAAAGACTGGCATTTGTTCAAAAAAAGCGAGACCTGTGAAATCTTTGAATACGATAACTAACGAAGAAATAATATTTCAATCAATGAATGAAGCCGGTAGACACTTCGATATTTGTCGATCTTCAGTACGATTTGTTGCAGAGGGGATTTATCGATCTGCGATTTCTAAAAAGACGGGACAAAAAGTTCAATTTAGTTATGTCTAATGCGTCATATTTTTCATTTAGAAATATATCATTGCTATAGAATAATGAATTCTGAAAACATGAATAGCATCATATCCGAGATTTCAAAATTGAAAACTTGGGATATTGAACTATCGGATGGTTTAAATCCTGATCAAATCATGTCTGATTACCAGGATATAGAATACGGAGTTAGCACTAACAAGTATATGCTACCAAAGAAGTATGCACTCATCAAAAGAATTCAGAATTCTATTAAGGACTCTCTCGCATTCTCCAGTGACGTAAGTGTGTTCGCTCCGTTATATACCATCGTAGAACGAATACGAAAAGAATTGGGGTACGAATACGAATTGAAAAAGGAGGTTAATTCTAAAGTTAGAAACCTACGGGCGTTAATTCAAGAAAATGAACAATTTTGATTGACCAACCATTTATCATTATTTGATTGCTCGACCATTAATCATTATTTGATTGTGACCGTCCCTCATAGAGATTTTAATTTTTTTTAGCATTTTTTGATTGATAATAGCAGAAACAGTGAATAAAAAATTGATGGCTGGTTGGGATTGATCAAAAAAAAGAATGAAGGAAGTGACATTATTATTATTTTTATATACAATTTGGACACTTCCTTCATCATTGATAGGATGAAATAACACTTCCATGACCATCCGATGGTGTTAGGTGGGGATTGAAAAATTGTTTTACAATTGAAAAATTGTTTCTGATTTCAAATAATGGTCAATGAAGCATTAACAACCCGATTAGCTCGTGAACGACTGGATGCAATCAAGAGATTTGTACCAATTCGTGACTCTGTACGGAATAAACTACAACAACGACAACAAGCGCAGACTGACTTTTCTGTGTCAAGTGAACAACTGTTTACTCCGATAACAAGTGCGACCAAAGATGTGAAAACAGCAACTGAACGAGCAATATACGGTGATATTCCTGAGCGAGAACGAGTAAAGAAGGCGCCGCTGCTTGATACGCTTGAAAAGATAGCAGCAGAGGCCGGACAAACACGCGCAGGAATACAACAGCTATCCAGTGATATAAAAACTCAACGCGAGTATGAACGACTAGCTGATATTGATGATTCTGCGCCTGAAACTCAAAGAGTTTCTACACCTGAACCACAACCTGTTGATGTCGTCACCCCAAGAGGTATCCCCTTTATAGACAAACTCACCGAAGAAGCTATAACAAAAATAAAAAAACCTCAATTGGAGAAACTCAAGGATTATACGACCTTTGGTGATTTCGCCGCCAAAAGCTTTGATTCTAAAAAGGACTTTTTAAAAGACGAGTATAAAAACAGTAGAATAAGCCGAGACGACTGGGTTAATTGGTTGTATAAAACGAATAAGGGGATTACTGGTAATTTGAAAAAGGATACAGTTGAGTACAGAACTTTTAAAATAGGAGTTGATAGTTATGGTATACAAAAACAACAAGAACGAGGCCGACAAAGGCAATTACTTGATGATAGTGAAGGCGCAACTGGTACAACTAAGGAAACAAGCGGAAAAGGATATTCGATTGGAAATCCAAATGATGTCTTTGACTCTACCACGACATGTCCTGGTAGTGTTCTCAGTGATATATCACGATTAGAAGTTCTTGTAGGAGGATTCCGAGCTGGAAATAACTCACCGGAAATAATTAATGAAGCAGCTGATATCTGTAGACGGTTATTTCAGGGTGGTATCATAGATATCAGCACATATCGAGATTTCATTGGCGAGTTAGTAGACGGTGAAACCGTCCATGGTTATCATAGTGACTGAATCGATTAGATAAATAACAATTGAAAAATTGTTTCTGATTTAAAATAATGATCATACACTACAATCATGATAAACCAACCCCCGTCTACGTAGTTAATTCACGGTTTCCGGTTTATAGAGCATACTACGGAGATGGTTTAGGCAATACCATTGCAGGGTTATTTGCGAGAATGGCTCCAAAAGTGATGCCGTTGGCTAAACAACTAGGAATGAAAGCAATTGATGTTATTCGTGATAAGGGTATTGGTGCTGTTGGAGATCTTCTTGCCGGAAAAGCGTTTTCAACTGCGAAGAATAAATTAACATCATTAGTGAGACGAAAAAAGAAACCGGTACCGTTACCGTCTACAGCAGAAATGCCTGCAAGTGTTAGTAGAATTATAAATAACGCAGTAGATGAAAAATTAGCATCATTGGTAAATCAAGGGGACCAAAATAACATGATAGCAAACATGATAGCAGGAAGTGGCTTTAAAAAAACACGACGATGAAATGGGAAATCGCGATTTAGACTCTGATAAATAGAATAAAATGTTCAAAAGGTCACCTGATCCAGCATTTGATATGGATGCCCCAGTGAGTAAGGATGATTCTGTACGCGATTTTCAATTTTATTCTTATCACGCAGTACAACCAGATCTCCGATCGCGAATTGAACTTCAAGTTCATGATACCAGTAAATACTTCCTACCGTGTGAGGCATTTATTGAAGTAGAAGGAGAACTTGTAACAAATGTTGCAGCTGATACCCCATATGACAATAACGCAAATGTCCGAGTTGGTTTTGTTAATAACGGCATAATGGCGTTATTTGAAAGCGCTAGATATCTCATTGATGGAAAAGAAATTGAATCCATTGACCGTGAAGTTGATGTGGCCACAACAATCATAGGGTTAGCGAGATATTCTGATGATTATTCAAGATCAGCGGGTCCATCTATGATGTTTGCAAAGGATACCTCTGATAACGCTGACCACCTTCAATTCATTAAAGTGTTAACAGCAAGAGATAATGCAGAAGCCGATCAACAGGAAGCAGCTAATCCAGAACGTCGAACTAGACCCGGAGCTGCTTTTGATATTCTCGGAGGCGTTAATGGTAATCTCAATTTAGGATTTGCAACACGTGTAGCAACGTTGCATGGGCAGCGTCGACGATTTTCATGTGCGATTCCACTGCATCATATATTTGGATTCTGTAGAAACGTCCGAAAAGTTATTTATGGAGCTAAACACACAGTAGCGCTTGTACGAAAGGGTACTGATGATGATGCAATCTGGCGTAATGCTGGGGTTGCTCCCGGTAAAGTCATTTTAACAAAACTATCATTGTGGATGCCAGTGTTAACTCCATCAATCACCGAAGAACAACGACTACTATCATTTATGGACCAAGGAGGAAAGTCGTTGTTGAGTTGGTTATCAGTGACCACGGATATTAAACAGGACAGTGTTGATGGTACATTCACATGGCACCTGGCATCAAAACAAGGGGTTTCAGCTCCACGTCATATATTCGTAGCGTTACAGAATAATGCGCGAGTTGGTAATCAAGAACGAAGCCATATGATATTTGATCAGTTAGGTGTTAGTGAAGTCTCGCTGAGAATAAACGGACAGCAGGAACCATCCGAGGATATACAACTTGATTACGGTCAGAATCATATTGCACGCGTGTATCATAACCTATTGTCGTTTATGGCACGTGATCTAAATGTGGATACTGGTTTGCAAATATCACAATTGGATTTTAAAAGCCTCTATCCGATTTATTACTTCTCACTGGAACATCTCGATTTAACAAGACAATCTGTCGTTGATATACACTTTAGAGCCCGTGTAACCCGTCCGACTGGTCCACCAGTTGGTGGGGTACCTCCTATCCTTATCCCGAATTATAGAGCGGTTGCTGTCATTCTCAGCGACAAATCAATGCTACTCGAAGGTGTTGGTGGAAGAATGAGAGTGGTAGATGCCCCAGTGGAAAACATGTAAACGATTTAGAATCAATCAATTATGTATAATGTCATATAGTGTTATTAGTGTTGCGTTAACTCCTGGTCAAATCAAAAAATTGCAATCAGAATCGGCTAAAAAATGTGGAACCACAATCACGTTGAAACCCAACCAAATGACTGGTGGTGCAAATAAACTATCGCTGACAACTCGTCAGGTGAAACATTTCAATGATGCACTAGTAGCAAAAAAGGGTGTTCAGATTACTCTTTCTGCGGCTGCTATCAAAAATATGATTAAAACAGGCGGTATATTTCCGTTGTTAGCTGCGATTCCAGCATTGATTGCAGCAGCAGCCCCAGCGGTGGCTAAAGCAGCGGCGTTAGGAGCCGTTGGTACTGCAGCAGGAATGGCACTAAAGAAGGCAACTGGGAAAGGATATAAAAAAAAGGGAAAGGGTCTAAGACTACCAGGAACCCCGTATTCGTGGTACAGCGGAAAGGGTCTAAGACTACCAGGAACGATTTATTAATTCGGGAATCGAAGATTCCTATGTCCAATTTTGATTTACTCGATGCTGCTAAAAAACTCGCGATTAAAAACTTCAGAGGTGTCTTTATGAAAGATCAATTACCACATCAACCAAACAGCGTTGAAACAGGTATTATTAATCTCGATAACAGCACCGGACCCGGAACTCACTGGGTTGCATACGCTATTGATCCACGTGGGATTGTCTATTTCGATTCATATGGATTAGCCCCACCAAAAGAGTTTTTGCGTTATATAAAAACCCTTCCAATGAAGACTTGGTATTCTACGCTACCAACACAAACGATGATTGACCCACCAATATGTGGCAGCGAAGTATTAAATGTCCTTGACGCTATTTCAAACTCCTTGAGTAACCCAAACGGAAAACCACCACATGTTGTCGTTAATGAATACACTAGTAATCGCTTTTTAGAGAGAGAAAGAGTTTTACAATAACATGATTGATATTTGGGGGAGATCTTTGAAACCCAAACCCGATGGCACTGCACCACCTGATTCTGTCAAGGATGTAAAAAAACTAATCAAAGATGAAATAGCTGAGACGTTGAACTTAACAAATGTTGATCCTAATGAAATAGTTGTATTTCAAGACAAACAGGGTAAATTGAAAAGCAGTGATGTGTCCTTGGATGATATTTTAGTTAAACAACGAAACGCAATCGAGAACACCGTTGCGTTATTTTCCGATCAGGGTAAATTGAAAACCAGTAATATTTCTCTGGATGATATTTTGGTTAAACAACAAAACGCAATCGAGAACACCGTTGCGTTATTTTCCGATCAGGGTAAACTCAAACCGGGTGTACTCATTTCGACGATTACAGATCGATTAAAAACTATCAACGATGAGTTAAACAATTCTATAGTTGTACTAAAAACACTTGAATCTAAAATTGAAGAAAACGGAAAACAGTTTATATCATTTCGTAGAAATATCATTGATAAATTTATTGGAACCCAGTTGGATAAAATAGAAATAAAACTCCCTGATATTAAAAAATCCATCGATGAGACAAAAAACTTCATCGAAGCCGTCAAAGGTGATTTTTCGAGGATGATAACAATCATTGAAAAAACAAAAATTCCTCATGAGAAAACCAACAACGTGGTATACACAATCCAACACGGATCATTTGAGTGGACACCTACAAACAACAAATTAGATATCACTGCAACCGTTAAGGGTATTTATCGATTAACACTAGTAACACCATTAACTCAATTTGATATATCATCGTCCAGTTCATCCGGGGTCAATAATACGATTTCAACGATCATCGACAAGAATACAACTGAAAAGTTCACAATCACATATGCTGATAAAAGTTTGGTTAGAGTCTCAACAACGTGGTATGTGGAATTCGTAGCGGATTTAAGTAAATAACTAAATTGAAAGGATTTCACAATTGAAAACGCTAGCTTTTTTAAAATAACAACAATGACTTTGTCATCGACGCAATGTCGCTATGATCAGGTCAGAGAATTTCAAAATAGACTCAAAACCCTCACTGAGGAGTATCAAATAAAAATAAAAAAATACCGACGAAGAATCACCGCAATTGATATTATTATGTACTCGGTGTCAAGCGTTCTCACTGGCGCAGGAATAATACTTGCATCGGTTACAATGATTGCCCCGGTCGTAGTTCCAATTTGCATTTCTACGGTGGCTACAATCGGGGGTATATCAACCGGGATAACAAAAAGGATATCATCATGCAGCCAGAGTAAACTGCAGAATTACCTACTTCAATTTCATATTGCATCAACCGCATACTCGCAATTATCATTGATGATATCATCGTCACTCGATAATACAATTATATCAGATAGTGAATTCTCAGCGATGGTCAGTATTTTTGATTCCGCGATATCGAAATTAGAGCGACAACATGAATATAATAACAATGACAACATCGATGGAATTAGAAAACACGAACCCAAAAAACAAAATGATCTCAATAATATCAACCATACCAGATTGTGAGTTCTCAGTGATGGTCAGTATTTATGATTCCTCGATACCAAAATTAGAAATAAATCATGAGTATAATAACAATGACAACACCGCAGGAATTACTTCAACGAGTAGTGGAGAACACGAACCCAGTACAAACAAGTATGATATCAATAACATCAACGAAACCCGAGTTTAGTGTGAATTTCCCTTCTCCGATTCCAGTGCGTGAGATAGCGCTAGCAAAACTACGAGTGTATCACAGTTGGCCTAATATCAGATCAAAATCATTTGGTGGTCAACAACCCAATAATTCTTTAGTGTTTGCAAATGAGAATAAACCCGACGGAACCCCAGACTGGAAAGTTGTTTCGATACCAACAGGGTCATACCAAATCGAACAAATCAATAATGAATTCGCGCGTAGAATAAAATCGATTACTGGAGTAGAGTCAAAAATAGCTATAACAGTTCATGAACCGACGCTATCATCCGCAATTGAAATAAACTCAGAAGGATATGTCGTAGATATATATCAGAGTTCTATTAGAACCGTACTAGGATGGCCTGAATTACCACCCCAGAGTAAAACTCTGGAGGAAACCGTTGATTTACCAGAACCACAAAAATCTGATTATATCACCGACAGAATAAAACCTAAAAATCCAATAAAGAGTTATAAAGAGCACGAAAACACTTTAGATTTTTTTGGTCTCATGTTCCCAAAAAGGGCGGATGGTAGATCATTGCCAGAGTATCCTTTTGCTAAAAAACCTGAAATCGTTAAAAATTTCACAGCAATGAATAATGATTTTTCACTGTTGTTAATATCTCTTAAATCTGGTTCTCTCACCCGAGATGAATTTATCAGCGTCGTAGAAACATGCAATAAAATTATCGACGATATGGAAACATTTAATTTAAAAATAATTCAGGATATATTAGATGACAATAATCCCCTATCGAGAACAACATTTGCATCAGATCTTAATATCCCCGTCAAAGATATTCCAACAGTCAAACTACCGGGATATAACGTACCGGAACTAAAAAAACTTCTCAGTGACACCATCGATGTTGGTTTTAAAATAATTCATGATGCATGGAAAAAAACAGCATCAGGGGAAATAAAAATCCTCAAACACAATAATGACCCAGATGGTGGCGGTAGGCATATCGCTCCGTTCAACGTAAATATATCCTCAGTGATTGCGCTCAATTTAGTGTGTGATGTTATTGAAGGAAGCTATCAAATTAATCTCGAACGATCAAATCAAGCTCAGCAAGGGTATATTCTTTATTCATTTGCACCAACAGCTCCTCCAGGATTTTTAATAATTGAGTCTCCGGTTAATCCAGTCTATATGCGATGCCATAATAATTCATTAACCAGAATTAATTTCAAACTCACCGACCAGTCCAATAATCTGATTGATTTACAAGAAGAGGTGTTAGTGATTAGTTTGTTTGTGAAATCCTAAATTGCTTTGCAATTTCAAAGGATTTTCGTCCTAAGGACTTTCATCATAAAGACTGGTTAAAATCATTTCTTATTTTTTGTTAACCCAGTGATGAAATCACTAAGCAGCAGAGAGGGTGGATGACAACAAGTTGCGACCAAAATTAATTAAAAAATCGTAAAAATCTTCGTTTTCATTTTTTTAGTTAAAATGATTTCGTAGATTTCAACGAAATCCTACGGATCGTTTTAAGGATTCAATCAATTTTTTTTGTCTGAAAACGTTGTAGGGTTCGCCCTTTTTTTGGTTAAAATGAGATTATAGGACGGCTCGTTTTAGGATTTCAATCAAATTTTGTCTAAAAACGTTGTAGGGTTCACCCTCTCTGCTGCTTCATTTGTTATCAAAACTACACCTATCATGAACAGAGAATGAAAACTGTTATTCCTTGGCTTTATTCCATTTTAGGCATTATAGCTGTATAGTTTTCCCCACAATATACCCGACATGAAATGCTTTTCTCATGAATTTTCAAAGTGATTTTATTTGAAAGAAAATATGTTGCCTGGAAATTACATTTTAATGCTTTAATTTCTTTCGAGGAAAATTTTCTGCAGAATTTGTTTTTCAAGTTTTTTTAAATACAGGAAAAAACGTTTTCATATTCATGGTGATCAAAACATTATAATCTATTTAGAACGTTTGTTGGAGTTGAAAATATAGATCATAGTGTTTTCAATGCGCAATCCAGTGCATCATTATCGCTTGTTTGTGTTGTTGCTTGTTTGTTGTTGTTGTTGTTTTTAATTTTTTTAGGGAAGGGTGCATGTCTCAATTTTGCATAGTAAAACTATTAGGATTCACCGGTCAGTCATACTGATAGAAACATTAGCTTAAACCTCATCCATATCTACATAAGGTCGGTTTCAATCGTTAGTCATCATTGGATTCATTTGATATGTCGCTGTGTAAGCGTAGCGTGGTCACACACATCAATTTGAAGTTTCATGATTACACTTTGGTCTTTCACCTTTTAGATTTTGTTGTCATTACCATCACACACACACACACACACACACACACACACACACACACACACAGACAATACACATCACACCATTGTTGCTGTTATTATCAACACCAGGACGATGATAGAAGGTTAGTAACTAATTTTTATATCATGCTAAAATTCAACCAAAGCACATTGTTTACTTGATCCTGCAATTGCTTTGTTAAGCTAGCTACGACTGTTTAGACAGACTTATTTTAGTTTTATCCTTAACAACTAACATGTCATATGCTTATTAGAATTCAAGTATCATTGTAAAGTAAGTTTGGTTATTTCCCTAATCCTATAGAGGTAAACAAAGACTAGACGCTGCTCACGTTACATTTCATGTTAAATAAGAACTGCCACTTAATATAATAATAATAATAATAATAATAATGATTGATTGATTGATTGATATTTAACGGCGTACCAGCACTTTTAGGCTATTTAGCGCCATACAACAGGTTGTATTTAAACATGGTTAAAAATACTCAAGGTTTAATATCGACCAGCGATATAAAAAAAAAACAAATAGTTCAATATAAAATTGTAAGTTGTTGGTAACAGTAAAATATGAAGCTTCCCAATCAACGGGAGATGTAAATGGTGTATGTTGATGAAAATATGTTGTAAATAAGAGGTGATATTTGCATTAAATAAAAATGCACTAGGTGATGACATACAAGTTAAAGTTTAAGATAAAGATTTACTTCCTTCAGGAAATCTAAAATACAAGTGATAGATACAGTATCAAAAAGTTCCTTCATGTCATGTACATTATAGTACTTAGCACGTGTAGGTTGCAGGTCGGAACACTCGGTCATGAAGTGTTTAACAGTGAATGGTTCATTGCAAGAGACGCATTCTGGTGGATCTTCACCTTTTAGTATGTGGGAGTGAGTTATGTATGAATGACCGATTCTGAGTCTTGCAATGACAGTCTCCTCCCTACGGATAGTTCTGTAGGAAGGAGTCCATTCTCCCAGGGTTGGTTTGATGGCATGAAGTTTGTTGTTGACTGTATGATCCCATGACGTCTGCCACTTCTGACGCAGGTACCTTTTGATACAAGGTTTAAAATCAGTAAACGGTAATTTAAAATCTGATGGTTCTTGGGATAGAGCCATCTTAGCAGCACGGTCTGCTTCTTCATTACCTCTAATACCAATATGGCTAGGTAACCAACAGTATACTATATTGTTGGAGGTACTAAGCGTTGTATTTTTGACGAGGAGATGGACTAATAATGGATTATCCAGTTTTCTATTGTGTAGCGACTGAAGCACTGATAAAGAGTCACAGAAGATAACACTATTTAAGACGCGTTTCTCTTCGATAAATTTGAGAGCAAGGTCTATTGCTCTGATTTCCGCTGAAAAAATGGACGCATTGTTTGGCAAGCGCACTTTGGTTATGTGCTTGCCACTAACGAAGGCTGCAGCAGCCTTTTCATCAACCTTTGATCCATCAGTATAAAATTTAGTGTAATTTGTAAAATCGTTGAGAAGTTCATGATAAGAGTTCAGGAATATGGCAGGGTTGGTCTCAGATTTATTCCCATCGTGTAACGTAAAAATCACTTTGGGTTGCTTAAGTAGCCAAGGTGGTGTTTTCGAGACAAACGTTTTCTGAATTGTAGAGAAATTACTTTTGATATTGTCGAGGCTGGATGATATTCTAATGCCAAATGAAGGTATGGCATTTGGTTTGTTTTCGTATAAAGTTTTGTATTTTGGTTGAAATACAGCCGAAAAAGCAGGGTTCCGAGGGTTTGATCTTAATTTAAGAGCGTATTGTGCAGAAAGCATTTCTCTGCGAAGTGATAGTGGTGGCTCATTCGCTTCCGCGAGAAGGCTTTCACATGGAGATGTCTTAAATGCTCCTAGAGCGAGTCTTATTCCTTGATGATGAATTGGATCAAGCATTTTCAAATAGGACTTCCTAGCTGAACCATAAACAATGCATCCATAGTCTAGTATAGAACGGATAAATGTTCTATACAAATTAAGGAGTACTTTTTTATCAGCACCCCAGTCAGTGTGCGCAATTACTTTTAGTAAATTTAAAGCTTTTAAACATTTAGCTTTTAAATTCTTGATGTGTGGTATAAAAGTCAGCTTTCTGTCGAAGATAATACCCAAAAACTTTGTTTCCTCAACAACTGGAATACGTGTTCCATCCAGCGTGAGTTTAGGGTCATCATGATGTCTTCGCAATTGACAGAAATGCATGCATACTGTTTTCGATTTAGAAAATTTGAAACCGTTATTACTGGCCCAACATTGGATCTTATTGATATTTTGCTGGAGTTGCCTTTCAATTGTATGCATGTGCTTTGATCGATAACAAATTAAAAAATCATCTACATATAAAGAGCAATCCACACCGGGAGCCAAGCACTTGGTGATGCTATTGATTTTGATATTAAATAGAGTCACAGATAAAATACTGCCCTGGGGCACACCCATCTCTTGCTGGTGCATATCGGAAATGGTAGAGCCCACTCGTACTTTGAATTCTCTGTCTGAGAGAAAACTGGAGATGAAAGCGGGCAGGCGGCCTTTTAGACCTAGATCGTGCAGGTCATTTAGTATCCCGTACTTCCATGTTGTGTCATAGGCCTTTTCTAAATCAAAGAAGACTGCTACTAAATGTTCCTTCTTGATAAATGCATCGCGAATAAATGTTTCCAGTCTAACCAGATGATCGTTTGTACTACGACCAGAACGGAAACCGCTTTGGAAAGAAGATATTAAATTGTTACTTTCCAAGTACCATACAAGCCGAGAATTAATCATTCGTTCCATTGTTTTGCATACGCAGCTTGTGAGTGCAATGGGCCGATAGCTGTTAGGATCTTCGCTGTCTTTGCCTGGTTTGGGAATCGGTATTACTATTGCTTCTTTCCAGCTCTTAGGTACATTACCAGCAATCCATAAATCATTGAAGATTGTCAGTAGTAATGTCAGAGAAGATTCTGGCAGGCGTTTCAAAAACTGGTAATGGACTTCGTCGGGCCCAGCGGATGTATCGTGGGCCTTGTCTAAAGCCTCCCTAAGCTCCATTAAAGAAAACAGCTGGTTATAGCTTTCAGAGTTGTTAGATGTAAACTTTAAACGTGACTTTTCTTTTTGAGATTTTAATCTTCGAAAGGTTTCTGAATAATTAGATGATGACGAGTTTTTTGAGAAACTATTGGCAAGAATATTTGCTATGTCACGTTTCGAACTAAAATTGTTATTGTTTGTTTTCAGTTGTCGAATAGAATTGTGTTTACCCTTTCCATTTATTTTGCGAATAGTATCCCAAACTTGTTTCATTGAGGAACGAGAGTTTATAGAAGAAACATATTTCTTCCAGGATGTACGTTTACATTCTTTGATTGTGCGTCGTGTTTTAGCCCGCACAATACGATATTTGTTTAGATTTTCGGGCGTAGGACGAGTGTTGAATTGTTTTAATGCTTCTCGGCGTTGTCTAATGGCCTCTTTGCATTCCTTGGTTACCCAAGGTTTTTGCGGTTTTTTACTGTTCGGTGAGGACTTAGGAATAGATTCATCTGCAATTGAAATTAGAATTGAAGTAAAATGCTGTATAGGATTAACAGCGTTGAATATTGTATCATTATTTAGTCTAGTTTGACATAGTGTTTCAAAGTAAGCCCAGTCAGCTTTCTTTATATTCCATTGTGGAATTGCGTCATCAATTTTAGTGTTATTTTCAAGAGTGATTGGAAAATGATCACTACTGTGAAGGTCATCAGCGACCTTCCATTCATAGTCCAAAAGCAATGAAGGAGAGCAAATTGTTAAATCAATGGACGTGTACGTACCCGTTCCTGGGTGTAAATATGTCGATGAGTTAGTATTATATAGACACAGATCATGTCTAGAAAGGAAATCTTCTACTTTATGGCCTCTGTCGTTTATGTGATTCGATCCCCATAGGATGTTATGGGCATTAAAATCCCCGAGTAAAATGAAGGGTGTGGGAAGTTGTTGAACAATATTGTCTAATTCATTTGGTACTAGTTTGGTGTTTGGTGATAAGTAAATAGAGCAAAATGTAATCACTCGATGTAAAGTGACGCTTACAGCAATAGCTTGTAAATTTGTATTTAAAGGAATGACTCTGTGAGGGGCTCTATTGTTCACAATAACAGAGACTCCTCCTGAGGCCCTGTCAGCGTTTTGTAAGTACGTGTTGAACAGGGAAAAGTTTTTAAATGTAATTTTATCTGTGTCTTTCAGGAATGTTTCCTGTAAACATAGTACAGCGGGATCATGTTCATTTAAAAGCAGAAGAATATCATTGTAGTTTGCTTTCAGTCCTCGACAGTTCCATTGTATGATGGTGTTCTTCATTATAAAGTTATGCTGGAGATTCTGGATCTAGGTAAGACTATTCGCGGAGAAAATGTGTTGTTATTTGTCTGGAGGAAGTACGGGAGTATATTTGGTTTTGCTAGGTTTGGAGGAACCTTGAGTACATGGAGCAGTTTCTTCTGCATCCATACTCTCAAGTTCTCCAAACATATTGTAAAGTTTAATGGGGTCATCTGACCCCTTTTGCTGCTTATTTGTTTGTTGTTTTTGTTTATTTTTTTGAGCTTTTGGTGGTGGGTTGTTATTAAATGTTGTCTGAGTTGATGCTGTGCTTTTCTGTGGTTGGTAATTAGGGATGTTGGCACTTGTTGAATCGGGCTGATCTGTCTGTGTTTGTGCGTCCTTGGTGATTTTGGGGTTGTGTTTCACAACTGTGGAGAAGGATGGGCCAGGAAGGGATGTTCTTGCCTGGACAAGTTTTCTGGCCTCTGGGTAGGGTATGTTGGAGGAAAACTTTACCCTCTGAATTTCCTTCTCCTGTTTCCATGTATCACAATCCTTAGAATTGGCGTGATGCTCTTTGCCACAGTTGACACAGTGCGGAGTTGCTCTACAATCAGCTTCCTGATGAGAGTGGTCTCCGCATCGGCCACAGACCTTGACTCTGGAACATCGGTCTTCGTGATGGCCGTATTTCTGACACTTGTAGCATCGAAGAGGATTTGGTATGTAAATCTCAACCTTTACTTGCAGAAACCCAACCTTGACCACTTTGGGCACTGTCGGTTTATTAAAGGTGAGTACAAATGTGTTGGTGTCCTGCAGGGTGTTATTACGTTTAATACGTATTCTACGTACTGCAGTGACACCTTCATGTTTCATCCCCTCGATGATATCTGTGTCGTTGACTCCAGCCAAGTCACGACACCGCATCACGCCTTTAGACGTATTCAATGAAATGTGAGCGAATGAGGTTACTGGAATGTTGAAGAATGTTTTCATCTTTTTCAGATTTTCAGTTTGACTTTTTCGCTCACATTCAACGAGAAGACAGCCCGATTTCAATTTCTTGACACCTTTTGGTGTGCCGATCAAACCCATTAAAGTTTTTTCAATAACAAAAGGAGATAGTGCAGCAATTTGTTTTTCAGCATCTGTTGACTGTATGACCATGAAGCGTGGGAATGACTCCACACCACATGGTTCTTCATCAGAGTCGGATAGTGGTTTCGTTCGTTTGTTTTGATTTTTTTTTGAATTTTCCATGATTTAGTTTTAAAGTTTCAGCACCCATGCTCCCCGCCCACCATGGAGCCCAACAAGGGGACACTTTTCAAGTGCCAGGGATACACAGATGCTATACTCGTTAGATAAAATTACCTAGGATCGGCAAAATTACCTCCCGATTGACCCGTTAAGCCACCGCTATCTGGAAGGTCCTCTAGTACTTTTTGAAAATGAAAGCTAGAATGATAGAATGAAGGGGCAACGGTGGTATCAAGAGAGATACAATAAAGATATAGAAGGTGAGCCAGTAAAGAGAGACCTCCCAGTGCTCGGCGTGACCAGCCGATTTGTCGAGACCGGGCCCATCTCGACCACCCGTCTAAGAGAAGTAGAGGCCAAAGTAGTGTATTGCATCGGAAAAGCCTCCGCTCAACTACCAGGATCCTTTCCTCCTCCGACACGGGTCGCAACCCACGGCAAACAGGTCGCCTCTACTTAGTCGCCTTTTACGACACGTGGCGAGGCACGTCGGGCCAATTCTACAACCCCGAACCCGCAGGGGGGAATAATAATAATAATAATAATAATAATAATAATAATAATGAGGACTTTGTATAGCGCCTAATCTTTTGAAGCTCTAAGCCCTTTAAACTATCTACAATGATAGGACTAATCTACAGAAAAACAAATGACAAAAACAATGAAATTGGAAAACATAAAGACATGCTGAAAAGATAAAAGATACAAAACATTATTAGATCTCTAAGTTTGTCCCTGCAGTCGAAAAAGGTAAATTTTAATAGAACTCTTAAAAGGGACCACTGTGTCTTTGTGTCTAATTCCTTTGTCCATATGACTTCATTTTCATAGTGGGAACAATGAGTATACGATTGTCAGAAGAAGAGTGTAAGTATCTTGCTGGTGTATACAAGTGTTAAGGCCGGATAGGTATGTTGGACTGGAGTCTGTCAGTGAAACATAGCACAGAGAACAAATTTTGTGTTTGATTCTGTATCGAATTGATAGCCAGTATAGGGTACAGAGCAGTGGTGAGGTGTGCTCTGATCGAGGTACTCTAAAGATGATCCGTGCAGATGTGTTTTGAAGTTTCTGGAGTAAATATTGTGACGAACCAGAAAGAATTGAGTTACAATAGTCCAGTCTTGAAAGCACTAATGAACACACACGTGTTTTAGTGGCATCAAGTGATGTGATATTTACGAATAGAACTGATGCGTCTCAGTTCAAGATATGCAGCCTTGCATATGTTCATGACATGTTGGTACAATGTGAGAGTACTGTCTAGAGTAACAATTAAGTTTCTTACTGACTGTGACAATTTAATGTTGGTATTGCTGATATTTATTGTCTGAGCTAATGGATGTGAATGAGAAAGTCTTTGTGTTGTGATCAGAATAGCCTCCGTTTTATCGTCATTAATTTGCAGCTTGTTAAGTGTCATCCATGATTTCACACCAGAAATGCACCTCTCTACTCCATGGATGGTAGCATCAGCTTCAGTTGGGTGGCTAGACTCTTATATTTGGTGTCATCGGCGTACAATTGGTGAGTTGATTTGATTTTATTAATTTAATTTTAACGGCGCACCAGCACTTTTACTCTATTTAGCGCCATACAAATGGTTATATGTTTCAAAATAAGAAAGGTTTAATATCGACCAGCGATATATAAGAAAACAAAATAAAACATAATAGTTAAATATAAAATGGTAAGATGTTGGTAACAGGAAAATATGACGATTCCCAATCAACGGGAGATGTAAATGGTGTATGTTGATGATAAGATGTTGTAAATAAGAGGTGGTATTTGCATTCGATAAAAATATTCTAGGTGATGACATACAAGTTATAGTTTAAAATAGAGATTTACTTCCTTTAGGAAATCTAAAATACAAGTGATTTGTATTGTATCAAAAAAGTTCCTTCATGTCGTGTACATTATAGTATTTAGCACGCGTAGGTTGCAGGTCGGAACACTCGGTCATAAAGTGTTTAACAGTGAATGGCTCATTGCAAGAAACGCACTCTGGTGGATCTTTACCTGTTAGCATGTGGGAGTGGGTAATGTATGTATGACCGATTCTGATTCTTGCAATGACAACCTCCTCCCTACGGATAGTTCGGTAGGAATGAGTCCTTTCTCCCAGGGTTGGTTTGATGGCATAAAGTTTGTTATTGACTGCCACTTTTGACGAAGGTACTTTTTGATACAAGGTTTAAAATCAGTAAACGGTAAATTAAAATCCGATGGTTCTTGGGATAGAGCCATCTTAGCAGCCCGGTCAGCTTCTTCATTACCTCTAATACCAATATGGCTAGATAGCCAACATTGTACTGTACTTTAGGAGGTACTAAGCTCCGAGTGTTTTGACGAGAATATCGACTAGTAATGGATTATCCAGTTTTCTATGGTGTAGCGACTGAAGTACTGACAACGAGTCACAGAAAATAATATTATTTAAAATGTGCTTTTGTTCAATACATTTCAGAGCAAGGTTTATTGCTCTAATTTCCGCTGTAAATATGGACGCATCGTTTGGCAAGCGCATTTTGGTTATGTGCTTGCCACTAACGAAGGCTGCAGCAGCCTTTTCATCAACTTTTGATCCATCAGTAAAAAAAAATTGTGTAGTTTTTAAAATCGTTGAGGAGTTCATGATAAGAGTTCTGGAAAATGGCAGGATTTGTCTCAGATTTTTTCCCATCACGCAACGTAAAAATCACTTTGGGTTGCTTAAGGAGCCAAGGTGGTGTTTCCGAGACAAACGTGTTCTGAACTGTAGAGAGATTAATTTTGATAGTGTCAAAGCTTGATGATATTCTGATGTCAAATGAAGTATGGCATTGGCTTTGTTTTCATATAAAGTTTTGTATTTTGCTTGAAAAACAGCCGAAAAAGCAGGGTTGAGAGGGTTTGATCTTAACCTAAGAGCGTACTGTGTAGAAAGCATTTCTCTGCGGTGCGATAATGGTGATTCATTCGCTTTCGCGAGAAGGCTTTCACATGGAGATGTCTTAAATGCTCCTAGAGCAAGTCTCATTCCCTGATGATGAATTAGGTCAAGCATTTTCAAATAAGTCTTCCTTGTTGAACCATAAACAATGCATTCATAGTCTAATATAGAGCGGATAAATGTTCTATACAAATGGAGCAGGACTTTTTTGTCAGCACCCCAGTCAGTGTGCGCAATTACGTTTAGTAAATTTAAAGCTTTTAAGCATTTAGCTTTTAAATTCTTGATGTGCGGTATAAAAGTCAGTTTTCTGTAGAAGATAATACCCAGAAACTTTATTTACTCAACAACTGGAATAAGTGTTCCTTCCAGCGTGAGTTTAGGGTCATGATGATGTTTTCGCAACTGACAGAAATGCATGCATACTGTTTTTGATTTAGAAAATTTGAAACCGTTATTACTGGCCCAACTTTGGATCTTATTGATATTTTGCTGGAGTTGCCTTTCAATTGTATGCATGTGTTTTGATCGATAACAAATTAAAAAATCGTCTACATATAAAGAGCAATCTACGCCGGGAGTTAAGCACTTAGTGATGCTATTGATTTTGATATTAAATAGCGTCACATAAAATACTGCCCTGGGGCACACCCATCTCTTGCTGGTGTATATCGGAGAAGGTAGAGCCCATTCGTACTTTGAATTCTCTGTCGGAGAGAAAATTGGAGATAAAAGAGGGCAGACGGCCTTTTTGACCTAGATCGTGCAGGTCATTTAGTATCCCGTACTTCCATGTTGTGTCATAGGCCTTTTCTAAATCAAAGAAGACTGCTACTAAATGTTCCTTCTTGATAAATGCATCGCGAATAAATGTTTCCAGTCTAACTAGATTATCGTTAGTACTACGACCAGAACGGAAGCCACTTTGGAAAGGAGAAATTAAATTGTTACTTTCCAAGTACCATACAAGCCGAGAATTAATCATTCGTTCCATTGTTTTGCATACGCAGCTTGTCAATGCAATGGGCCGATAGCTGTTAGGATCTTCGTTATAATCGCCTGGTTTGGGAATCGGCATCACTGTTGCTTCTTTCCAGCTCTTAGGTACATTACCAGCAATCCATAAATCATTAAAGATTTTAAGAAGTAATGTCAGAGAAGATTCTGGGAGGTGTTTCAAGAACTGATAATGTACTTCGTCAGGCCCATCGGATGTATCATGGGCCTTGTCTAATGCCTCCCTAAGCTCCAATAAAGAAAACAGCTGGTTATACTTTTCAGTGTTGTTCGATGTAAATATTAAACGTGACTTTTCTTTTTGAGATTTTAATCTTCTAAAGGCATCTGAACAATTAGATGATGATTAGTTTATCGGAAAACTATCGGCAAGTATATTTGCTATGTCACGTTTCGAACTGAAATTGCTATTGTTTGTTTTAGGTGTCGAATAGAATTGTGTTTCCTCTTTCCATTTATTTTTCGAATAGTATCCCAAACTTTTCTCATTGAGGACCGAGAGTTTAAAGTAGAAAAGTATTTCTTCCATGATGCACGTTTACATTCTTTGATTGTGCGTCGAGTTTTAGCCCGGGCAATACGATATTTATTTAAATTTTCGGGCGTTGGACGATTGTTGAATGTTTTTAATGCTTCTAGGCGTGGTCTAATGGCTTCTTTGCATTCCTTGGTTACCCAAGGTTTTTGCGATCTCTTACTGTTCATTGAAGACTTGGTTTTTGCGGTTTTTTACTGTTCGGTGAGGACTTAGGAATAGATTCATCTGCAATTGAAATTAGAATTGAAGTAAAATGCTGTATAGGATTAACAGGGTTGAATACTGTATCATTATTTAGTCTAGTGTTACATAGTGTTTCAAACATAGCCCAGTCGGCCTTCTTTATATTCCATTGTGGAACTGCGTCATCAATTTCAGAGTTATTTTCAAGATTGATTGGAAAGTGATCACTGCTGTGAAGGTCATCAGCGACCTTCCATTCATAGTCCAAAAGCAGTGAGTGAGAACAAATTGTCAAATCTATGCATGTGTACGTACCCGTTTCTGGGTGTAAATATGTTGGCGAGTTAGTGTTATATAGACACAGATCGTGTCTAGAAATGAAATCTTCTACTTTATGGCCTCTGTCGTTTATGTGATTTGATCCCCATAAAATGTTATGGGCATTAAATTCCCCGAGTAAAACGAAGGGCGCGGGAAGTTGTTCGACAAGATTGTCTAATTCCTTTTTTACTAGGTAGGTGTTTGGTGGTAAGTAGATGGAACAAAAACGTAATCACTCGATGTAGAATGACACTTACAGCAATGGCTTGTAAATTTGTGTTTAAAGGAATGACTCTGTGAGGGGCTCTATTGTTCACAGCAATAGAGACTCCTCCTGAGGCCCTGTCAGCGTTTTGACAGTACGCGTTAAACAGGGAAAAGTTTTTAAAAGTAATTTTATCTGTCTCTTTCAGGAATGTTTCCTGTAAACATAATACAGCAGGATCGTGTTCATTTAAAAGCAGAAGAATATCATTGTTGTTTGCTTTATTTCCTCGACAATTCCATTGTATGATGGTGTTCTTCATTATAATGTTATGCTGGAGATTCTGGAGCTAGGTTAGACTATTCGCGGAGGAAGTATGTGTTGTTATTAGTCTGGAGGAAGTACGGGGGTATATTTAGGTTTACTAGGTTTGGAGCTACTTTGAGTTCATGGAGCAGTTTCTTCTGCATCCATGCTCTCAACGTCTCCAAACCTGTTGTACAGTTTAATGGGGTCATCTGACCCCTTTTGCGGCTTATTTGTTTGTGCTTTGTGTTTCTATTTTGGTGATTTTGGTGGTGGATTGTTATTAAATGTTGTCTGAGTTGATGTCGTGCTTTTCTGTGGCTTATAATTAGGGATATTGGCACTTGTGGTTGAATCGGGCTGATCCGTCTGTGTTTGGGCGTCCTTCGTGCTTTTTGGATTGTGTTTTATGACTGTGGAGAAGGATGGGCAAGGAAGGGATGTTTTCGCCTGGACAAGTTTTCTGGCCTCTGGGTAGGGAATGTTCGAGCAAATTTTACCCTCTGAATTTCCTTCTCCTGTTTCCATGTATCACAATCTTTGGAACTGGCGTGATGTTCCTTGCCACAGTTGACACAATGCGGAGTTGCTCTACAATCAGCTTCCTGATGAGAGTGGTCTCCGCATCGGCCACATACCTTGGATCTGGAACATCGATCCTCGTGATGGCCGTATTTTTGACATTGATAGCATCGAAGGGGGTTTGGAATGTAGATCTCGACCATTACTTGTAAGAACCCAACCTTGACCACTTTGGGCACTGTCGGTATATTAAATGTGAGTACAAATGTATTGGTGTCCTGCAGAATGTTATTACGTTTAATACGTATTCTTCGCACTGCAGTGACACCTTCATGTTTCATCCCTTCGATGATATCTGTGTCGGTGACTCCAGCCAAGTCACGACATCGCATTACGCCTTTGGACGAATTCAGTGTAGTGTGGGCGAATGAGGTCACTGGAATATCAAAGAATGGTTTCATTTTCATGATATTATATGTTTGCCTCTTTCGCTCACACACTACAAGAAGACATCCCGATTTTAGTTTTTTAAAACTTTTTGGTGTGCCAATCAATCCCGAAATGGTTTTCTCGATAATAAACGGGGATAAACCTGAAAGCGGTTTAGCATCATCTTTTGACTGTATAACCATGAAGCGTGGAAATGATTCCACGCCACATGGTTCTTCATTTGAGTCAGACAGTGGTTTGGTACGTTTATTGTTGGGTTTTATTTGTTGTGTTTGCCATGATTAAGAATTTAGAATTTCAGCACCCATGCTCCCCACCCGCCACGGAGCCCAACGAGGGGACACTTTTCAAGTGCCAGGGATACACAGATGCCATACTCGTTAGATAAATTTACCTGGCATTGACCCATGAAACTTCCTTCTAGGGTCGGTAAAATTACCAGATTTAGTCATTTTGCATTAAGCGGCTTGTGTACCATTGTTTCAAATTTCATCATATTTGCAAAATCAAATTTTAATAAACCAACCCATCTAACTTTAAAATAACTAAGCCAGCTAAAAGTAACTTAACCAGCCATTTAACTTTAATGTAATCAACCAAGCTAATATGAATATGACCAACCCAACTAACTTTAACATAACCAACTCACCTCACTTTAATATAACCAACTCACCTCACTTTAACATAACCAACTCACCTCAATTTAATATAACCAGCTCACCTCACTTTAATATAACCAACTCACCTCACTTTAACATAACCAACTCACCTCACTTTAACATAACCAACTCTCCTCATTTTAATATAGCCAACTCACCTCACTTTAACATAACCAACTCACCTCACTTTAACAGAACTAACCCACCAAACTTTAGCTTAATTAACTCAACTAATTCGTGAGTTAACGTATTTATTGTCTTCCTGTTCTATTTTAGTGGTGCCCTGTGTACTGTTGTGCTGGGTGTTCTCTACCGTTATATATGATCCGTCCTGTATTTATTGTTATACTTATGTATGTCTCTCTGCCTGTTGTATGCATTTTCTTACCCAAGCGACAAAAAAATCTAGCTGTTTTGCTAACTTTACTTGTTTATCTCAGTCTAGTCATCTCAGACCAATCGTCTCAGTCATGGTGTCCACGTGCTTAGAACTACTTTTAACATACGAAACCCTTCTTGTCTTCTGCTGTGCCATAGTTGTTCTCAAACAAAACAACAACAACAAATAATATATAACCAAAACATAGTTACTTAAGGTCAATCTGTCTTAGAAAACATACCAAACAAAAATATTTTGATAGAGACAAATACACATATGCATACTATTTCGAGATTTTGATATTATGCTAGTTCGTTCTAACTAGCATGGTCAACTTTATCCTATATGCAGGACTTGCTCAGTACATTTTCAGATCATTAAATGTAGCTAAAGCAACCGAACTAGTTGTAAACACTTCGCGTGAAACATAGTATATACTGTTAGCTACATTTAATGAAGCTGGCCTGAAAATTTACTGTGCTACAGATACGAAAAATTTCTCAAAGGTGTGTGAAATGAACTATGTCAGAAAACACTCAGCCATGCACATAAGACTATATACCTATACACTTCATAGCATTTTAACTCTCTAAACAACACCGGTAAACTTAGCAACAGCCATAAATGTGTTATGTAAAACATGCTCTATTATTATTTTGTTCAGCATCTCCGTTGTGCTCCAGCTGAATAAACCTGCAATATTTATTGACAAATAATACACTTACCAGCCAGAAGGAATCATTTATCCCTCAACACACTAATCCATAAACAAATTTAACTGTATCACTTGCCATATTTTCAAGAAAGAAATATAAATTTTGAATGAATCCGTGAACTTGAATGTTTAGCACATGGTTATCCTCTAGGGTTCGCATATTTGGATTTAAATTTAAGTGAACAGGCCACGAAGGGTCATATTTGGAGGGTGACGAGGGTCTTTTATACGGGAGAGTGGGGTACTCAAAATTGCAAATGATGAAAGGAAACGGTTTCTTTCTAATAAATTATAACTATTTATTGTTAATTTCATATAACATCCATATATTAAATGTGATAATACCTCATTACTATGCGACGTTTCATGTTGTTATTTTTCTTCACTCACGCGTATGAACTGCGTACTTCGGACGCAACGGTCACACCACAGCCCTCATTAGCATATTTGTATTCATGCGCCACATGTAAACATTGCGACATGAACATAAGTAAAGAGTTCTTTTCACTTGAAAGGATAATATTGGGTGAGAAAAATAATCTACGTTGGGGTTTGGACCGAGACAATGAAATCTCAGCCGCGGGGTTACATTATATGTCTCCCCACCGGGACAAGCCTCGTGGGGATACAAATAATATGATCCCTAGGCTGGAATTTCATTGTCTCGGTCCAAACCCCAACATAGATTCTCCATGTCTTTACCCACCATCAATTTATCCAACCCATCTAACTTTAACTACCAACACATGTAACTTTAACATAAATAATCCGAGTAACTGTGTCTTGACCAAATCACCTAACTTAAAATAACCGAAGTACCTAACAATTACTTAACAACCCAACTAATGGTAACATATTAGGAAACTGTAGTTTGTGTAAAAACAAAATATTTTGTCACATAATGTACATTTGGATATACATATATAATTCAAGTTAAACTTTTTTGGAACACATTGGCTACTTTTTGGAGTTTGGAAATGGCAAAAAGGAATAAATGTACATATTTGAACCACTATGGCTTTTACAATAGAAGGTGATGCTTTCATGTAAACCCTGTCATCTTGAAAACCCACATCCAAGAAAAAGAATTGCTTTGTGGAGAAACCTTTTGTATAGACCAGGAATCGAGAAATAATAACTACAAAAGTAAAATATACAATGGACCTACATGCTCCCAATCAATAGAAGAAACAAATGACACAAGAGAAAGAAGAGCATCTCAAAGCAATTACCGATAAATGCTTGATTTCCCTATAGCATCGTTTTGAATCTAATTCGCACCAAATTTAACTCAGTGATAGTTTTACATAAATAAGTTATGGAATGATTTTATTTTTTATTTCTCTTTACTAAAATATTTTAAAACCAGTGCTTTATGTTTAGGCTTTGAACGTTTCAAGTGAGGTGTAGGAAGGCAATATCATAACTTTAAACATCAACTTTGAAGGAATATTCCTGCTTACTGGATCTCATTTGAATTCTCAACCAAATTGGATATGATAGGTCACATAGTTTCCAGTCGATATTACTTTCATGACGAGAATTGAAAAGTAGAACTACTTGAGCTTCCTCCAGATGATCAACAAGCATATTTGTCTATATATTTGTATTACTTAGATCTGTAAAATGGCCAATAACGATTGGCAAATTGGATGAGAGGATTGTAAATAGTCCATCAGTCTCTTACATTTGTGTCACCTTGGCTTGGATGATTTTAATATTTCCGCATTAAGGCGATTAGGCTGTGTTCGTATTAGCATTAGCCTCACGAGGACTGTTCCCATTTATGTTTTGGGAGAAAGCCTCAATCTGACCCTATCATAAATTAACGCTATAAATGAGAGGTTCGGATAGTGTGGGTTAAATATAAAGGTTGTACACGCAATAAACCTGAATATCAGACAAATAAACACAAAAATATAAGAATTCCTCAAAATTCCTTAAAACGGGGAACTACAACGAAATACGTATACAACAATCTTAATTCAATATACATGTATTATATATTTATTCTGTATATTTTTTAAATTATAACGAAGAAAAGAACAAACGAAGGAAAAGTTATCTTTAAAACGTTAAACGACGCAGCTGAATTGATGTCGGCTAATAAGGTAGTAAAAAAGTATAAAATCTTACACTTGATCTGATCTAGAGACCCCACGAATGCGCACCGATCGCGCTACCACTTCAGTTAAAATGATTTGGCGGTTAGCCCCAACGACTTGTCCTAGAACACGAGTAGAATAGGTAGGACAATTATGTGTTGAAAACTTGCGAATTTAATTTTAATTTGGTACAAACGATTTTTTTCCTTCGAGTAAATTATAGTTCGTTTTACTTTGGAAACCTAGATATGTATTTCACAAGACCTATTAACGTTTACTACCTTAAATATTTTCAATATGATTTTATCTTTTCTAATTTCATGGTGTTTGTTTTGTTTTTGTGGTCATATAATTGTATATGTTCTCAAGCGTTTAGAGTTTCCAAAGATAAGGCGCCTTACAAAATCCTCATTATTATTATTATTAGTATTATTATTATTAGTAGTAGTAGTAGTAGTAGTAGTAGTAGTATTTTTCATTGAAGTATTTCTGTACAACTACAGTTTCCAAAGCGATGTCAACAATCGACTATATGGATATCTCGGCGACACTATATTGGATTTGCGCATCATTTAGGATCCGTCGCAGCGATAAAATAGTTGTAAGAAATAACAATTTAAGAAAGAACAAAACAAAATTCGAAGGAAACAAATATGCAGCAACATTAGCGCATTATGTAAATAACTCCGTGATTTTTATATCTATGTGTGTGTGTGTGTGTGTGTGTGTGTACATGTCAAATACCAGTCATAGCTCGTCTTTCTGTCAACATGCCAACACTAAGACATAATACAAACGCAACAGATGTTTTCCTCTGATAATTATTTTCGCATTTGTTATAAGAGAAAGATGTACATTCGATATCCTTAAAGTACTAAAACTTAAATTTTTTAACATGCACATGTTATGTACGAAACGGGCGTTCAGTACGAGACCAAATATTTCAGATGAAAGATACTGGTGTTAAGTGCGTGACCAAATATATCAGATGAAAGATACAGTCGTTAAGTGATTGACAAGATCTTCTAGATTAAAGAGTTGTAATTGTTCAAGGATGTGCGCCTGCTTTTTGGTCCCTCTTTACCCTTCCTCCCCCACCTGTATTATTGGAGGAGCATGTTGAGGCCATATTAACAAGCTAAGTGAATCGCCCTCTATAATGTAACAAGGTACAATATGTTCTGAGTCACTAAACTACCTTACATGTCACTCAATTTAATTACATATTCCGTCTCCACTTTAAAGTTGTAATTACCAATGCCAGTCAAAGATGTGCTAAATACGTGTTTGATACAAATTAACTTACATGGTATGTTGCTATTGGATATTCTATGAAACCGATTCAGTACAGTACAGTATACATCCTAGTATTCACTCAATGACAATTGGTACAATCTGTACGAATAAACTCTTAATTACTTGTAGTAATACAGGTGCTTATGTAGCAATTTTAGGTGACATCACAATTATAATCTGAAGACAATGGAGACATCATACACTGATTAGTGTCGATTGCAAACCAAAATTAAAGAACTATCCAAATAGAATGGACACTGTAATTAGGTAACAATCCAAATAGAATGGACACTGAAATTAGGAAATTATCAAACTAGATCGCACACCGAAATTAAATGACTATCACAATAGATTGCAAAATAACTATCCAAATAGATTGGATGCTGAAATTAAGTAACGATCCAAATATAGATTGGACATTGAAATTATGTAACGATCCAAATAGATTGCACACCTAAATTAAGGAACAATTCAAATACAATATAAGCCAAAATTAACTAATTATCCAAATAGATTGGATACTGAAATTAAGTAACTATCAAAATAGATCTCACGCCAAAAATAAAGTTAATTTCCAAATAGATTGCAAAACGAAATTAAATATCAATTCAAATAGATCGCTAGTCTTACAACGCACAAAAAAACATCATGCCCCAATGCCAAAAATGACTGAAAATATCAATCAAAATCCTTACAAGCATAATCTCAATTATTAAATTTTGTTGTTTGCAGGTGATGTGCTCAGAAGCCTGATGGTGCATTCTGTCATGATGCCATTGTTCCCACCACCACCCCACCCCCAATCGAGTTATGCTGCTGGTAATCTTTACTGTATTTATACGTGGAAGAAATGCGTTAATGAAGAAAAAACTCTCCTCACCTTTATGTAAAAGGTGTCACTAATTTAGAAAATACACAATTTGAAGCATTACATGTACAATCTAATTCTGTATAATGTCGCTGTCCCTAACATTATTGTAAAAAGTCAGAACTTCTTTCTTATCGACGTAGTAATTCAGTGTGAATAACACTGACATAATGGAGACAACGATTCTTGCAGATTACATGTTGTGCATTAAAATAGATGGTAAAAAGACAAATACTAAATGTAACCACCTCACTAGTGAGATATTTCCATATATATACTACAAGTAAATTCTCAATACATATTAAATCATAGAATGGTACAATACAGATAATAGGTGCAGTTTTAAAGGATCAAAATAACGAAAAAATTACACGAGGGGTTTTAATGTCTTGTCATCATTTCCGTTTTCAGACCATTTTTGTCACAAAGGGTATAACCGTCCACTTCTTGTTTTGTTGTATCTGTAGATCTAACATTCTTGTACCTCTTTTACTTATATCTAATCTCACCCAAATATTAAAATTGATTATGATTTGCGCTGGAAGCGCGATCAGCAACAGAAAGAAACACAAATACCATACTAAATGCAATCCACATTTGGATGTCAATTTTGCTGAAAGTATCATACAATGTCATTATGGTGGTACCGTGAGGTAGGTGCATATGGGAACATACATATAGCAGGTGAGCAACAAAGTCCCCACAGCTTGATTTCATTTAACCTTTTCTTAGGGATGTGCGATCCGGTTATAAAACCTGTTTTCTGTTAAACAATCAAGGATACTTTTGGACTGCCAGCATTATCTAAATATATATATATATATATATATATATATATATATATATATATATATATATATATAGTACATTTTCAATATATATATATACGCATTTGACATGTGGAAAAGGTAAGGCTGTTTACTTTTTAGACACAATTAAAAGCAAGAAGATATTTTGAGCCTTTCCCAATTATTATTATTATCTTTTGCTTCTAGTTTCCTTTCTTGTGTTATTTGACAATATAATGTTGCAGCAATATTGTTGAATTATTATGTCACTTTTTCGTTGTTAAAACAGCATTTAGTGAACTTACTGGAATGTTGATTCAACGTTGTTGTTCAATTTCATGATATGACATTCCTAGAAATTTAGAAAACGTCCAAAGCTACTGGTAGCAAAGCTACGCTCTTTTATGAAGGGCATACGTTATGAAATACGTATTCCCTTCTACTATTAAATATTTCAAAATATAGAATAAAACGTCGAATATTTTACGCGTGACAAAATTCTCTTCCAAAAATTTAAATTAACAAATCATAAATCAGTTGGCTTATTTTGAAGTACTCTCGATCCTGAAAATCTGTACTACTTTCCCCTATATTGGATTTTTCCTCTTCATTAAAACCTTGCCACACATTAAAGATTATTTTGTATATTTCTTTTATTTGATGCGGTGTTTTTTCTTCTAAATAATTGAAAGTTTGACGAAACGTGAACTGTTTTTTGCACATAGGCGTACCATGATTTGGTAACATTAATTTAAGTGTCCTTTGACTGATTCAAGGTATTTCTAGTCACCAATGGGAAGAATCCAGAACTAAATGTACTAAAATCGAAAGAGAGGAAGAATACATAAGTTTAAGAGGGTCTTATGAGTTAGAATATTCTTCATGTCGGCCACTGCCTTGAGTTCACAGCTTCATTTAACTATTTTCCTTTTCACTAAACTCAGTTAAACCCGAAGGGTTCTGCAGGTGAAAAGAAATGCATGCAGAGGTGGGCGAAAGGACCAAGTTACGTAACACACATTAGCCAATAATCAACCTCCAACTCCTCTTTTTCGTGGCGGATAATCCAATTCCGGGTGTCTGTAACTTCCATCAGGAAATGAATTTGTCCTTACCTTTGAAACATATATATGTAAGAATAAAAACACATAGTTCCACCTAAATCACGCGTTCTGCGGGATAGCGGTGTCGCCGAGAACCGACAGGTTTGACTTGCAGTTCTGATATCCCAGTATGAAGATGCTCTTCTGCAACTTTTGTCTTAACCTAATGACGTGACTTTTCGTCATCGAAGCTGTATATGTCTCCTAAAGCCTGTAATATTTTACGTGTGACAAAACAGCGCTTCCGTCATAAATTGAGAAAGCAAGTTGCAAGTGCAAAACCAGACAAGGCACTGATTAACAATGGCCGCTATCAATTGCTGCTTTCTTTGATCGCATGTATGAGAGAGAGAGAGAGAGAGAGAGAGAGAGAGAGAGAGTTGCAAAATGAAACTGATAAACGTTCTCGCATTTATTAATTTGTAATGCCCAAGGCATTAAATTCTTTTAGAATCGTACCAAATGCACACAATACTAAATGCTCTTTTATCCACTTTCGGTTGCCCTTGACCACAACATGTGAACTGATACAGATCAGTTCCCATCTTTTACCTCGTGTCAACATAATTTGTCTAACTGTTTCCGTCCCTGAAACCTCATATCTCTCCCTACGATTAGTCATATATGGAGCTATTGAAAGATTACAGTGATATTTATTTGTCCATAGTTTACGTCCAAAGAGACATCTATTTGAAAACTATCAGGACAAAATTTATATTCCTTACAGACAAACTGGTTTGCGTTTCTACATGAAACACATAATTTGGAAATATGGGAGCCATTTTCATTACAATATTTCAAATATTTTAATCTCGTTCGCCACCTTCACGACCATTTTATTGTCATTATTGGAAACAAACAAAGCATTATTAACAGAACAAATAAATACAGCCACCTTCTCATTTCCTCTTTTATCATATATACTTCCAGTGTCACTGTCATCTTCGTCACCTTCTGTTGATGCAAAATTGAAATATTTACATGTCTATTCAATCGCAAGTACATTTTAATGGTTCTTGGAGTGAACTGCCACGTGGAAGTCACATATATTGAATATGTCATCAGGGTGAAATGTATTCGAATAGAGGAAGCATATCAGTAAGGTCTACATGATACATATTACAAATAAAAAAAATACTAATAAATATAACGAGATAAAGGTATAAATCTTGAAATAAGAAGAGTGCTTCTAAACGTCAGCCGTGATCAATAACCCGATTGCAAAGTATTATATCTATGCACTGTATTAAATGTTCTGCTTTCCCTAGATAGGTACTTTGCACAATTCAAAAGAAGTCATCTAAGTACCATTTTTTCCGAACGTTATAACTAGGCATAGACAAAATTCAAGTTTATATCTTGAATAGTACATGCAGGTACAAGAGTAATTCTATGCAGCTTCATGAATGGTCTCATTTAAATACCATATATACAGCTTATTCATTTCTTCTCTTAAATCAAAAACAAAATGAATAATTATTTACTTAACCTTCTTTATTTCAACACATATTCATTTGTTTCAGATTCACTATTGTAATTTTCTCTACCATTATTATCAATCACATTTAATCAATTTTTACAAAATTTCAGACCTTTTCATTACGTTGTCATATAATCTTTATTCGACCTTTGTCTCACGGCCAACCATGGATGTTGTCTCGATTGAAAATAGTTACAAACCAAAACCCACAATGGAACGTATTAACAAGATGAAACCAACTCCCACCTTGAATCCGTATTTCGATATATTGTCCAGCGTTTCTATAAGCAACATTCTGAAGATTTTCTTGCAATGCTCTTATGAAACCTGACTGTCATACAAACTCATGTTATTTCCCTGGAATGTCGTGGAGAGCGGATTCAAACTACAACTAGACATTATTAACGTATGAATGGTCAGTGGGATCCAATTTTAATAAAGTTAAGGCTCTATAGATATAGCGTCCATCTGACAGTCAACAATGTACGATGAAGTTGTTTCCTTTCAAAACACAAGAAAAGAATATGTTCATACCTCTATTCTAATTTCATATCTATGGATGAAATTTCTTTACATCTTGTAAAATTTCTATAAGATACACGCACACCGCTAACCAAACTGGCTAATTCCATGTGCTCGACTAATCGGCCTGACATAGTCCAAAAATGCACTAAATTTAGCAGCCATTCGCGAGAGCGTAAATCCAACTTCAAAAAGTGCAAGGAATAAAGTGTAGCATATATAATAGTTAAAACATATTCATTTTCAGATCGTTCAACAATTTACCTCTAATATCAAGGAACACAAAATGAGGAAGAAAAGTTAGAATATTTTGTCACAAGTGAACATCTAAAGAAACATCAAAATGTCTACTCTGTTACCCCTAATGCACACGTTAATTAAACACAAAATTAAAAATGTTTAGACATTCATTCAATAATATATATTATAATCAAGCAATTCATTTTAAATATAGGGTTTTATCAGTGCAAAATCTATGGAAACAAATCTTTTCTTTTTTAAAACTTGAATGCTATTGGAAGATCGAAAATGTCCAGTTCAACCATCGTATTGGGAGTGCACGTTTCATCTACTCCGCGGAGAGAGTCCTTTCAATTGCCTCTTTCATTCGGTCTGAGTATCTTGTGCTAAGAACATAATCGAAATCTTTGTCATTTGAATTGTCATCGATAAACGCAACGCTTATATTCTCTGACTTGAGTTTAAAGCTTCATTTGACTATTTTCCTTTTCAATCTACTCGATTCAACCCAAGGGGATCCGCAGGTGAAGAGAAGTTCATGCAAAAATAGGCGATAGGACCGAGTTTCGACAAACACACATTATCCAATGACGTACATTTTTGGGGGGTCAATATTAAGACTGAGAATCAACCTCCAACTTCTATTTTTCGTGGCGAATTACGCAGTTCCGGGTATCTATAACTTCTATTAGGACATGAATTTCTCCTTTATTTTTAAACATATATATGTACGCACAAACGCAAATAATTCCACCTACATCACGCATTTTTCGGGATAGCGGTGTCGACGAGAACCGACAGGTTTGACGTACAGTTCTGATATCTCAATTTGAAAATGTTGTGATGCAACCTTTGACATAACCTAATGACGTGAGTTTTCGTCATCAAAGTTGTATATGTCTCCTAAAGCCTCTACTTGTTTACGTGTGACAAAACAGCGCTTCCGTCATAAATTGAGACAGCAAGTTGCACGTGCAAAACTAGACAAGACACTGATTAACAATGGCCGCTATTAATTGCTGCTTTCTTTGATCCCATATATAGTTATTTAGAAAAGCATTTAACAGAGAGAGAGAGAGAGAGAGAGAGAGAGAGAGAGAGAGAGAGAGAGAGAGAGCGGCAAAGTGAAACTAATCAACGTTTTCGCATTTATTACATGGTAATGTCAAAGTCATTGAATTCTTTAAGAATCATACCAAATGCATAAAATACTAAATGCTCTCTAATCCAACTTTGTTTGACCTTCATCACAAAATGTGAACTGATACATGATTGCAGATCAGTTCCCGTCTTTTACCTCGTGTCATCAAAATTTGTCTAATTGTTTCCGTCCCTGGAGCCTCATATTTCTCCCAAAAATCTATCAAGGTTACATGAATATAACCAACCCGACTAACTTTAACATAACAAACTCACCTCACTTTAACAAAACTATCCCACCTAACTTTATCTTACTTAACCCAATTAGTTAGTAAGTTAACGTATTTGTTGTCTTGTTCTATTTCAATGGTGCCCTGTCTACGTCTTGCTGTGTTTACTCTACTGGTGTATATGATCCGTCCTGTACTTAATGTTATATATGCATGTGTCTCTCTTCATGTAGTATGTCTTGTCCTTGCATAACTTCAACGTAACCAACACACATAACATTAATTTAACCAACCCATCTAACTTTAACTACCAACACAGGTAACTTTAAGAAGAATAATCCATGTAACTGTATCTTAACCAAATCACCTAACTTAAATTAACCGAAGCACGGAACAATTTCTAAAACAACCCATATACTGGTAACATCTCCAACTTACTTGAATGTAAAAATCCAACATAACTTTAACATAACCAAAACCCATAACTTAACATAACACTAACATGACATAACAATATCTTAACCGATCTATAGACCTTTAGACCAACCAACTCAGCTTATTTGAATGTAACCAACCCATCTAACTTATCCAGCCCACCTAATTTGGACATAGCTAGCGCACGTAACCAGCATACTAACCCGAACCTACAGTGAGGTGGCGTCCACGTTCGCCAGGTTTGGAAATAGAAACATATGTTTAAACGTTTGCTGGCTAACAACCTCACATTCCACCAATATTTTAGAACAAAAGAATGAAATTAAAGAGTTTAGGAGTGTGCACATTATGTTTTGAAATCTGGTTGTATACAGGTATGCATAGACAAAGCAACTGAAAAGGTTTATATTTCAGTTACGATATTAATACTAGAAATGATTTTATATATAATTATCTTCAAATCCTACTGAATAATCTACTTTAATTAATAGAGAACAGAGAACCTAAGATGATACATTTGCATGATAAATTTAAATTTACAAATTATTTACCTATTACTCATAATAACAACATTATTCATTCCAGCGAACCACGTATGGAACAGACGCAGGAGAACCCAACACTTCCTCCTCTATAAATATAATAATAATAAAGAATTCAATGAATAAATGGCTTCTATTCAACATTTACCATTGCAAACTTTCTACTATGATAAACGTTAAAGTCATTACATGTCTGAACTATTACAGGTGATTAAAGTCACTAAGCAAACAGTGGAAAATAAATATATTTAGTAATTTAAAAATACTTTTTAAAGGTTTTGAGAACTTCTTATTGTAACAACATGCAACAAAATCGTTTTTCTTAGCAACACTAATACTGGACTTGTAAACTGATAAAATACATTTGTTTTTGTAGAAATTACTTAACTGGTAGCAATTCATAATTTCTTTAAATAATTATTGCCGCCATTTGCGAGAAAAAAATAGGGCTTCATATCAAGATATAATGGGTTTTTTGTGCTCTAATTCCTTGCTATCATGTGTCTACATCTTACAAACACGTACTTAATTTATGTACTTTTTTATACATTTCAGAGCATCTTTTATATCACTTTAACAACTCTTCATGCCATTGTACGCCTTATGAGTTGTTAACAATGTATACGGGAGCCCCGAGTGGCCGAGTGCTCTAAAACGATGTCCGTTACGGATCACTGCCATTGATTGGGCCGATAGTTCTTTCTGGGGTATTCCAAGTTCCTCCTCTACCATTAATACTGGCCGCCATGTATTGCCTATATTGTGCTGAAAAATGGCGTTAAACCATAAAAAAAGAAATAATACAAAACATAAAAAAACAATGTATTCGGTACCTTCTGGTATGTAATTAAACAATTATTCGTCTATGTTGGGACGAATTGTGGTATATGAATTTTGCAAGTTCTATTAATAGGCACTGAGTGTGCAATTGCATTACCAATCATGACTGCATTATATGTTATTTTTATAATTGATAAAGTAATTACATAATTTATGAAATTGTTTTAAAGCTACATTAAACATCCAAATCACACACATGCACACAAAAATTTAACAAATTAAAGATGTATTCAATAACATGTACCAACGTTATTGAAAGTGAAATGGGATCCAACATATTTAGATCCTAAGGAATGGACATACATTTAAACTTGCCCGCAACGCATTTTTTTCATGGCAGAATCCTTTTTCTTGAGGGGTATACATATCTGATAACAGTAATTCAAGCATGAAATAAGGTACCAATGAATTTGTTTTAATACGTGTTCGTCGCTGCTAGCTGCATCCACATGCTAGTTATTATTGTTTTAAAACTCCTAATAACACACATACTCGCATTTCATGACAAGACAGTCTCATTACAAGACATTATACCCTAGACCCCAATGGACATCACTATAATGGTGGAATACTGTATCATGTATTTCATTATACGGAAGTCTCCCTGTAAGACGGTATCATCTGGGTCACCATTGACAACACAATGATGGAATAATGTCATCATATAAGGCAGTCTCACTATAAGGTGGTGAACTAGGGCACACATATACATTATGATGATGGAGTGCTATGTTATGTATTTCATTATTTGGGATTCGGCCAGTGCGGGTATGCGAGAAAGCTTGCCGGTAGCTTCTAGTGGGTCGGTTGTTGTCATTACCATCACAGAGAGAGAGAGAGAGAGAGAGAGAGAGAGAGAGAGAGAGAGAGAGAGAGAGAGAGAGAGAGAGAGAGAATACACATCACACAATTGCTGCTGTTATTATCAACACCAGAACAATAATAGAAGGTTAGTAACTAAATTTTTTATCATGATAAAATTCAAGCAAAGCACATTATTTTCTTGATCCTGAAATTGCTTCGTTAAGCTAGCCAGGACTGTTTAGACAGACTTTTGTTTTAGCTTTATCCTTAACAAATAAAATATATGTTATTCACGTCTACCTTCGTAGCTCAGAAATTGCTTATTAGAATTCAAGTATCATTGTAGAGTAAGTTTGGTTATTTCCCTGATCCTATAGAGGTAAACAGAGACTAGAAGCAGCTCAGGTTACATTTAATGTTAAATGAGAACTGCCACTTAATAAAATAATAATAATAATAATAATAATAATAATAATAATAATCATTTTAATAATAACGAGGACGTTGTATAGCGCCTAATCTTTAGAAGCTCTAAGTGAAAACATATAAGATACAAAACATTATTAGGTCTCTAATTTTGTCACTGCAGTCGAAAAAGGTAAATTTTAAGAGAACTCTTAAAAGGGACCACTGTGTCTCTGTGTCTAATTTCAATGGGCGATTCGTTCTACATCGCCGGGCCCTGGTATGTAAAAGAACTTTGTCCATATGACTTCATGTTCATAGTGGGAACAATGAGTATACGATTGTCAGAAGAAGAGTGTTAGTATCTTGCTGGTGTATACACGTGGGTAAAGCAAGAGAGGTATGTTGCACTGGAGTCTATCAGTGAAACATAGCACAAAGAACAAATTTTTTGTTTGATTCTGTATCGAATTGAAAGCCAGTATAGGGTACAGAGCAGTGTTGATGTGTGCTCTGATCGAGGTACTCTAAAGATGATACGTGTAGCTGTGTTTTGAAGTTTCTGGAGTAAATATTGTGACGAACCAGAAAGAACTGCGTTACAATAGTCCAGTCTTGAAAGCACTAATAAACACACAAGTGTTTTAGCGGCATCAACTGAAAGATATTTACGAATAGAGCTGATACGTCTCAGTTCAAGATATGCAGCCTTGCATATGTTTATGACATATTGGTGCAATGTGAGAGTACTGTCTAGAGTAACACCTAAGCTTCGTACTGACTGTGAGAATTTAATGTTGGTGTTGCTGATATTTATTCTCTGAGCTAATGGATATAAATGAGAAAGTCTTTGTGTTGTGATCCGAATAGCCTCAGTTTAGTTTTATCATCATTCATGTGCAGCTTGTTACATGTCATCCATGATTTCACATCAGAAATGAACCTTTCTACTCCATGGATGGTAGCATCAGGTTCAGTTGGGTGGCTAGACTTGTATATTTCGGTGTCATTGGCGTACAATTGGTGAGACACTGGGTGATGATCTATGACACTTGAGAGCGGCTAAGTGTATAGAATGAATAGAACAGGTCAAAGAACAGACCCCAGTGGAACAGCACAACATAGATCAACTGGGATGGAATGTATTCCATTTGCATATACAATTTGTGTCCTGTTGACTAAGTAGTACTTGAACCACTGTAAGGCTATATTCTGAATGCCAAAAGCATGCTGGAAACGGTGAAGTAATATATTATAGTCTGTTGTGTCAAATGCTGCAGACAAATCCAAGAGGGTGAGGAATGTAATCCTTCCACCATCCAAATCAGACAGAATGTCATTAAATACTTTCCAAAAGAGTAGTTTCCTTACTGAGGCAAGGGCGACATGCAGACTGTACATACATTTGTACATATATAATATCAAACAATACAAAATTACAAGAAACTTTAGGGAATTGTAGTTTTTGTAAAAACAAAACTTTTTGTCAGATAATGTACATTTGGATATACATATATAATTAAAGTAAAACGTTTAGAAAACATTGGCTACTTTTTGGATTTTGTAAATGGCAAAGACGAATAAGTGTACATATTTGAACCATTATGGCTGTTAGAATAGAAGGTGATGCTTTCATGTAAACTCTTTCGAATTGAAGACCCACATCCAAGAAGAAGAAATGCTTTGTGGACAAACCTTTTGTATAGACCAGGAATCGAGAAATAATAACTAAATAAGTAAAATATACAATGGACCTACATGCTCTCATTCAATAGAAGAAACAAATGACACAAGAGGAAGGAGAGCATCTCAAAGCAATTACCAATAAATGTTTGATTTCCCTATAGTATCGGTTTGAATCTATTTTGCACCAAATTTAACTCAGTGATAGTTTTACATAAATAAGCGATGGAATGATTTTATTTTTTATTTTTCTTTACTAAACTATTCTAAAACCAGTGCTTTATGTTTAAGTTTTCAACGTTTCAAGTGAGGTGTAGGAAGGCAATATCATAATGTTAAACAAAAACGTTGAAAGAATATTCCTGCTTACTGGATCTCATTTGAATTATCAAACAAATTGGATATGATAGGTCAAATAGTTACATGTCGATATTACTTTCATGAAGAGAATTGAAAAGTGGACCTACTTGAGCTTCCTCCAGATGATCAACAAGCATATTTGTCTATATATTTGTATTACTTAGATCTGTAAAATGGCCAATAACGATTGGCAAATTGGATGCGAGGATTGTAAATAGTCCACTAGTCTCTTACATTTGTGTCACCTTTGGCTTTGATGATTTTAATATTTCCGCATTAAGGCGATTAGGTTGAGTTCATATTAGCCTCACGAGGACTGTTCCCATTTATGTTTTCGGAGAAAGCCTCAATCTGACCCTGTCATAAATTAACGCTATAAACAAGGTGGTGAGATAGTGTGTTTAATATAAAAGTTGTACACGCAATAAACCTGAATATCAGACAAATAAACACAAAATTCTAGAAATTCCTTAAAATTCCATAAAACGGGGGCTACAACCAAATATGTATACCACAAACTTAATTCAATGTACATGTATTATATATTTATTCTGTATATTTTTTTAAAATTATAACCAAGCAATGTACAAAAGAAGGAAAATTTATCTTTAAAACGTTAAAGGAAGCAGCTGAATTGATGTCGGTTAATAAGGTGGTACAGAAGTATAAAATCTTACACTTGATCTGATCTAGAGAACCCACGAATGCGCACGGATCTTGCTATCACTTCAGTTAAAATGATTTGGCGATTATCCCCAACGACTTGTCCTAGAACACGAGTAGTATAGGTAGGACAATTATGTGTTGATTGATTGATTGATTGATTGATATTTAACGGCGCACCAGCACTTTTAGGCTATTTAGCGCCATACAACAGGTTGTATTTAAACATGGTTAATAATACTAAAGGTTTAATATCGACCAGCGATATAGAAAAAAAAACAAATAGTTCAATATAAAATTGTAAGTTGTTGGTAACAGTAAAATATGAAGCTTCCCAATCAACGGGAGATGTAAATGGTGCATGTTGATGTAAATATGTTGTAAATAAGAGGTGATATTTGCATTAAATAAAAATGCACTAGGTGATGACATACAAGTTAAAGTTTAAGATAAAGATTTACTTCCTTGAGGAAATCTAAAATACAAGTGATAGATACAGTATCAAAAAGTTCCTTCATGTCATGTACATTATAGTACTTAACACGTGTAGGTTGCAGGTCGGAACACTCGGTCATGAAGTGTTTAACAGTGAATGGTTCATTGCAAGAGACGCACTCTGGTGGATCTTCCCCTTTTAGTATGTGGGAGTGGGTTATGTATGAATGACCGATTCTGAGTCTTGCAATGACAGTCTCCTCCCTACGGATAGTTCTGTAGGAAGGAGTCCATTCCCCCAAAGTTGGTTTGATGGCATGAAGTTTGTTGTTGACTGTATGATCCCATGACGTCTGCCACTTCTGACGCAGGTACCTTTTGATACAAGGTTTAAAATCAGTAAACGGTAGTTTAAAATCTGATGGTTCTTGGGATAGAGCCATCTTAGCAGCACGGTCTGCTTCTTCATTACCTCTAATACCAATATGGCTAGGTAACCAACAGTATACTATATTGTTGGAGGTACTAAGCGCTGTATTTTTGACGAGGAGATGGACTAATAATGGATTATCCAGTTTTCTATTGTGTAGCGACTGAAGCACTGATAAAGAGTCACAGAAGATAACACTATTTAAGACGCGTTTCTCTTCGATAAATTTGAGAGCAAGGTCTATTGCTCTGATTTCCGCTGAAAAAATGGACGCATTGTTTGGCAAGCGCACTTTGGTTATGTGCTTGCCACTAACGAAGGCTGCAGCAGCCTTTTCATCAACCTTTGATCCATCAGTATAAAATTTAGTGTAATTTGTAAAATCGTTGAGAAGTTCATGATAAGAGTTCAGGAATATGGCAGGGTTGGTCTCAGATTTATTCCCATCGTGTAACGTAAAAATCACTTTGGGTTGCTTAAGTAGCCAAGGTGGTGTTTTCGAGACAAACGTTTTCTGAATTGTAGAGAAATTACTTTTGATATTGTCGAGGCTGGATGATATTCTAATGCCAAATGAAGGTATGGCATTTGGTTTGTTTTCGTATAAAGTTTTGTATTTTGGTTGAAATACAGCCGAAAAAGCAGGGTTCCGAGGGTTTGATCTTAATTTAAGAGCGTATTGTGCAGAAAGCATTTCTCTGCGAAGTGATAGTGGTGGCTCATTCGCTTCCGCGAGAAGGCTTTCACATGGAGATGTCTTAAATGCTCCTAGAGCGAGTCTTATTCCTTGATGATGAATTGGATCAAGCATTTTCAAATAGGACTTCCTAGCTGAACCATAAACAATGCATCCATAGTCTAGTATAGAACGGATAAATGTTCTATACAAATTAAGGAGTACTTTTTTATCAGCACCCCAGTCAGTGTGCGCAATTACTTTTAGTAAATTTAAAGCTTTTAAACATTTAGCTTTTAAATTCTTGATGTGTGGTATAAAAGTCAGCTTTCTGTCGAAGATAATACCCAAAAACTTTGTTTCCTCAACAACTGGAATACGTGTTCCATCCAGCGTGAGTTTAGGGTCATCATGATGTCTTCGCAATTGACAGAAATGCATGCATACTGTTTTCGATTTAGAAAATTTGAAACCGTTATTACTGGCCCAACATTGGATCTTATTGATATTTTGCTGGAGTTGCCTTTCAATTGTATGCATGTGCTTTGATCGATAACAAATTAAAAAATCATCTACATATAAAGAGCAATCCACACCGGGAGCCAAGCACTTGGTGATGCTATTGATTTTGATATTAAATAGCGTCACAGATAAAATACTGCCCTGGGGCACACCCATCTCTTGCTGGTGCATATCGGAGAGGGTAGAGCCCACTCGTACTTTGAATTCTCTGTCTGAGAGAAAACTGGAGATGAAAGCGGGCAGGCGGCCTTTTAGACCTAGATCGTGCAGGTCATTTAGTATTCCGTACTTCCATGTTGTGTCATAGGCCTTTTCTAAATCAAAGAAGACTGCTACTAAATGTTCCTTCTTGATAAATGCATCGCGAATAAATGTTTCCAGTCTAACCAGATGATCGTTTGTACTACGACCAGAACGGAAACCGCTTTGGAAAGAAGATATTAAATTGTTACTTTCCAAGTACCATACAAGCCGAGAATTTATCATTCGTTCCATTGTTTTGCATACGCAGCTTGTGAGTGCAATGGGCCGATAGCTGTTAGGATCTTCGCTGTCTTTGCCTGGTTTGGGAATCGGTATTACTATTGCTTCTTTCCAGCTCTTAGGTACATTACCAGCAATCCATAAATCATTGAAGATTTTCAGTAGTAATGTCAGAGAAGATTCTGGCAGGCGTTTCAAAAACTGGTAATGGACTTCGTCGGGCCCAGCGGATGTATCGTGGGCCTTGTCTAAAGCCTCCCTAAGCTCCATTAAAGAAAACAGCTGGTTATAGCTTTCAGAGTTGTTAGATGTAAACTTTAAACGTGACTTTTCTTTTTGAGATTTTAATCTTCGAAAGGTTTCTGAATAATTAGATGATGACGAGTTTTTTGAGAAACTATTGGCAAGAATATTTGCTATGTCACGTTTCGAACTAAAATTGTTATTGTTTGTTTTCAGTTGTCGAATAGAATTGTGTTTACCCTTTCCATTTATTTTGCGAATAGTATCCCAAACTTGTTTCATTGAGGAACGAGAGTTTATAGAAGAAACATATTTCTTCCAGGATGTACGTTTACATTCTTTGATTGTGCGTCGTGTTTTAGCCCGCACAATACGATATTTGTTTAGATTTTCGGGCGTAGGACGAGTGTTGAATTGTTTTAATGCTTCTCGGCGTTGTCTAATGGCCTCTTTGCATTCCTTGGTTACCCAAGGTTTTTGCGGTTTTTTACTGTTCGGTGAGGACTTAGGAATAGATTCATCTGCAATTGAAATTAGAATTGAAGTAAAATGCTGTATAGGATTAACAGCGTTGAATATTGTATCATTATTTAGTCTAGTTTGACATAGTGTTTCAAAGTAAGCCCAGTCAGCTTTCTTTATATTCCATTGTGGAATTGCGTCATCAATTTTAGTGTTATTTTCAAGAGTGATTGGAAAATGATCACTACTGTGAAGGTCATCAGCGACCTTCCATTCATAGTCCAAAAGCAATGAAGGAGAGCAAATTGTTAAATCAATGGACGTGTACGTACCCGTTCCTGGGTGTAAATATCTCGATGAGTTAGTATTATATAGACACAGATCGTGTCTAGAAAGGAAATCTTCTACTTTATGGCCTCTGTCGTTTATGTGATTCGATCCCCATAGGATGTTATGGGCATTAAAATCCCCGAGTAAAATGAAGGGTGTGGGAAGTTGTTGAACAATACTGTCTAATTCATTTGGTACTAGTTTGGTGTTTGGTGATAAGTAAATAGAGCAAAATGTAATCACTCGATGTAAAGTGACGCTTACAGCAATAGCTTGTAAATTTGTATTTAAAGGAATGACTCTGTGAGGGGCTCTATTGTTCACAATAACAGAGACTCCTCCTGAGGCCCTGTCAGCATTTTGTAAATACGTGTTGAACAGGGAAAAGTTTTTAAATGTAATTTTATCTGTGTCTTTCAGGAATGTTTCCTGTAAACATAGTACAGCGGGATCATGTTCATTTAAAAGCAGAAGAATATCATTGTAGTTTGCTTTCAGTCCTCGACAGTTCCATTGTATGATGGTGTTCTTCATTATAAAGTTATGCTGGAGATTCTGGATCTAGGTAAGACTATTCGCGGAGAAAATGTGTTGTTATTTGTCTGGAGGAAGTACGGGAGTATATTTGGTTTTGCTAGGTTTGGAGGAACCTTGAGTATATGGAGCAGTTTCTTCTGCATCCATACTCTCAAGTTCTCCAAACATATTGTAAAGTTTAATGGGGTCATCTGACCCCTTTTGCTGCTTATTTGTTTGTTGTTTTTGTTTATTTTTTTGAGCTTTTGGTGGTGGGTTGTTATTAAATGTTGTCTGAGTTGATGCTGTGCTTTTCTGTGGTTGGTAATTAGGGATGTTGGCACTTGTTGAATCGGGCTGATCTGTCTGTGTTTGTGCGTCCTTGGTGATTTTGGGGTTGTGTTTCACAACTGTGGAGAAGGATGGGCCAGGAAGGGATGTTCTTGCCTGGACAAGTTTTCTGGCCTCTGGGTAGGGTATGTTGGAGGAAAACTTTACCCTCTGAATTTCCTTCTCCTGTTTCCATGTATCACAATCCTTAGAACTGGCGTGATGCTCTTTGCCACAGTTGACACAGTGCGGAGTTGCTCTACAATCAGCTTCCTGATGAGAGTGGTCTCCGCATCGGCCACAGACCTTGACTCTGGAACATCGGTCTTCGTGATGGCCGTATTTCTGACACTTGTAGCATCGAAGAGGATTTGGTATGTAAATCTCAACCTTTACTTGCAGAAACCCAACCTTGACCACTTTGGGCACTGTCGGTTTATTAAAGGTGAGTACAAATGTGTTGGTGTCCTGCAGGGTGTTATTACGTTTAATACGTATTCTACGTACTGCAGTGACACCTTCATGTTTCATCCCCTCGATGATATCTGTGTCGTTGACTCCAGCCAAGTCACGACACCGCATCACGCCTTTAGACGTATTCAATGAAGTGTGAGCGAATGAGGTTACTGGAATGTTGAAGAATGTTTTCATCTTTTTCAGATTTTCAGTTTGACTTTTTCGCTCACATTCAACGAGAAGACAGCCCGATTTCAATTTCTTGACACCTTTTGGTGTGCCGATCAAACCCATTAAAGTTTTTTCAATAACAAAAGGAGATAGTGCAGCAATTTGTTTTTCAGCATCTGTTGACTGTACGACCATGAAGCGTGGGAATGACTCCACACCACATGGTTCTTCATCAGAGTCGGATAGTGGTTTCGTTCGTTTGTTTTGGTTTTTTTTTGAATTTTCCATGATTTAGTTTTAAAGTTTCAGCACCCATGCTCCCCGCCCACCATGGAGCCCAACAAGGGGACACTTTTCAAGTGCCAGGGATACACGGATGCTATACTCGTTAGATAAAATTACCTAGGATCGGCAAAATTACCTCCCGATTGACCCGTTAAGCCACCGCTATCTGGAAGGTCCTCTAGTACTTTTTGAAAATGAAAGCTAGAATGATAGAATGAAGGGGCAACGGTGGTATCAAGAGAGATACAATAAAGATATAGAAGGTGAACCAGTAAAGAGAGACCTCCCAGTGCTCGGCGTGACCAGCCGATTTGTCGAGACCGGGCCCATCTCGACCACCCGTCTAAGAGAAGTAGAGGCCAAAGTAGTGTATTGCATCGGAAAAGCCTCCGCTCAACTACCAGGATCCTTTCCTCCTCCGACACGGGTCGCAACCCACGGCAAACAGGTCGCCTCTACTTAGTCGCCTTTTACGACACGTGGCGAGGCACGTCGGGCCAATTCTACAACCCCGAACCCGCAGGGGGACAATTATGTGTTGAAAACTTGCGAATTTAATTTTAATTTGGTACAAACTATTTTTTTTTTTTTTTTTTCCTTCGAGTAAATTATAGTTCGTTTTACTTTGGAAACCTAAATATGTATTTCACAAGACCTAATAACGTTTTCTACCTTAAATATTTTCAATATGATTTTCTTTTCTAATTTCATGGTGTTTGTTTTGTTTTTGTGGTCATATAATTCAATAAGCTCTTAAGCGTTTAGTTTCCAAAGATAAGGCGCCTTACAATGTCCTCATTATTATTATTAATATTATCATTATTATTATTATCATTATTATTATTATCTATATGCATTAAAGTATTTCTGCACAACTACAGTTTCCAAAGCGATGTAAACAAGTAACTCCATGGATATCTCGGCGACACTATATTGGATTTGCGCATCATTTAGGATCCGTCGCAGCGATAAGATAGTTGTAAGAAATAACAATTTAAGAAAGAACATAACAAAATTTGAAGAAAATAAATATCCAGCAACATTAGTGCATTATGTGAGTAACTTCGTGATTCGTTACCAAAGTTATATATATATATATATATATATATATATATATATATATATATATATATATATATATTATATATATATATATGTGTGTGTGTGTGTGTGTGTGTGTCTGTGTGTGTGTGTGTGTGCGGGGGGGGGGGTGCGGGGGGGGTGTGACATGTCTAATACCAGTCATAGCTCGTCTTTCTGTCAATATGCCAACACTAAGACATAATACAAACGCAACAGATGTTTTCCTCTGATAATTATTTTTGCATTTGTTATAAGAGATAGATGTACATTCGATATCCTTAAAGTTCTAAAAGTTAATTTTTTTAACATGCACATGTTATGTACGAAACGGGCGTTCAGTACGAGGCCAAATATTTCAGATGAAAGATACTGGAGTTAAGTGCGTGACCAAATATAGCAGATGAAAGATACAGGCGTTAAGTGATTGACTAAATATTTCAGATGAAAGATACAGGCGTTAAGTGCGTGACAAGATCTTCTGGATTAAAGAGTTGTAATTTTTCAAGGATGTGCGCCTGCGTTTTGGTCCCGCTTTACCCTGCCTCCCCCACCTGTATTATTGGAGGAGGATGTTGAAGCCATATTAACAAGCTAATCGAATCGACCTCTATAATGTAACAAGGTACAATATGTTCTGAGTCACTAAACTACCTTACATGTCACTCAATTAATGTATATATTCCGCCTCCAGTTCAAAGTTGTAATTACCAATGCCAGTCAAAGATGTGCTAAATACGTGTTTGATACAAATTAACTTATATGGCATGTTGCTATTGGATATTCTTTGAAACCGATTCAGTACAGTATACATCCTAGTATTCACTCAATGACAATTTATACACACTGTACGAATAGACCCTTAATTACATGTAGTAATACAGTTGTTTATGTTGCAAATTTTAGGTGACATCACAATTATAATCTGAAGACAATGGAGACATCATCCACTGATTAGTGTCGATTGCAAACAAAAATTAAAGAACTATCAAAATAGACTTGACACTGAAATTAGGTAACTATCCAAATAGACTGGACACTGAAATTAGGTAATTATCAAAATAGATCGCACACCGAAATTAAATAACTATCACACAATATTGCACAATTAACTAGCCAAATAGATTGGATACTGAAATTAAGCAACGAAAACCTCACCTCACCTTTATGTTAAAGGTGTCACTAATTTAGAACATACACAATTTGAAGCATTACATGTACAATCTCACTCTGTATAATGTCGCTGTCCCTAACATTAGTGTAAAACGTCGTAACTTCTTTCTTATCGACGTAGTAATTCAGTGTGAATAACACTGACATAATGGAGACAACGATTCATGCAGATTACATGTTGTGCTTTAAAATAAATGGTAAAAAGACAAATACAAAATGTAACCACCTCACTAGTGAGATATTTCCTTATATATACTCCAAGTAGATCCTCAATACATATTAAATCATAGAATGGTACAATACAAATAATAGGTGCAGTTTCAAAGAATCAAATTAACAACAAAATTACACGAGGATTTTTAATGTCTTGTCATCATTTCCGTTTTCGGACCATTTTTGTCAAAAAGAGTATAACCGTCCACTTATTTTTTTTTTTTGCAGCTGTAGATCTAACATTCTTGTACCTCTTTTACCTATATCTAATCTCACCCAAATATTAAAATTGATTATGATTTGCACTGGAAGCGCGATCAGCAACAGAAAGAAACACAACATACCATATTAAATGCAATCCACATTTGGATGTCAATTTTGCTGAAAGTATCATACAATGTAATTATGGTGGTACTGTGAGGAAGGTGCATATGGGAACATACATATAACAAGTGAGCAACAAAGTCCCCATAGCTTGATTTCATTTAACCTTTTGTTAGGGATGTGCGATCCGGTTACAAAAACCTGTTTTCTGTTAAACAATCAAGGATACTTTTGGACTGCCAGAGTTATATATATATATATATATATATATATATATATATATATATATATATATATATATATATATATATATATATATATATATATATATATATATATATATATATAATATTATTCTAAATATTCTAAATATTCTAAATAATTGAAAGTTTGATGAAACGTGAACTGTTTTTTGCTCATAGGCATACAATGATTTGATAATCATTTACAGCTTGATATTTATTCTCTCCTTTATATTTATGCATAATTAAGTGTCCTTTGACTGATGCAAGGTATTTCTAGTCACCAATGGGAAGAATCCAGAACTAAAAAAGTACTAAAATCGAAAGACAGGAAGAATACATAAGTTTAAGAGGGTCTTATCAGTTAAAATATTATTCATGTCGGCCACTGCCTTGAGTTTACACCTTCATTTAACTATTTTACTTTTCAATAAACTCAATTAAACCGAAGGTTTTGCAGGTAAAAAGAATAACATGCAGGGATAAAATAAATAAAACAACAACAACAACAAATAATATATAACCAAAACATAGTTACTTAAGGTCAATCTGTCTTGGAAAACATACCAAACAAAATATTTTGATAGAGACAAATACACACATGCATACTATTTCGAGATTTTGATATTATGCTAGTTCGTTCTAGCTAGCATGGTCAACTTTATCCTATATGCAGGACTAGCTCAGTACATTTTCAGATCATTAAATGTAGCTAAAGCAACCGTAAAGTAATCATATAAGGCAGTCTCACTATAAGGTGGTGAACTAGGGCACACATATACATCATTATGATGATGGAGTGCTGTTTTATGTATTTCATTATTTGGGATTCGGCCAGTGTGGGTATGCGAGAAAGCTTGCTGTATAGTTTTCCCCACAATATACGCGACATGAAAGGGTTTTCTCATGAACCTTTTAAATAATTTTATTTGGAAAAAGATATGATGCCTGGAAATTACATTTTAATGCTTTTATTTCTTTGGATGAGAATTTTCTGCAGGATTTGTATTTCATGTATTTTCACTACAGGAAAAAACGTTTTCATATTCATGAGATCGAAACATTCTAATCTATTTAGAACGCTTGTTGGAGTTAAAAATATAGCTTATCTTGTGTCTTCACTGCGCAATCCAGTGTATCAGCATCACTTGTTTGTGTTGATGGTTTGTTTGCTGTTGTTGTTGTTGTTTTTAATTATTTTTTAGGGTGGGGTGCAGGTCTCAATTTGCATGGTAAAACTATTAGGATTCACCGGTCAGTCATACTGACAGAACCATTAGCTTAAACCTCATCCATATCTACATGAGGTCAGTTTCAATGGTCATTCATCATTGGATCCATTTTTCTATGTCGCTGTGTAAGCGTTGCGTGGTCACACACATCAGTTTGATGTTTCATGATGATCTTTCCAATTTAGATAGTGTTGTCATTACCATCACACACACAGACACACACACACACACACACACACACACACACACACAAAGACAATACACATCACACCATTGCTGCTTTTACTATCAACACCAGAACAATAATAGAAGGTTAGTAACTAATTTTTATATCATGCTAAAATTCATCCAAAGCACATCGTTTACTTGATTCTGCAATTGCAATTGTACTGGGAGCAGTGCTGTTACAAGAGCACGAGCGGACGCTTTTCCCTGTCGCGTACGGCAGTCGGAAATTGTCTGCTGCTGAGAAGAACTATTCCGTATCAGAGCGGGATTGCCTCGGAATCATATGCGGAATATCACGGTTCGAGCGGCACGTTTACGGGCGCAAGTTTATATTGCAAACCGACCACAAACCCCTCACCTATCTGGCGCAAGCGAAATTGTCGAATGGACGCTGGATGCAATGGTCGCTGTATTTGAAGCAGTACCAGAAGCATATCAGATACGTGAAAGGAACAGAGAACGTAGGCGCTGATTTCACGAGTAGGACTTTTGAAATGGCATAGATCGCTCTGTAAATAACGGTATGTCGGGTGTATATTCGGGTCTGTAGTTAGCGTGTGGCGTCGCCCAAAATTGTTTGTTGCGTGTGTAACGTACATTTGCATTTGGACAAATGTGGAGAATAATATCCCGATTATTGTCAAGCGTGGGGTGATTGTCACGTTAAAGAAGAACTAGATTTTAGCATGGGTATGTTAAACCCTGAGGCTATAATTTCTCGCCGGCGAAATGTATGAGTTGTCCAGCCCCTTAATTGACATAGCCATAAACGAGAGACGTGCGGTTTTTGCGAAAGTCAGTTACGTAACCTTGTTTACAGGTAACTGGCGATTTCTTGTTTGGAACAAGGGATCATCAAATTGTATCGTAAACATCCTTGACAGGCAGTTAGGAGGGACAATGTCGGATCATTATGAACCAACCTCCAATCGGAATTGAGATTGGCGTGCCAGACATTAGAATCTTAACTTTAACTATCTCATCTTGGGAACCCAAACGTTGGTAGTATTACAATTATTTGGCGGGACAAGGCAAATAAAACTACTTCGAGACCATTCGTAATGGCAGGATTATTATTCTGGGAGTAATAAGGGAGCTTCGAAATAGAAGCTTTTAGGGACCAGAGGTAAGTACTCAGTGCTGTGTCTCCGAGTCTCTGGGAGACAAAAGATAAGTTAGAAGGAAGTTTAAGGGACCAGAGGGAATTACCGCAGCAGTGGTCCGAGTCTCTGGGTGTAACGTAATCGAGCTGACACCCTTTGAGTCTGGGCAGGGTTGCTAGAAATAACAAACACGTATGTGAGTGACAATGAAAATGTATTACACTCTCATATTAATGAGTAGAAAACACGAGTACAACATAAATACACAGGTACGTAATATGAATATAAAACACATACGTAATTGGATTCGACTACTATACCCAACTCATGTAGTCAAATATTACTATATGGAATTCATGTAGTCAAGCACTTGTTAAAACTTCAGGTAGTCAAGCACTACTGTCATTACATTTATGTAATCAAACACTACTGTAATTATAAAATTCATGCATTCAAACACTACTTTTATTACATTGATTTAGTTAAACGCTACTGTGAAGCACTACTTCGATATCACCACATCTGTATCAAGTCTTGACTCCAACCCTCTAGACTTGTACCTACACGTGGGCACTAAACTGGTGGCCTAGCATCGTAATGGTGCACCATACATCCTCATATTCACTCACTCGTCTGGCTATTCTAATCTAATGAGCTGAATATGGAAATGAAACAACTTTCCGAATAGTCGGCTTTAATTGTAACTACATCAAATATATTACGGTTACGAATGAGTTAATATGACCCGCCTGAAATATTCCTCATGTACGACTAACGTAATAATGGTATGCCATTTAAATAGAAATACGATATACTAAAACATTAATACATACGAAACTGATTATTAGTTGGTTTTTTTAAAAGAGTTGATTAAAAAGCATGCAAATCACCCAACTCTTTGGCTCAAACAAAGTGAAATGGCAATACCGCCCCGACAGCTAAATATATTTAGAGCTTGACACATAACACGCACGTGCCGCGTAAGAAATGAAGGCGTCGCGCGATACAAAGGAAAAGTATATTTTAAAAAATATCATGGCGCGCGAAACACGACACCTTGGTAATAATAAAAACGTATGGTGGTATAACTGGGCCATATCGGGCATTTCGTAACACTGGGAGACAAAAGAGGGAAGGAGGGACAGAGGGAGAAGTTGAAGGGAGAACGGAGGGAGATAAAGGAAAAGAAAAAAAAAAACCATACAGATGAGTAGGACTGAGGACAGAAGGGAAAATTTCACACTCTAATTCAAAGGATGAACTAGGCCGTCACTTGGTTGAGTGATATGATATTAGCTGAATTGTATTTGAGAGATTATTGTTTAAATTATATTAAATTGTTGTTATTTAAAATTTCATTTTGTGTATTCATTAATTTAACTGCCTGCACCGCTGACTGGGGGCTCAGAGCTTTGCATCTCTCTATCACTACTTCAATTTCTGACAAAACGAGTCATGGTGGGTCTTCTGTATTAATTTAAATAAATTGGAAGCACCCCATCCCAAAAACGGAGGCAACTTAACTATTACAGGGTGTTTTTATATGGTCAATCTGTTTTGTTTTGGATATTTTTTTTTGTTATTGTGTCTTATTTCTGTTGGTTTTTTTGCGGTAATTGGGGTACAACGGAAACTTAACGTGAGTTTATTATTTTTATCGATTTCTGGCGATACTATAAATGCTATGTTAAAAACGTTAATAGGTTTCTTAATTTATTTATCCGTTAGCAGAGTTTTAGGAATTATAGGTATCATACATTTTAAATTTTTTGCTGACAGCCAGTTTTAATTTTGCATTAGGTTGGCAAATAATTAATGTATTAGTTTTGAAAATCGATCTGAAAGATGCTACACTATCAGCCTGAGGTGACAAACCTTTTCTAGCGATTTAGCGTCTGTTGAAAAGTCCACTGTTGCAAACTGTTGCAATTATACCTGCCATATCATTCACGATTAATTCATGACGCTGCTTGAAAATAATGAAACTGTATTTTGCGACAAAATTGTAACGAAATACTTATGGGAGTTTGAAACTTTATAACACCATTCCCAATATGCCCTTTTGACGTCGATGCTCGTTTCTTTTCATCAATGTGAGATAAATAATTTTTCATTGTGCGCCGATTTTGGACAGGATAGCATCAGATACAAAACTGTGATCCTGAGGGTGATATTTTCATCTCTTACTTTGATGCATATGAAGGATTTAAATAACGTGATCCTGTTCAACCCTTGGGACCTGCATGGACTGATTATGGTTGGTACCAAAGGTATAATATATCCAGTTGCTTTAGTATACGATTTCATTGTGTTTTCCGGGATTTGCTAGATTACACTGTTACGTTTCCTCGTACCCTGATCGGATTTTCCCACTTACTGTAATTGTGTTCTTAGTTCAGAATTAAAACGAGCATTAGGCTTACACTAAGCTCGCTGTTGTGATCTTGTTAGTGTTTTCTCCATTTCAAGTTAATAACAGTCTTCAGTGAAATATCATAGCCAGATTCCCATCATCGTAATGTATTCATAATTCAGATCAACAGTCACGCCCTTCTTGGATTTTTAAGATACCAAGTTCATTACAAATTCACAAGTGCCTTCATCCTATAGTCTGAAATATGAGTATGTACGCAAACAGGTTTAAGTTGCCGGTAGACATTGATATATATATATATATATATATATATATATATATATATATATATATATATATATATATATATATATATATATATATATATATATATATATATATATATATTATATAGTTTTAATTAGGGAGCTCTCTCCATCTTTGATAACATTTGTGTATTTGTTTTGTGCTTTGTTTTTGTTTTGATTTGTTTTTGTTTAGATTTTTTTACTTTTTAAATGAGGAAAATTAAATGTAGAAAAGGAGTACTTCTGACTCGTGCTGTATGATGGCGTTGTGAACGTGTATCGTCATATATTCTTTATATATATATATATATATATATATATATATATATATATATATATATATATATATATATATATATATATATATATATATATATATATATATATATATAACCATTGAGTTGACAGTCTATCACCTTGAGATAAAATTAAATATAACATACTTCATTAATATATATATACTTAGAGGAATTTTGGTAGCTAATTATTCAATACGGCAAAGTAATGATTCTGCACAATTTAATAATAATATCAATGGTATTTCATAAATACATTTTATTGCTAATTTAAATTAAATGCTCTCTCTCTCTCTCTCTCTCTCTCTCAATAAATGTGCACTACAAATTGAAAACCTTTAGCTACAAAAAATCAAAGGGATACAGCTGAAGACGAGATAACATGCAAATATCGCGAGGTGACAAGCAACAAGTATGCATGTACTGTATTTTCAAATTTGTGAAATATAGGCTCGATTACAGATTGTTTGATGCAAAAAAAAGCCAAGTTCTTTTGATCCTTCTAAAATCCACATTGGTGACGTTGAATGTAGGAGCTTACATTTCTTCATTTACCTATATTATTATATAGCGACTGTGACTGGCGGCCAGCGAAGGTGTTTAACAGTTACTGGGGATGAAAAGTGTACTACTAAACTCATCACTAAGAAAGGGAAAAGAATGAAAAGAAAGAAAAGAAAAAAATAGTACATATCAATTTCTCAAGTATGTTAAGAACTTGATCGAAACTCCCTCCCCCCACAAGGAAACAAAATCAAAGTTTAATGCGATTAAGAATTTTATTAATATACAAAGCAGGCATTATCAAGAATTGAGTAGCATATGCGTTCTGAAAAGATATAGTAAAACCTCAAGGAGTTATGAATAATACATAAGTATTGATACGGCAACGAACACAATCTCTCTAATGCTAGACAATGCGTTAAACGACTACTAATTTACAAGTCTGATCCTGTAAGACATGGTGACTTGTGGACACAAAGGCATTAACTGTTTAATTAAAAGAAAAATTAGCTGGTCGCCCGTCAATTTATATAAATTCAAAATTCGAGTCTCGTGAATGAATTATAAGTCCAGTAATCCAGTAGCATTCGATGAAAAATCAGTATCAAACGGTACCTGAATTTGCAACCAAAATTTTAAAAATTTCTTAAAATGCAAAGAAAACATTCTTTGAAACGTTTGGAGGAAAAAACATAATTAAGGTATATGCGAGAGAACCGTTTTATTTTACTTGACTCTCATATATATTAGGTAAATTAAATTAAGCAGGAAATGTAGTTAAATTAAATAAACGACTATGTGAAGATTAGAAAACTCTGAGTACAAAGTTCTAAATAATTTATGTTAAGTTTATGATTTATTTGTGTGCTATACCAAAGCATGCATATACTGTTCGTCCTAAAGCAATGCTGATAATCAATAAGTGTTACTTTGAAAAAGACATGATAAATGTGAGAAAACTCTGTTAAACAAATGTACATGCAAGGCGGTGTAACAATATTCACATTTATAGAGTGTGAATCCTTATAGTTAATTTGAACCTAACAGTATTCGTATAAAATCTGGATATTAATGATACCGCGTCGAGTTTTCATTGAATTGTTTCAGTTTGGTCCAGACGAGTATTTGCATGTTGTATTTACTGCTTTCGCACTTTCATATCGGCATACACCAACGACGTGTAATGTCCTGAAAATGAAATCCAATTTATTCCTTACCCATATGCAATGGACCCATATATACCATTCAAATTTGACTGATGGCAAGATTTGTACCACCATGCACCTTTGTATTCTACAGCGCAATTTGATCCATTGATGTCGTTGTCTTGGTCCTTGGTGGTAAACTTGGCCCCTGAGTGATAACTAAAAGAGTCCCCCGCAGTTCCGCTATACCCTCCCGCCGTGAGGAAGTATCCACTATTCTCATCTCCTACTTTGAAAGAACTGTACGTGGCGAAGGTTTTATTTGTGTCCGAAACAGACATATCTATACGCAGTTGGTAGTTGCCCTGTGCCGTGAGAGCATGGATGTTATCATTTCCAACCCAAAAGTTTCCATTCAAGTCACCAAATCCCTGCTTGTAATCTGACCAATTGCGATAGAAATCCACGTCTCCGCTGACTCTTCTCTGAATGACAGTCCAACCACCACCGGCAGTATCCATGTCACAGCGTACATAGATTCCTTGTTGACGCCCGTCAGGATAAATGACATACACACTGTTTCTAGTATATCCCTTTTGGTACAGTTCCTGACAGTCTCGTGGTCTTCCAGAGAGCGATCCACCACAGTTAGGATAGTAATTTGGACAAACAGGTCCGAGGCCATCGCCCCATGTAGGCTGGCTATTACAGTTGCACGTGCAGTGACAAGAACCCGGATTACTACTGACAGTATCCACCTGCCTATGCTGAATCTGGTTACTCTAATCGACCGGCTGCTGGGGGCTCTGAAGAAGGTCTGAAAGTTCAGCAAGAATGACCTCTTCGTCTTGTAATTTTTTCTTTTCAGTGGCCATTATCGAGGCAAGAAACAGAGCCACGAAAGTAAAAACTGCTGCAAAACCTGCCATGGCGATGTTGTACGATGGTGTAAATCTAGTCAAAATATCTATTCTACAGCGACCGTGTTTAAATACTGTACTCTGAATACAATACACAGTATTGATTAAAGTGAACATTACTGAAGTATAAAATCAACACCAACTCTCATTGGCTAGAAATGCCATTGGTAGTTTTCCTTCCTTTGGCGCTTTCGGGGCTTGACTAGTGTGCAAACTATTAGCCAATCAGAAGGCGTGTGATCTCCGACTGTCATCCAATCAGAACATCGCTACTTTGCAGTGTCACTGTACATTTTATATGCAGATAAATTTGACTTAAAAAGAATTACTGTTTTAAAAAAATAATTTTATAATAATTGCAAACTGCAAACTTATAATAATTGCAAACTGGCGATGCCTGAAGAGTGTGCGGTATTTTAAGCCCTGGGCGTCCGTTTGTGCGGTGTCCTGGCGCATTTTTTTAAATTTTTTATATTGCGTACATTGATTTCATTCCTGCAAGGATTAGCCTATAATACATTACAGTAAATTCTTGGAAGATGGCAGGACATGCTGAATCAAACTGGTAAGTAACAAAACAGTTCTTTTTTCAAGTTGTTAACTGTATTCCTCCAAAATCGCTACTAGTTTGTTTTTAGCTACGATGTCGTAGCCTTAACTTGATTTCTTGTAGTTGAGTGTCCACGACGTAGGAGTAAGGGTAGAACTAGTTTTATATTATTATAATTATCATTTGTGACAACTTGGTTTTATCCCATTTTCTGCAATGAACTTATATTGATGTCAGTACAGCTCGCGTATATTTTCGGAATTCCACGCAATGCAGTGGTGGATGGTGCAGAGAGAACGAGAGACAGAGGGTGTGGGTGTGGGTGGACATCTCTCCATCGTTGTAGTCATTCAGGATGACACCACCGCAGAGTGGATGTGAGTTAATGTCACAGGTACTTGATTCTGGGTAAATTAATGTATACACTCACCATATAATATGGTGAGTGTATACATGAATTTACCCAGAATCAAGTGTCTGTGGTCAATGTGTATGACCCTGGGGGAGAGAGAGAGAGAGAGAGAGAGAGAGAGAGAGAGAGAGAGAGAGAGAGAGATGCCAATGTATGTGCATCGTTATCAGATGAGTATACACATTTTCTAGTTCTAATGAACACCATTTAATAGATCTGCCAAATCAAATTGTAGATAATACTTAAAGAATGTCTCGAAAACAACTACACAACTACTGTACTTTTTTCATTTACAAAAAGCTGATGAACACATTTCTCAACGGTGCATAGAAACACCAGAACGCAATAGAAACACCGAAACGCAATATTGTGTATACCATTGCTGAATATTGTGAAATTTGCGACATTTTTTAAAGAAAATAACATTTACTAATTATAGTGTCTAATACGATTGTAACATAATTTTAATGCTTGATCTATTACTAATAAATGCATATTAGTAATGATTTATTAATAATTGTTCTTATTACTCATAACATTTTATCTATCATCGTTTACACTTTTATTTCAAATTCATGTATCTTTTCATGAACTATTCTTATTTACCATTTTCTGATATTTTGAATAACATCTACATGGATAATTTATGCATCTTTAAAATTATTTTTTATACTGAATCGTATTCACATGTCATCTAAAGAAGATATTGAAAATAAATACCTTTGATTATGTACTTATATGATGAACTCTTGGCCATATTGTTTCAACTTAAATAATTGGTGTCTAAACCATTACACATTATTAAATGTATTCTGATGATTGCGTATTATTCATAGATCTCGAATTAGGGGCCATCCATTTAGTATGTATGCAAAGATCTGGTAAATCTCTGCATTTAGACCGTTATCGTGTATAATTTATGATAGTTACACTCAAACTATACAGCTGTTTCGCATGCTGCGTTGCACAAATCTCACACATCATGGTACATAACATAATAAGACAAATGTAATAATTAATAACCACAACATAATAACCAACTTTAGAAATCAATATTAAATCAATAGTAATATATTTTTTATTATTAATAGCTAAAGCATTAAACTTGTATCTAAATTGCTATACAGGCTGTTAATATTAGATTTTGGTACTGTACGAACTGTCGCCAGAATGCGTTTTCCAGCTTCTTTTTAGTTTGATGTTGCATCACTTGCAGAAAAGAAACTACATATTAATTTATTACATAACTAATATTATGTCACAAATATGAATTATACTTTCACCACCAATATACACTATGGTATATGAAATATTACTGATGTGCGTTCTGGTGTTTCTAAGCACCCATTTTGCAACGAGTTTATTTAAAATCTTAACAAACGTAAGCACAGACGTCAAGACCTTGTTGGTCTTCTTTTGAACAGTCCAGGTATGAACAATTCAATTCTCAATTACAGCCGGTTGTTTTTTTAAAACAAACAACCCCAAAATAGCCCCAATAAACAACCTCAGTTTACACTTAATGCAACCACCAGTTCAGTCCTTGAAAAGTAATGACTCACAAGGTTGAATATACATGTACACAATTATAAACCTTCTCTCAATTATGACTGCATTTTTACTGTATGCGACGTCTTAGTTATATTTTTTTCCAACTGGAGCATTTTTTATTTTCTCATACATGACAAGATAAAATTGGTTTAGATCATATAACCCTTTGGAATTTAAACAGCATCTCCTAATATAGAATTAGATTGAGACAATGTTTTACATAATAAAGATAGTAACCATTGTACACAGTTATAAAACTAGCATTAGAAAACAATGTCAATTTTAGCATGGGAACGGTACATTTCTAACATTCAAAGCTATTCAATTTGATGTGTTGTAGTTTACAGCTTAAAGTTAGTTTCCGTCATTAGCAGCAGAAATTTGGGAATTGTTTCTGACTAATCTGAACTTATTGTTGAAATTAATAATTATGTGGAAAATTGTCAAATCTTAAATGTTCACCAAATTTAAGCAATTATGTGTGGTTTTATCCACATGTCTTAATAATTAGTGGTTCTTATAAGGAAAATATAAAAACAGCTTTTATAATTATTGATAAAACACAAGAAAAAAATACTTAGCGGTCATGGAATGCATCAACAACCTAATCATAATATAGAACTAAGACATTTAAGTACATGCATTTCCATACAGCTTCCTGTTTGTGACTATTTGGGCATGTGGCTATTGAGACCAAGAAAGAAATACCGGTACATATAAAACATGAAAATTAGATTCTTTCAATAGTATATAGTCGATTTGTCTATTTTTGATATACTTCTTTGCAGCTACAAAGGATTCAATGGAAAATATCTCTAATTCGATCGATCAGCATTATGGTTGGTGTCAAGTTGGCAGTTGTCTAACATGGCTTTACAGAATTAAAAGACAGATTAGTACCAGTAATACCAAGTTTGGTCTCTACATGTATCTCCGATTGGTTTAGTGCTTGCTAATGCTTATTACAGAATCCTGTTCTTAACATAAAACTGCAAATTAAGAAAGTGCAAATGGACCCTTTTTGTGTACATTTGGTGCAATGAAGCGTATTGTTTTTAAAAAAATCTTTCAATATTATGTTATCGGAATATACAGACATCCATTTCCATATTTATTTTGCAGTTCATACAATATACTTTGTTAAGTATCATGTGAAAATCAGTAGTGAACATAACGATTACGAACAATAGACTTCAAACAGTTTACAACAAATCGCATTTGTATTTGATGCAAAATTTCTGCAAAGGTTCTGATAGTTACCCAATGCACGAACACAGCAAGATCAGATCAAGTGTTGGGGAGGGGTTTTCCAAAATTACAAAAGAGTCTCAACTTGTGTGTCTCTTTACCTGAAGTGCATATAACCTAATAAACATGAGCAAGAAAAAGACTAGTCAAATTTCAAGTGACAAGTAACTACGTTTGCTTTTGGTGTTTTTTGGCTATGGGCAATGTTGGTAGTTGCCCAGATGAGCTCTCGGTAATATTATGTACTATTTCTTTTGAAATCTAATCATAATATTATTGAGGTGTGAGATTTGGGTTTTGTATTATAAAAATCAACCTTGTCATTATTTTCTTAATTTAAATAAATTTATCTTATGATGAATTTAATAACGAAGAAAAAATATCTAGGTTAAAAAAAAACAATCTTGCCTCATTGAATGGCCAGTCCTGTGTGGTACAGAGAGTTACTATTGAACAACTATGCATGTTCAGCTTCATGATGTAAGTCATTATGTGATTTGAAAATACAGAATGGATTTTCTTTTTTCTTTTTTTTAAATGGATTCAACTGGAATTCAGTTGTCTACATCTTACGGTGTGTAAGTTGATTCAGATTTCCTTTGAATAAACTAAAAGTATACATATTGCAAAATAAAATGAAACTTCTCTAAATGTTCAGAATAGGTGAGACATTTTTCTTTTATATTATAATTGGACATTAAGATCACTTGATTCTTGAAGTGGTATCTGATAGTAAATCATATTTTACGTTTTGGTCTTTCCTGGGATGGTCCTCATCCATCAATCATTCAAATTTCAATCAGTAAAACTTCTGTATTATTGACTGCACCATAACTTGAGCTAGATTTATCTGGAATAACTCCAAGCTATTCCCATGCTGACAGTGACATTATATGTACTTTAACAAGCTATTAATATTTCAAGGTGTTACCTATTGGATCAAGAGAATGTAGAAAAAACTAAACACCTGACAATTTATTATTGCTGTTGACATTTTTGCACTTTGCTATTATTGTATACAAATTTCTGGCGAACCTAGAGGAATATTTTTGCAACTGTTTAATTGATTCCTATATTTTGTTTTAGGGGACAGACAAAACTGCCACAAACTGAAATAGACAAAGCATCAGAATCATGCAAGATCGGCATAGATCCAGCTGGATTTGTAATGCAATATATAGATGATTATATGAATATGTAATTATTATAAGTTTACAACATCAAATAAATGGTTTTGTTTTTGTAATGTTTAGTCTGTACATTTAAGCTGTTTAAAACATTTTAATTGTATTACAACCCTAACATCTTTTTGGGGCTTGTTATTTGTTAATTTGGGGTTACTAGAAACACATAAATAAACTTGTATTTTTTTTGGTTTCCACACACAAATTATGGTTTGTTTTTATTTGAATAATAATAAAAAGAAAAAGAAAATATGATTATGTTACTTTGCTATGAATGATTTACTTTTTCCTAGTTGTAGCACACGTCAATTGGTCGTACTTTATTGGACTGGTGGATCGTTCCAAAACAGAGGTGGTATGATAACAACCGATTATACCGGTACGGACAGTGTAAGTCAGTGTGTGTGTATATATATATATATATATATATATATATATATGTGTGTGTGTGTGTGTGTGTGTGTGTATGTGTGTGTGTGTGTGTGTGTGTGTGTGCCAGCTATTTTGGAAACCTTTTAAACAAATATTAAATTAATTGTTATTTATTTGTCAAAAACTATATTATTAAAAGTTGTAGTAAATATATAATATATTATGAATATATAATATATTATGTCTGCAAATACTTTGATACTTCGATACTTTTCTCTTTCCCTTCGTATGTATTACTAGACTATATTATTAGACTTAATATCAATAAAGGTTTAACAAAAATTTAGTCTATGACATTGGCTTTTAATTTGGAAACTCACTTGTTTGCAAGTGCAATGTTTCCAAAAGAAACTGACCTACATTTCGGCTCTAATATTGTGTCTTAGCTGTACATATTGTTACGTGCTTAGGCTCGAATAAGCAGCAACACAGAAAGAAGTGAAAATAACAAGCTTGTAAAATTTAACAATCAATTTATTGATTGATTGATTGATTGATTGATATTTAACGGCGCACCAGCACTTTTAGGCTATTTAGCGCCATACAACAGGTTGTATTTAAACATGGTTAAAAATACTAAAGGTTTAATATCGACCAGCGATATAAAAAAAAAAAAAAAAAAAAAAAAAAAAAAAAAAAAAAAAAAAAAAAAAAAAAAAAAAAAAAAAAATAAAAAATAGTTCTATATAAAATTGTAAGTTGTTGGTAACAGTAAAATATGAAGCTTCCCAATCAACGGGAGATGTAAATGGTGTATGTTGATGAAAATATGTTGTAAATAAGAGGTGATATTTGCATTAAATAAAAATGCACTAGGTGGTGACATACAAGTTAAAGTTTAAGATAAAGATTTACTTCCTTCAGGAAATCTAAAATACAAGTGATAGATACAGTATCAAAAAGTTCCTTCATGTCATGTACATTATAGTACTTAGCACGTGTAGGTTGCAGGTCGGAACACTCGGTCATGAAGTGTTTAACAGTGAATGGTTCATTGCAAGAGACGCATTCTGGTGGATCTTCACCTTTTAGTATGTGGGAGTGGGTTATGTATGAATGACCGATTCTGATTCTTGCAATGACAGTCTCCTCCCTACGGATAGTTCTGTAGGAAGGAGTCCATTCCCCCAGGGTTGGTTTGATGGCATGAAGTTTGTTGTTGACTGTATGATCCCATGACGTCTGCCACTTCTGACGCAGGTACCTTTTGATACAAGGTTTAAAATCAGTAAACGGTAGTTTAAAATCTGATGGTTCTTGGGATAGAGCCATCTTAGCAGCACGGTCTGCTTCTTCATTACCTCTAATACCAATATGGCTAGGTAACCAACAGTATACTATATTGTTGGAGGTACTAAGCGTTGTATTTTTGACGAGGAGATGGACTAATAATGGATTATCCAGTTTTCTATTGTGTAGCGACTGAAGCACTGATAAAGAGTCACAGAAGATAACACTATTTAAGACGCGTTTCTCTTCGATAAATTTGAGAGCAAGGTCTATTGCTCTGATTTCAGCTGAAAAAATGGACGCATTGTTTGGCAAGCGCACTTTGGTTATGTGCTTGCCACTAACGAAGGCTGCAGCAGCCTTTTCATCAACCTTTGATCCATCAGTATAAAATTTAGTGTAATTTGTAAACTCGTTGAGAAGTTCATGATAAGAGTTCAGGAATATGGCAGGGTTGGTCTCAGATTTATTCCCATCGTGTAACGTAAAAATCACTTTGGGTTGCTTAAGTAGCCAAGGTGGTGTTTTCGAGACAAACGTTTTCTGAATTGTAGAGAAATTACTTTTGATATTGTCGAGGCTGGATGATATTCTAATGCCAAATGAAGGTATGGCATTTGGTTTGTTTTCGTATAAAGTTTTGTATTTTGGTTGAAATACAGCCAAAAAAGCAGGGTTCTGAGGGTTTGATCTTAATTTAAGAGCGTATTGTGCAGAAAGCATTTCTCTGCGAAATGATAGTGGTGGCTCATTTGCTTCCGCGAGAAGGCTTTCACATGGAGATGTCTTAAATGCTCCTAGAGCGAGTCTTATTCCTTGATGATGAATTGGATCAAGCATTTTCAAATAGGACTTCCTAGCTGAACCATAAACAATGCATCCATAGTCTAGTATAGAACGGATAAATGTTCTATACAAATTAAGGAGTACTTTTTTATCAGCACCCCAGTCAGTGTGCGCAATTACTTTTAGTAAATTTAAAGCTTTTAAACATTTAGCTTTTAAATTCTTGATGTGTGGTATAAAAGTCAGCTTTCTGTCGAAGATAATACCCAAAAACTTTGTTTCCTCAACAACTGGAATAAGTGTTCCATCCAGCGTGAGTTTAGGGTCATCATGATGTCTTCGCAATTGACAGAAATGCATGCATACTGTTTTCGATTTAGAAAATTTGAAACCGTTATTACTGGCCCAACATTGGATCTTATTGATATTTTGCTGGAGTTGCCTTTCAATTGTATGCATGTGCTTTGATCGATAACAAATTAAAAAATCATCTACATATAAAGAGCAATCCACACCGGGAGCCAAGCACTTGGTGATGCTATTGATTTTGATATTAAATAGAGTCACAGATAAAATACTGCCCTGGGGCACACCCATCTCTTGCTGGTGCATATCGGAAATGGTAGAGCCCACTCGTACTTTGAATTCTCTGTCTGAGAGAAAACTGGAGATGAAAGCGGGCAGGCGGCCTTTTAGACCTAGATCGTGCAGGTCATTTAGTATCCCGTACTTCCATGTTGTGTCATAGGCCTTTTCTAAATCAAAGAAGACTGCTACTAAATGTTCCTTCTTGATAAATGCATCGCGAATAAATGTTTCCAGTCTAACCAGATGATCGTTTGTACTACGACCAGAACGGAAACCGCTTTGGAAAGAAGATATTAAATTGTTACTTTCCAAGTACCATACAAGCCGAGAATTAATCATTCGTTCCATTGTTTTGCATACGCAGCTTGTGAGTGCAATGGGCCGATAGCTGTTAGGATCTTCGCTGTCTTTGCCTGGTTTGGGAATCGGTATTACTATTGCTTCTTTCCAGCTCTTAGGTACATTACCAGCAATCCATAAATCATTGAAGATTTTCAGTAGTAATGTCAGAGAAGATTCTGGCAGGTGTTTCAAAAACTGGTAATGGACTTCGTCGGGCCCAGCGGATGTATCGTGGGCCTTGTCTAAAGCCTCCCTAAGCTCCATTAAAGAAAACAGCTGGTTATAGCTTTCAGAGTTGTTAGATGTAAACTTTAAACGTGACTTTTCTTTCTGAGATTTTAATCTTCGAAAGGTTTCTGAATAATTAGATGATGACGAGTTTTTTGAGAAACTATTGGCAAGAATATTTGCTATGTCACGTTTCGAACTAAAATTGTTATTGTTTGTTTTCAGTTGTCGAATAGAATTGTGTTTACCCTTTCCATTTATTTTGCGAATAGCATCCCAAACTTGTTTCATTGAGGAACGAGAGTTTATAGAAGAAACATATTTCTTCCAGGATGTACGTTTACATTCTTTGATTGTGCGTCGTGTTTTAGCCCGCACAATACGATATTTGTTTAGATTTTCGGGCGTAGGACGAGTGTTGAATTGTTTTAATGCTTCTCGGCGTTGTCTAATGGCCTCTTTGCATTCCTTGGTTACCCAAGGTTTTTGCGGTTTTTTACTGTTCGGTGAGGACTTAGGAATAGATTCATCTGCAATTGAAATTAGAATTGAAGTAAAATGCTGTATAGGGTTAACAGCGTTGAATATTGTATCATTATTTAGTCTAGTTTGACATAGTGTTTCAAAGTAAGCCCAGTCAGCTTTCTTTATATTCCATTGTGGAATTGCGTCATCAATTTTAGTGTTATTTTCAAGAGTGATTGGAAAATGATCACTACTGTGAAGGTCATCAGCGACCTTCCATTCATAGTCCAAAAGCAATGAAGGAGAGCAAATTGTTAAATCAATGGACGTGTACGTACCCGTTCCTGGGTGTAAATATGTCGATGAGTTAGTATTATATAGACACAGATCATGTCTAGAAAGGAAATCTTCTACTTTATGGCCTCTGTCGTTTATGTGATTCGATCCCCATAGGATGTTATGGGCATTAAAATCCCCGAGTAAAATGAAGGGTGTGGGAAGTTGTTGAACAATATTGTCTAATTCATTTGGTACTAGTTTGGTGTTTGGTGATAAGTAAATAGAGCAAAATGTAATCACTCGATGTAAAGTGACGCTTACAGCAATAGCTTGTAAATTTGTATTTAAAGGAATGACTCTGTGAGGGGCTCTATTGTTCACAATAACAGAGACTCCTCCTGAGGCCCTGTCAGCGTTTTGTAAGTACGTGTTGAACAGGGAAAAGTTTTTAAATGTAATTTTATCTGTGTCTTTCAGGAATGTTTCCTGTAAACATAGTACAGCGGGATCATGTTCATTTAAAAGCAGAAGAATATCATTGTAGTTTGCTTTCAGTCCTCGACAGTTCCATTGTATGATGGTGTTCTTCATTATAAAGTTATGCTGGAGATTCTGGATCTAGGTAGGACTATTCGCGGAGAAAATGTGTTGTTATTTGTCTGGAGGAAGTACGGGAGTATATTTGGTTTTGCTAGGTTTGGAGGAACCTTGAGTACATGGAGCAGTTTCTTCTGCATCCATACTCTCAAGTTCTCCAAACATATTGTAAAGTTTAATGGGGTCATCTGACCCCTTTTGCTGCTTATTTGTTTGTTGTTTTTGTTTATTTTTTTGAGCTTTTGGTGGTGGGTTGTTATTAAATGTTGTCTGAGTTGATGCTGTGCTTTTCTGTGGTTGGTAATTAGGGATGTTGGCACTTGTTGAATCGGGCTGATCTGTCTGTGTTTGTGCGTCCTTGGTGATTTTGGGGTTGTGTTTCACAACTGTGGAGAAGGATGGGCCAGGAAGGGATGTTCTTGCCTGGACAAGTTTTCTGGCCTCTGGGTAGGGTATGTTGGAGGAAAACTTTACCCTCTGAATTTCCTTCTCCTGTTTCCATGTATCACAATCCTTAGAATTGGCGTGATGCTCTTTGCCACAGTTGACACAGTGCGGAGTTGCTCTACAATCAGCTTCCTGATGAGAGTGGTCTCCGCATCGGCCACAGACCTTGACTCTGGAACATCGGTCTTCGTGATGGCCGTATTTCTGACACTTGTAGCATCGAAGAGGATTTGGTATGTAAATCTCAACCTTTACTTGCAGAAACCCAACCTTGACCACTTTGGGCACTGTCGGTTTATTAAAGGTGAGTACAAATGTGTTGGTGTCCTGCAGGGTGTTATTACGTTTAATACGTATTCTACGTACTGCAGTGACACCTTCATGTTTCATCCCCTCGATGATATCTGTGTCGTTGACTCCAGCCAAGTCACGACACCGCATCACGCCTTTAGACGTATTCAATGAAGTGTGAGCGAATGAGGTTACTGGAATGTTGAAGAATGTTTTCATCTTTTTCAGATTTTCAGTTTGACTTTTTCGCTCACATTCAACGAGAAGACAGCCCGATTTCAATTTCTTGACACCTTTTGGTGTGCCGATCAAACCCATTAAAGTTTTTTCAATAACAAACGGAGATAGTGCAGCAATTTGTTTTTCAGCATCTGTTGATTGTATGACCATGAAGCGTGGGAATGACTCCACACCACATGGTTCTTCATCAGAGTCGGATAGTGGTTTCGTTCGTTTGTTTTGGTTTTTTTTTTGAATTTTCCATGATTTAGTTTTAAAGTTTCAGCACCCATGCTCCCCGCCCACCATGGAGCCCAACAAGGGGACACTTTTCAAGTGCCAGGGATACACAGATGCTATACTCGTTAGATAAAATTACCTAGGATCGGCAAAATTACCTCCCGATTGACCCGTTAAGCCACCGCTATCTGGAAGGTCCTCTAGTACTTTTTGAAAATGAATGCTAGAATGATAGAATGAAGGGGCAACGGTGGTATCAAGAGAGATACAATAAAGATATAGAAGGTGATCCAGTAAAGAGAGACCTCCCAGTGCTCGGCGTGACCAGCCGATTTGTCGAGACCGGGCCCATCTCGACCACCCGTCTAAGAGAAGTAGAGGCCAAAGTAGTGTATTGCATCGGAAAAGCCTCCGCTCAACTACCAGGATCCTTTCCTCCTCCGACACGGGTCGCAACCCACGGCAAACAGGTCGCCTCTACTTAGTCGCCTTTTACGACACGTGGCGAGGCACGTCGGGCCAATTCTACAACCCCGAACCCGCAGGGGGAAATCAATTTATTAAGTACAAATGTTTTCATAAGAGAAAATAAATAAACTTACGGTTTTAGATAATCAAGTCCAAAAATAATCCAATATAGAATTCACAAAAATAATCCACTAATGGAATTGCAAGAGTCCTGATAAATAGATGTCCTAATAGTTCCCGGTTCAAATCTTGACGACGTAATCTAATATGGACGAGGATGTCACGCGATTTAGTCAAATCTTCCAAATGAAAATCTATGAGCACATATTCTTTTCTAGATAAATAAAATAATTCCTCTTGCTCCAACGAATTGACACTATTTCCCGTACACGGTAATTAAAAAATAACTCAAAAAAGAAGACACAACTTAATATTCCAAGGCCCAGACTAACTACTGAATCGCTCGCTCCTAAAACATGTTTTATATTTCTGTTTTTTACGTAAACAAGGGATCAAGTGATTTTCTGGAAGGTCATAGAACAAACGTACGATCATTTAAACACGTACGTACGGAAAGATCCAGATAAGAATCAGCCAGTCCTCACCCCGCCCCCCCCCCCCCCGAACTAAAAATGAAAAGATGTTCTTGGAAAACAACCAATCATTTCTAAGGCTTGTTTATCACTCTGAAGCAAGGTCAGAGAATGAGGCCAACACTTGTTATTTACAAGAAAAGCAAAAGTCATAGAGATTTTCTAGAATAATCTCCCAATTAATGAATTTTTAACCCACAATGACAAATTTGGATCTGACAATTAAAAATAAATGATTTAAATCAAATATACGTAACAATATCAATGTTGGATATTTCAAAAATTACTCATTCCTATTTTAATATCTATGGTGAAATCAGTCTTATTGTCATATTCTGATTTTAGTTTTGGTGCAAATAACTATTTAAATTATTTACTGGCATTACAAAGTGTTAAATAATCTTGGTCTGAAACATTAATTTGTAGTTATAGTGAATTAAGAGAATGATATCTTGGATTATTTTATTACTGGCACATCAGTCAGTTTGAGATTACAGGACTTCAATTAGAACTTTATTATTTAGGACTTTTGATAGAACATTTTGGACTTTTTTGAGAATTAATTTGTTTTAAATTTACTTCGTGTATTTTTGGGATTGCTTAGTTTTACAAAAGTTGTTTTGATCATTTCTGTTAGTTTAAGACCATCAAGCCATTACTAAACGTTATTACTGATCTCAAAACTCTTGTCTTCCTTTCTTCATTCGAGAATTTGTTTTTGAATTGTTTTATTTGTGCTTACAGCCCACCTAAAAAAAGGTTCTGAATTCATTTACTTTTGTGTATATCACAAGAATTTGTGTGGAAATATCAATTCTTAGTTAATGGAAGATGATATCCCAAAAGTAAGCAGGTCATTTCTAAACTGAATTTAAAAACATTATTTATTGAGTACCAGTTTTGTATGTCACATTTTGAAAATGCATGTAATACTATATTTAGTAATTGGTTGATCTTTTACTTTCATCTAGTCCCCCAGTATTTCTTTGTACAGTTATTTTTATCTGTTTTTTATTATTGAAAGATCCAATCATGAGTTTATCTGGAACTAACATACAAAATTGACTGGAATCTCAACACGACCCCAAAAATGTATATCTTTTTTTTCCTACTATGTATAGAAGGTTGCCAATGGCCTGTGTAATTCAAAGATCAGAAGATGAAAACCTCTTGTGCATTCTAAGTACCTCAGAAACATTTATAACCATAGGACAACCTACTTGAACATTTTAGTTGCCATTTCAAAGTTTACATTGCTAAGCCCAGTACTTTGGTTGCCATGTAAATTCAAAACAAAGCATGTGTAGTTTATAGTGGAAATTGATTTTGGTATTTAGTTGAGGTAAGTTAGAGAATAATTTAAAAAATGCAAACAATTTTTATAGTTTTTATAGTGCATTGCATACAACTGCTTTCAGCCTCAGTAATAATCTACTCTAGTCTCAGACAAGTCAATGGGTGCACGTGGAACATCACTATATACCTGGCCTCCAATTCACATCATTTTCTTCAGATATCATCTTAATCAGTCCTGGGCACATTTTTAATAATTTGCTGGACACCAATTGTACTGCCAAATGACTTGTTTTTGTTTTTTTTCTTTATTTGGTTCTATCTCTGCATTATGTTCAGTGCTATTCACTGTATCATAATGGACTCTACAGCTATTTAAAATAATTATTAAGCATTTCATTAGAGCTGCACCGATTAATTGCCCGTACTCATAATCCGTCCGATTATTAGAACAATCGGTATAATCGGTATCGGCAGAAATAATCGGTGCCGATGCAAATAAATTTCCAAAATATAATTTCAATTATAACATTCATCTTGACATGACTTGAATTTTAAAACAGAATTAAATAGTGGAAACTAAAGAAGAAACATTTTACTTGGGGATTAATTGAAAGACAATATATTCTTAAAAGTAACTACTGTTTTAACACACTTGCTGTAAACTACCGCTGATTTCTGCTGAAAATTCCCAATCATCACATTATGTCCTCGATTTTCATTTTCTTCCGAAGAAGAAAAGTCCTACATGTTCTGTTGCATCACCTGTGAATTATTGTTGTGACAAAATAATTAATTTTCTATAAAGAATTCGCATCTTCACTAAATAGAATGTCACACTACGAATGCTTAACTCCAATGCCATTCACACGAAAGAAACTTACACGAGTTAACATCTGGCATTTTTAGACCGTATATACCAATGTTAATTACCATCGTTAAATGTTGTTGTTATAGCTGTTATTGTAGAGTTTAACGCCATTTTTTAGCACACAATAGGCTATACATGGCGGCCAGTATTATCGGTGGAGGAAGAACCCGGAAACGTATAAATGAATCTTGTCCACGGGCTCCAAACATTCTAGCTACGCCTCTGTCCTGATCATATATGTTGTACAGATGTATTCTTTTTGCTGCTACTCTAAAGACAATTTTTTGAAATTCAATTAGTGTTTATGTTGAGTTAACATTAATAACTTCCTCTACTGCGTCTGTGATGGTGTCATGTACATATATGGCTAGGCCTCCTCCTGTTTTGCCGGTATTTCTGTGTTTGAAGAATGTAGTTTGATAGCCTGTTATTTTAAGAAATGTTTGTACTGGTTTCCTTAAGTAGAGTTTCTTGAAGACAGATGATCTTGGGCTTGGTGATGATTCCATGGATTGCTGAGATTAGTTCTCCATAGGTTTTATGTAGCACTCTACAATTACATTGCCTTATAAGTAACTTGTCTGGGGTCTTGATTTTTGTTTTGTTAGCCGAATCATTATTTTTATTTCCAGTATCCATTGTTTATGCTGTTGTTAATATTTTTTCTGTTGTTGATTTATTCATGATGGGTTGAGCTCTCTCCCTGGTGTGATTCTAGGTAGTCCAGTATTTGTTACATATATATTGCTAATAAATTCATCTTTAGTAATTCGGTCCTTCCTCATTTGGTTGCTGATTGATTTTTGTAGTTTTTTTTTAAATAGGTGTCAATGGTTGTTCTATTGAAAAATATCTCTGGGTTTGCGGTTGTATCTAGGTTTCTCATTCTCGCCGGTATTAGTGTTTTTTTCCTGATTTGAAGCTTGCCTTGTTGTATCTTTGTCATGACTTTGTTTAGTTGTTTTTGGTTTGGATTGTGCTTATGCCTTTTTTTGCTTTAGGTATGATTTCCGTTTGCATCTGTTGTTTCTTGGCTTGATTATAGATGTTTTGTTGATCCATTAGTCGAATGATAACGTTTTCTTGTACTGCTATGGGGCATTGGGTAACATATGATTTGTGATCAGCCCTACAGTTAGCACACTTTGGTATTTTGATAAGGCATGCTCCTGTGTGTTTGCCGCCACATTTTCCACATCTTGGGTAAAGTGACCCCATTTACAGCAATTATTGCAGTATCAGGTTTTGTTGATGTCATGCTGTAGTTTTACTTTAGTTCCATGTGGTCCAGTCCTGACGTGTGCTGGTGGGGGTTGTTGGAATTCTAGTAGGATTGTTGACGTTTCCATTCCTGGATGATTACTTAATATGACAACCCTTTTGGAAGTTATTTTGTAAAATTTGAGGTCATATTCAAGATTTTCTTGCGTTTTCCACACCATTGTTCGAGGTAGTTTAAGGATTGCTTTGTACTTAGCTTGGTTTGCTAAATATGGTCTTTGGGTGGATTTTATCCTTTTCTTGAGTTGTGCTTGTTTTGTTATTGTTGTGATTTTTGATTGTGACTTTGTGCCTTGTCATTTGTACTGGGAGCCCTGCTATGGTTGAGATTTTCACATATTTGCAGACTTGTTTCAATGTGTTGCACTGTATTATGATATAATCCTTGGGTGGTCTTACAATCCTAAACTCTCCGCCATGTTGTATGAGTGCGTTAGCTAGGCTCCTGTCACTAATGCGTAGCAGTCTCGCATTTACACTGGCTATCAAGATAATGTGTTCTGGTGCATGGTACTAGTATTGGTGATTGCCCATTTTCCTTTGTTTTTTATGTTGCTGATACATGTTTTGCTTGTTGTTATCTCCTGTTAGTTGATTCTTATTGTCGTGTTTGTTCTTAGAGGTATTTTTTGTGTACCTACATTTTTGGATGGTGTTGCCAATATTATCGTTGGTGCTGTTTTTTCATTTTGCACAATTGTTTTTAGTTTGCTATTCTTGTCATTCTTCGTGCTGGCGTGTTTGGTACTTTTGATTTTTTTGTAGGCCTTTCATTGGTTGTTTCCCTTTATCTTATTTATTTCCATTTCCATATGCCCTTTGCCTTGTTTTTGCTGCTTTTGTTTGCCATTGTTTGTATTCCCTTCCGTAACGTTCAACCCGATCAGCCTCACTAATTGCTTTGTTTATCTCTTCCATCTCTCTATCCGATATGTGTTCTGATGGTCCGGGTTCTTGACTACTGTGTGAGACGTAGCTGTTTTTCTTTTCTGTTATCCACACACAGGGAAGCAGCCAAAACAAACCACATAATCTACTATCAAATATCATATATTCTAACATCCACACAAACGCACGCGAACACACACACACACACACACACTATTATATCAGAAAAGAGTCAGCGTTTATAATGACACTACTCCTCTCTCATACCAATTGGCAATTTGAACAGTCTCTTTTCTAGACATTTGTTTAGCCCTCAAAAGGGCTGTTTTTTCCAACTTCAAATTGCACCTGGCTAATGTTGACATCTCCCAGGTCTAGCACCGCACACACAACTTCGGCTCGTTATTCTCCCAATTAACTCGTTATTGGGAGCGCAGAGGGTGAATGAGTAGCCTCACTCTCCCAGTCTTCACTTTGATTGATAGTGAAAACTTCCCTCTCTTCTCCTATGTCACAGGCGTGGATGTTGTGGCCTCCTGTTATCATTCACATTCACCTGTACTGGTAGCGGTTCTAGTGGTTGTGGTGTCTGTGGAGGTCTCTTCACCATTTGTGTCACTTTACTCATGATAAGGTGAGGCAAGATTTTTATTTTCATTTCCTTCTCCTCTTCTTTTTTTTTCTCTCCTCTTCTTCTTCAATACTGGCCTGTTCTGCTATGGCCTCCATAGCCAGCTCGTCCAGGAGACGTCAAGCATTATCCAGGTGCATCTGAAGCTCCCTAAGCTTGTTGAGTCTGTACATTTTCTTTGGGTTGATGTGCCAACGATAGGTAGCCAGACCTAACCTATCCAGTTAAATTTGAGTCGTGTTCGCCCATATGGGCATGTACGACTTTTTAAAAACCCATTTGGGGCTAATTAATTTGTTCGAGGGAGGTGGAATGGTGCCACACCTCCCTACGCATTAATGCACCATTCGGTGCTATTTAAATGATCCGATTTCGAGACATTTCTATCTCACGGGATACAATTCTAAGTCTATCAACGAATGGGAATGGATACACACATTCGTTGGCAGTGTTGTTAAATGTCAGGCGGAGGAAAAGGCGGATTGGACTGTCTGGAAAGGGAGTGCCTGCGTCTTATGCATCGTCTGACGTATTTAAATAAATTTTTAAATAATCATGTAATCATTTGTGCTGTTTAAATAAGGAAAAGTAATAGATGGTATAGTTAATATTGTTTTTTAATGTGGGCCCTGATGGCTTGGGATTTAGCCACCTTATCAATTAAAATTTTTGTTTTCCTATTTTTCTTAACTATTTAGTTACCGCATTGCGCAGTCGGCCCTGATGACTCTGGGATTAAGCTACCTTATAATTCTAATTTAAGGGATCTATGTACAATATTTATTCTATTTAGTTACCTCATTGTGCAGCTGGTCCTGATAGCTCTGGGTTTAAGCCACCTTATAATTCTAATTTTGGGGTTCTGTATAAATCTATGTAAAATTTATGCCGCTCTAGTGCGAGTTAAAATTGGTTAATAAGCATGGTTATTTATTTTGATTGAGAGTCACACAGACATAAACCGGACTGTTTATTTGTATGGACTCAAACCAGGTACCTCTAGTATGATTCCTAGAGCCTGTTTGCCGAAATAAGTGCTTATTAAACCATTATAAGCCCGTAGGTTTAATAAAGATATTTCTATTGTGATATATAATATACCATATAAGAGAATAGAATAGAGTATGGAGAGAATAGAATAATTAAGAATAATATAAAATTTGAGAATAGATGTTAGAAAATCGATGGAAGTGTGTGATTCCACAATGATGGTACAATGTACAACTGGTGTCTTACAACTAGCCATAAGGGCTATCCAGTGTATTATGCAGCTCCATCATGTAGTCTCACACACCCTAATCGCTCTCCAAATCATTCTATTTTATCGATTTCGTTTATAAATATTAAAATAACTTCGTTGGTTAAATTTGGGTTGGGGTTGGTTTCTAATAAAAAATGAGGGTATGTAGTTGGTGATCCTATTTTTGTAAGAGAACATATTAGTTTGGTTTGGTAGCCAGACTGACGAGTGCTTCTCTATATTTGGCAAGCGCGGACGTGAAAGAAAACACCTCTATGATCAAACACGAATGAATGAATTATGGTTTTAAGTGAAACCGACCACGAAGGGTCATTTGTTCACTATTTTACACTACCAATTAATATGGTAGTGATTTAGATTTTCCCGTGAGGAAAGAATGATGCCACATCCCCACGGGCGTGTATGCATACATAGTATGCTATTTAATTTAGTCGTCATGCCGCACCCCTATAAGGGGCTATCGACATGAATGAAAGACCTAGGTGAGTGGGAACAGAACAGCCACGAACTCAAACCTATCAACCAATCGGATGATGCAGAGCTAGAGGTGCAATGGCACCAAATGATGACTAGTGAAAAATGGTTTCCACATCTAGTCATTTGCTGGTGTTTGAGTCAGGCAGCGGAGAAGGAGGAAAAGGATCTGTGAACTGGCACTTTGATGTCGTTCTTCTTGCACGCCCTAGCCTTATCAAATCGAGTCCAGTTGTTGCTAGTGGACACCCTATACCGATAATGTGTAAGCCACCAGTGCAATTGAGTCAATCTTTCAAGTTATATTTTTTCCTAACATCCTAACATTCCAATTTTTGTCTAGTACAGAGTGTACATTTGGTGTTTTCCCTATCAATTTTGTAAACTAGGTATGTCAAGTGACATGTGGAGGTTGGTCAATGTCAGGTTTAATAAAGTTCCTAGGTATTCAATTTTTGTGGTCTTGTTTTTCTTTTTTTATCACAGGTGATGACAAGTCATCAATTCAATGCAGACTTTTTGCTTGAAAAGGTCTGTCAAGTAACTGTTTGTTTGCTTCGTCTCCTTACTCTTGGCCAAGAGAGCTTCGATGTGATGAATTTATCGAGCAAGTTCCACACGCAGTTGCCCAGATTTTATAAGGTGGAAATGTCCCTCGTCGCTGCCTTGGTCTGGAGTGAAATCAAAAGCCCACAAAGTGTAACCTCCTGCATGATCGTCGTAGGTAACGCCGTGACCAGTGTTGGTTCCTAACTGTCCTGTGACTTCGTACAGCGACAAGTACGACCTCAAGTAATTATTCTGGGCAAAGTCGGGTTCAAAGGGTCGGGTACACAAAGTTTTGCCGTCGCGACTGACTTCGATTTTGGATACTTTGCAGTGCTTAAACTTTAAAGGATTTTCATTGTGGGCACCGTTGAGGGCTGCATTGCTGACGATACCAATGAATAAACGTTTGGGCAACTGTCCTTGGAACAGATGATCTTCGATCGGAGTCCAGTTGCAATGGTGAAAGTTTTTACTTCCACGCGTCGTATCGGATACTTGGCTGTCGTTCTGCTCAAAGTGTGACTGATATCATTTCCCACTTTAGGTAACACGTCCACACGACGCACGTATAACCTGGCTTATTGAATAATGGTTTTGTATTCGGTGGCATGAGCCATCAAATGGAAAGCAGTACTGCTAAAATTCAGTCTCAAGCGAATATACACACCGTTCAGCAAATACTTTTCTTGAAACCATATGTCCAAATGCAAACGATCGAACATTTCTAACCTACGTCCTTGCAGAATTTTCTTTCGACGGTCGTTACAACCGTCATTGTAAGAATCCTCATCTGCTGTGCCGTTAAACTTATTATCATCTGCTGTGTCAGGTTTCCATACCACGTAAGCATCTACATAAGTGTTCTTGGCTTCTTTTCCGTACGTCAAGAGATTGTCGAGGTACGTTCGGTAAGGGTAAGTATCCATGCTACTGCTGACCAGTTTATTATTCATGTACAAATCCACATCGCTGAACAAGGAATGCATACAATTGTTGACAGGAGCTACTCGGGCATCGGCCGCCGGCACGGAGTTGTCCATTGTGATCACTTTCACTTTCAAAATACAAGTAACTGCTGTTCAGATCGATGTAGTATTCGGGTTGCCCTTTGATTTCAAATTCGATGGGAGCTGAATCCGCCAAAGAGGAGTCGGGATGAATTTCAAGGACAACTTTTTATTTTTAGTTCTTGGGGGGGGGGGGGGTGACAAATGGCTGATTTTCATTTAGGTCATTCCATGCATACGTGTTTACGTTCTTTCTGTGACCTTCTGGATCACGTGATCCCTTGTTTACGTAATAAACATAGATATAAACAATGCTTTAGGAGAGAGCTATTTAGTAGATGTTGGGCTTTTATAATATTAAGTTGTGTCTTCTTTTTGAGTTATTTGTAATTACCGTGTACTGTAAATTGTGTCAATTCGTTGGAACAAGAGGAATTATTTTATTTATCTGGAATAGAATATTTGCTCATTGATTTAAATTTGGATTAATATTAAAAAAAACAAGAACTAAATCACGTGACATTGTCCTCCATATTGGATTACATCGTCAAGATTCGAACCGGGAACTATTAGGACATTTATTTATCAGGACTCTTGCAATTCCATTAGTGGATTATTTTTGTGAATTTCTATATTGGATTATTTTTGGACTTTATTCTCTAAAACCGTAAGTTTATTTATTTTCTCTTATGAAAATATTTGTAATTAATAAATTGAATTTTCACTCTTTCTGTGTTGCTGCTTATTCGAGCCTAAGCACGTAACACATGATAGGTATTTCCACTTTTCTCGTCAGCGGTTGAGGCAGAATCCACTTTGAAAGGAATGACACACAGTAACGGTACAGAGGTGTGTCCTACCACGTTGTACTCCACCACATCGGAGTACACAAACATCATGTTGAGTCTTTGGTTCATTTCTACAGGGAATCGAAAATAGTTCGCAAAATCCAAGTTACTGGTCACAGCTGGTATTCTTTTTTTTTGTCTTTTCCAACCTGAAGACTCCACCGAAAATATCATACAGTTCAGGACAAAAGGTAATGACCATCATTTTGTCCTCTGAAAATTTGATCATTAGGCGACGAGCCACTTTATTGTACTCAAAGGTAACACTTTTCTGGCTTTGTCCATGGCTTTACCAAGCACAGTATTGAACCTGGTAGCAAGTGTAGCCACTAAATGTTGACCACTAAAATAATAGCCTGTAGGAATGGTTAACAGATAGGTGGACCGCTTAGTTTTGGGGTCCTGTGTTTTTATCGTGTCACTGACAGTGATGGGTTCGTCTAAATGTTGTTTCAATTGCTCGTCATACACTTATACTGAAAAACTGTTTTGATTTTCAACGATGTTTTTGAGTTTTGTCTGGTGTATCATTTCCACTAAAGCCGCTTCCCAATGGGCATCTTGATCCAAATGAATGGCTTGAGGTAATTTAGCCGTGTAACAGAACAACGTATTGTTAGGAAACACCTTCCTTGGAATTGTCACTGGGTAACGTTAAGTATAATTGGTTAATATTGTTGTTCATAATTCCAACGTTTTCTTTTGTCCGAGGAGTCACTCGAGGTTAAAGGATTGTCTAAATTAAAATTGTGATTGAAAGGGTGACTGTTAGGAGAATGACTGACGGTGAACGCAAGGCTCCCAATGTTGTTACTATTGTTTCCGTTGTAAGAGTATTTCAGGGAAGGATTGGAAAGAAGATAACCGATGCAACTGCTGATTAAAAATGGTCCACAATTCTTTGTCTCCTTGCTGTAAACTCAAATTAGCAATGGCTGCACCGATGACACAATACACCATAACGATTTGACAGAAAAAGACGATTTGCGTTTTAAGGACACGTTCTCCACACCACACACACAAGGGTTGCTTTCGTAAATCTTGCAGAGAAGAATTGGGTGAATGAGTAGTCACTGTGGTAGATGAAGATGTATTGAAGGGCATGATGGTTACTCCTTTTTATAGTCGATGACTTGCGAAGCGTCAATCCAAGAATCAAAACTAGGAGGATATCCTTTCCAACGTACTTTGACTTCTTTGACACGACGTTTTTCTACTTTACGGGTTCTTCGTTCGAGAATACTTTCAATCTCGTACACGTCGTCATCTTTATTGTTTGAAATAATTCGCTGGTCCAGTTGGGTAAGTAACCTTTGTCGAAAGTGCATTTGGTTTTGTCAATGCGAACCCAATCTCCAGTGGTTAACAATCCACCTTTCCTGGGGACAGCCATAGTCCGGGACGTACCAAACATACGCTCAAAAAGTCACTTCTTTGTCAGGTGTTACATCTTGTGGGGCACCTCCAATGCTTCTATGGTAAGATTGGTTGTAGGCTTGGACTAAGTGCGATAAGACATCGATGTACTTGAGTGTCTTGATGCGTAAAATATTTCCACATGCATTCTTGCAAGGTACGTTGAAAACGTTCCACCATGCTAGCTTTGGTTTCAGGATTTTCGGTGGTGAAAAAATGATTGACACATTTCCTTAATTCTCATTGGAAAGCTTCGTTCAGAAATTCTGTGCCTTTGTCGGTTTGATATCGAAGAGGGTGACGCCCATATTGGTTCAACACCAGTTGCAGGGCTCGTACTAACTCTCCGCTCGATTTGGAAGTCAATGGTACGACCCAGGCAAATTTAGAAAAGACGTCGATGACACAAAACAAATATTTGTAGCCAAGATTGTAGGTGGCTAATTTACATCGGCTAAATTGGCTTGCCATTGATGATCGATGCCTTCCACATGAGTGCGACATCTGTGAAATTCCCGTTGAAAGGGTTTGTGTAACGTATACGTAGATTGTTCTTCTAACCGTTGTTGTACTTCATGTAAACGGGTTTTTTTGACGAGCTTTAGCAGCACGTTACAATTTCTGAACGCCTCCGTAACCTGCAGGGTGGACTGGGTCGTAGTAAATGCTGGCTGACACCTTTTCCATGGTTTTGTTAATAAGGTGCCCATTCTTCGACGATACCGGCTTGGGTGGGGCGAAATGGGGTCTGTTTGGAAACGGTGTTACGTGTCCGATGTGCCGCAGGAGTAAACGTTGAGGGTACTGGTGGTGGTGGAGGTAATGGGATAGCTTTGGTTTTCTTTTCTTTTCTCACTTCTGGATTCCTTTCTTTCTTTCTACTTCTGTCGAAGGAGGAGTGGTCATCATCTTTTTAACCCAAGTTTTGAGTTCTTCTCGTTTGGGCGTGGGGGAAGGGGTCAACAGGAAGCTGCAATCTTACTCGGAATGGGAGTGGCAGTGGGCGTTTGAAAGTTATCATGGGTCTCTTCTTCCTTGGGTAATAGTGGGGTGTAGATAGTGATAGCGACGGACTATTCATTAGAGCCTTAAAATCGGTCAGAGTGGGTAGAGCTGTTTGTTACACAGTTATCTGTCGTTTTAAGAGTTGACCGTACTTTTGCGATTGTTCAGTTTTGGACAAATCGTTGCGATGAATCAAGGATTGCAATTCGTGCTGTAAATGGGACATCCCGATTAAATGAGGATTGGGTGGTAAATAGAGAGTTTGTTGTTCTTGCCAACGATGGTATTCCATCCATCGTTTATACGGGACCAAAGTCAGTTTTCGTCCTTCCATGGGCTTCCAAAGGTTATGTCTTATATTATTGTGCTGCATAGGTTCCTTTTATCTTCTTGAAGGATCGTACATATTTCTACCCATCCCTTGTATTAAACTTGGTATTAAGCCTGTCAACAAAGGAGTAGGAAAGGGGAAAGATCCTCTGCGGTGCACCAACATCTTTATCTTTTGACGGACGGGTATATTCTTTTGGACTATTTGACGATGAACGTGTCGATGTTAGACTAAGCATTTTTTCTGCTGTGGAGACAAAGGTATCGTGCCTTTCAAGACATTTAAACAGCATTCGCACACGGTATCGATGACATCTTTGGAGGCTCTTTTAATTATTTTTGTTCGCATGGTTAGAGAGACTTTGGACAGGACGGCCAACATGTCTTCGCGTTTGGCTTTCCTTTTTTCTATTTTGTGGGGTGAATAAGAATGTTTTCTGCGAGGTGACATCTTTGATTGTTCGTTCCGGAAATACATTGACGTCAAAGACTTGGTACATACCCTATTTTATCTTCTTTTCTAGCGCTTCGTCAAAAAGGTAACGGCGTGTTTCGCTAAATCATGAAAAGCATCTCTAAAGACATCAGTTCGGTTCTGAGCTGATTTGGCTTGTATGTTCGCACCTTTGAATAAAAATAATATCCCTCCCCCTTGGTGAATAATCCTTTTCTTGGGATGACCGTCTCTATCAGGGGATGACATCGATGTTTGGCTAAGCGTCTTGTATGATGACGAGATTGTCTTATTCCTTTTTGGACGGCAGAACACCGACTGTTGTGGTGTGCACGTGTTTGAGGAGATATCATTGAGTGTTCAGAAGTATCACATAAAATACTGATTCACGTCGTTGTCCTCGAGACAATTTCATACTGGAATGCGACGCCACTGATTATCGTACCGTCGTATCAACTACATGACAGGTAACACACGTCCTGAAGAGGTTCGCAATGGACTAAATCGGGACAGTTCTTGTTTGGACAAATCCAGTAAACTGATTAACATGCCAGATCTTTCTTGCACTTTAACTTTGGGGACAAGCACTTGGTGAGCAGCTGCTACTGCCGCTAATGAGGAAGAGGGTGTCACCGGTGGAGGACACGTTTTGGGAGACGCAGATTTCCAATGTTTTATCAAATTAGGAAGAACTGGTGACAAATTGGATTTGGCTGGCATCACCCTCAACGGATAGGTGGAAGATCCTGCGGCTACTGGAAACAAGGTCACTGGTGATGCAGGTCGTGGTTTACGAATGTAAGGTTGCATATTGGCCGAACTGCCTCTTTTGCGGGTGACAGCTATTTCTTGTGGACTTTTCTTTTTATGTGCTTTGGTCTTGAAACCATTGTTCATTTTCTTAGGGGTTCGTTTGGCTTTTTTCTTGGGGTGAATTTTGGGAGCATTGGGATCCCATTTTAAAAGGGAACGAATGATGACACCTCCTAGAGAACCGCTACCTTCAGGTTTCAAAATGATTTGCTTTTTGATTTGAGTGTCGATGCGAGGATCAGCCAGTTGCGTCAAAGCTATTTTGTTTCTGTCAAAAAATCGTTTGTTTGATGTGGAATATGAATGATGCCTTGCAGTAATTGACGTCCTGTCACTGCAAACCATCGTAAGACTTCTTTGATTCTGTCTTCTAAGACGTGAGCACGAATTTGTGGATTTTTTCGCGACTGATACCGTACAAGGCACGAATCAATTTGATGGGGAGATGAGACTGAAGGGACGTCACGCTGACGATGTATGAGACAAGGTTAAAGTGACCGAGGTTTAATGGACTTTTTAGATGTTATTGTTATGTCGACGACGAGGACGTGTACACGATAGGTCCTCCTTCTTGGCACCAGTCGTGAAACAAATCGGTACAAAATCGCAAATAATCGGGAGTGGTGGGTTTTAAATCCACGAGTAAATAAGCGTGTGGGTTTGAGTGGCACCATCGTACGCATGAGTCAGCCAAGGTGTTCCTAACTGTTTGGCTAGGACCTGCACATGCGATTTATCTCTAGGGCTTTAAAACAAGACTACGTAATGAGCATTGATACTAATGGTACGATGGGCTTTACTTTGATGAAACAAATTTTGTGTAATGTAAATGACACTGGCATTACGATGATGCACTTTACGCGTAAACCAGTTTAATTGCTTCTTCGTCTTCTCCTAACAAGTCGTCAAAAATGACATAATGCGTTTGACTAAGGTCAGACACGATCCCATCGTCTTCGCTAGGAATGCCTTCCACAAACATAATGGAATCACCTTGACTTTCTTGTAAGAAGCTGTATGGCGATTGCCACTCTATGTAACACCACACGATGCGTTGAGGTGAACGATTGATCAAATGATATTTATGTTCGATCAAACGTTTGACAAATTCGGTTTTGCCTGAACCGCTCGGTCAAGCAATTAACATGTTAAAAGGATGACGAAGATACAAGGTCTCCAAACTAGCATGATCTAAGTGATCGTCAATGACCTTGAATGTCGAGAAGGAAGGAGCAGACTAGCAGAGGTAGCCATAGTATTGTCGGGTATGACACTAAAACAGACAAGACAAGAGGTTGTTATACTTTTTTCAGGATACGTTTATTTCAATGCATGCTTAAATGAGAACAACACGAAAGACAAAAATACATAAAAGCCAGATGGATAAATACAGGAATAAAATACACATGGAAACAATTAATGTGGCATATAAATAAGTCTCTGTACAACATCGTTTGGGTAACCAACATCTCCTAGAGGTAGTGTGTAATGTTCTTATAGTCTCTACATTGAGTACAGCCACATAGGTGTCCTCTCGGAATGGTCGTTGTGAGGGAATGTTAATGTCAGTCCTGTCTTGAAAGGAGTGATTGACCTCGGTGAGAGATTCTTCTTCTGGCACTGTCACTAACACAGGTTTAAAAGTGATTTTTTTCACTCGACGATGTAATTTACGCACACAACGCTGAGCATAATGGGATGCTTCTTTTGCCCAAGCCTCAAAACCCAAACTTTTCCAGTCACGTACATCTAACCAATGAGTCTGTAAATCACAAGCTACATACACATCCTCGTACACTACTTCCGTACATTTAAACGAGTCTCCATACTGTTTATGTAGATATTGCTCATAAAGTGTCCACAAGGAATCTACAGGTAAACGAAATCCCAGAAAGCAAGGCACTAAAACACACACTACACTTCGATCCCAATTGATGGGCACAGTTCTCGTAATAAGTGTTCGCAATCCTCCACCGTTTGAATATTCTCATTGATATCCTTCCACGGAATATGTTTTATCACAAGTGATAAAGGTTGTGGCATGGTTGTTCTATTTTATACTTATTTATGTCAAAGACCATAAGTGTATATTCTGCACATAATTATTTAAAATCTTCTCCAAAAGCGAAAGTGATTAACATAACGTGTAATTTCGGACCACTGCCATTCCGGGTAACAGCCAAGAATGATCAAAAAATATTCAGATCTACACAAACTAAATTGGAATATGTGGAAGGTAGACTTGATCCAGAGAAATCTGACACGTTCATTGATTTGTGTCACTTTCCTCTTGTGAATTTCACGACATAAAAGTTCTACAGTCACCAATTGAGATTTGTCTTTAGCATGTCCCTGCCAATCTTCTTTGTATATCTTCTCTTGCAATATGTGTGGTAATCCTTGAATATTGTTTATTAGAGAACGTTTATATACTGGTCTAGGTTTGTCTCCAAGCCAAACTGGTTTGTTTAACGACATGGTACAGTATTGTCACTTTCAGTTACTAAGTCCCACTAAAGGTAGGTATTGACAATTCGGAGACCATCGAGCATGTTCCAGGTAAGCGGAATCTTGCTGTTCCCACTCGTAAATTGACACACCATAACTGAAACACTAGACTTTATCCCCTTCGCCCAAGAAAAAAAATCTGGCCCTTTCTAATTCTTCAGGAATCTGTCCAGGCATATATCTTGGCCATTTACCTTTGAAGGTTTGGAAACGACTTTGAAAGTGACAGTATTCAGGCAAGCTCGCAGGGAACGAACATTCGACGCTACTCACTTCAGTTCAATGCAGGTACGGTGAAATTCCTGGGAGTCCACGATAACATGTGGCATCGCTTTCGCATCCCTCAGGTTTGACACGCGCAGCATCACTTTCCATGGTATATATAGGGGTAGTAGTCATAGGAAAATTTCCCACGATGTCCTGCTGAATCGCTAAGGTCACAGCGTCTGAAATCACTGCAATCGCATGGGTATAACATCGCACTCCACTTGAGAGTCACCGAACATGAATGATGTCTGTTTAAACTGATTCATCTTGTGTCGCTTGGTTGTTGTAGTTACAAATGAACTATTGGCCTTGAACAATGTTCCTTTTTATATGCTGCCCTAAATAGACGTGACCGTAACGTTACAGTGAAGTGATTAGAAAGTTTATTTGTTTGTTTTAATTTTAACGGCGCACCAGCACATTTAGGCTATTTAGCCCCATACAATAGGTAAGATGTTTAAAAATAAGAAAGGTTTAACATCGACCTGAGATATAAAAACGATAATAGTTAAATATAAAATGGTAAAATGTTGGTAACAGGAAAATATGAAGCTTCCCAATCAGCGGGAGATGTAAATGGTGTATGTAGATGATAAGATGTTGTAAATAAGAGGTGGTATTTGCATTAGATAAAAAAAATTGTACGTGATGGCATACAAGTTATATATATAAAATAGACATTTACTTCCTTTAGGAAATCTAAAATACAAGTGATTTGTACAATATAAAAAAGTTCATTCATGTCATGTACATTATAGTATTTAGCAAGCGTAGGTTGCAGGTCGGAACACTCGGTCATAAAGTGCTTAACAGTGAATGGTTCATTGCAAGAAACGCACTCTTGTGGATCTTCACCTTTTAGAATGTGGGAGTGGGTAATGTATGTATGACCGATTCTGATTCTTGCAATGACAACCTCCTCCCTACGGATAGTTCTGTAGAAAGGAGTCCATTCTCCCAGGGTTGGTTTGATATCGTGAAGTTAGTTATTGACTGCATCATCCCATGACGCCTGCCACTTCTGATGTAGGTACTTTTTGATACAAGGTTTAAAATCAGTAAACGGTAATTTAAAATCCAATGGTTCTTGGGATAGAGCCATCTTAGCAGCCCGGTCTGCTTCTTCATTACCTCTAATACCAATATGGCTAGGTAGCCAACAGTATACTATATTGTAGGAGGTACTGAGCTTCGCGTTTTTGACGAGCATATCGACTAGTAATGGATTATCCAGTTTTCTATGGTTTAGCGACTGAAGTCCTGATAATGAGACACGGAAGATAATACTATTTAAAATGCGTTTTTGTTCAATAACTTTCAGAACAAGGTCTGTTGGTCTGATTTCCGCTGAAACTATGGACGCATCGTTTGGCAAGCGCACTTTGGTTATGTTGATTGATTGATTGATTGATATTTAACGGCGCACCAGCACTTTTAGGCTATTTAGCGCCATACAACAGGCTGTATTTAAACATGGTTAAAAATACTAAAGGTTTAATATCGACCAGCGATATAAAAAAAAACAAATAGTTCAATATAAAATTGTAAGTTGTTGGTAACAGTAAAATATGAAGCTTCCCAATCAACGGGAGATGTAAATGGTGTATGTTGATGAAAATATGTTGTAAATAAGAGGTGATATTTGCATTAAATAAAAATGCACTAGGTGATGACATACAAGTTAAAGTTTAAGATAAAGATTTACTTCCTTCAGGAAATCTAAAATACAAGTGATAGATACAGTATCAAAAAGTTCCTTCATGTCATGTACATTATAGTACTTAGCACGTGTAGGTTGCAGGTCGGAACACTCGGTCATGAAGTGTTTAACAGTGAATGGTTCATTGCAAGAGACGCCCTCTGGTGGATCTTCACCTTTTAGTATGTGGGAGTGGGTTATGTATGAATGACCGATTCTGAGTCTTGCAATGACAGTCTCCTCCCTACGGATAGATCTGTAGGAAGGAGTCCATTCCCCCAGGGTTGGTTTGATGGCATGAAGTTTGTTGTTGACTGTATGATCCCATGACGTCTGCCACTTCTGACGCAGGTACCTTTTGATACAAGGTTTAAAATCAGTAAACGGTAGTTTAAAATCTGATGGTTCTTGGGATAGAGCCATCTTAGCAGCACGGTCTGCTTCTTCATTACCTCTAATACCAATATGGCTAGGTAACCAACAGTATACTATATTGTTGGAGGTACTAAGCGCTGTATTTTTGACGAGGAGATGGACTAATAATGGATTATCCAGTTTTCTATTGTGTAGCGACTGAAGCACTGATAAAGAGTCACAGAAGATAACACTATTTAAGACGCGTTTCTCTTCGATAAATTTGAGAGCAAGGTCTATTGCTCTGATTTCCGCTGAAAATATGGACGCATTGTTTGGCAAGCGCACTTTGGTTATGTGCTTGCCACTAACGAAGGCTGCAGCAGCCTTGTCGTCAACCTTTGATCCTTTAGTATCTAATTTAGCGTAATTTGTAAAATCGTTGAGATGTTCTTGATAAGAGTTCAGGAATATGGAAGGGTTTGTCTCCGATTTATTGCCATCGTGTAACGTAAAAATCACTTTGAGTTGCTTAAGTAGCCAATGTGTTGATTTCGAGACAAACGTTTTCTGAACTGTTGAGAGATTAATTTTGATATTGTCAAGGCTGGATGATGTTCTAATGCCAAATGAAGGTATGTCATTTGGGTTATTTCCATATAAAGTTCTGTATTTTGGTTGAAAAACAGCAGGGTTCAGAAGGTTTGATCTAAACTTCAGAGCGTATGACGAAGAAAGCATTTCTCTGCGATGCGATAAAGGTGATTCATTCGCTTCCGCGAGAAGGCATTCGCATGGAGATGTTCGAAATGCTCCAAGAGCGAGTCTTATTCCCTAACGATGAAATGGGTCAAACATTTTCAAATAGGACTTCCTAGCTGAACCATAAACAATGTATCCATAGTGTAGCATAGCGCGGATAAATGTTCTATACAAATTGAAGAGGACCTTTTTATCAGTACCCCAGTAAGTGTGCGCAATTACTTTAAGTAAATATAATGCTTTTAAGCATTGAGCTTATAAATTCTTGATGTGTGGTACAAAAGTCAGTTTTCTGTCAAAGATAATACCCAAAAACTTTGTTTCTTCAACTGGAATAAGTGTTCCATCCAGCACGAGTCTAGGATCATCAGGATCTCTTCATAACTAACAGATATGCATGCATATTGTTTTCGATTTAGAAAATCTGAAAACGTTATTATTGGCCCAATTTTGGATCTTATTGATATTTTGTTGAAGTTGCCTTTCAATTGTATGCATGTGCTTTGATCGATAACAAATTAAACAATCGTCTACATATAAAGAGCAAGCCACACCGGGAGCTAAGCACTTGGTGATGCTATCGATTTTGATATTACATAGAGTCACAGATAAAATACTGCCCTGGGCCACAACCATCTCTTACAGGTGCGTATCGGAGAGGGTAGAGCGTACTCGTACTTTGAATTCTCTGTCCGAGAGAAAATTTGAGATGAAACACGGCAGACGGATCTTTTAAACCCAGGTCGTGCAGGTCATTTAATATCCCGTACGTCCATGTTGTGTCATAGGCCTTTTCTAAATCAAAGAAGACTGCTACTAAATGTTCCTTCTTGATAAATGCGTAGCGAATAAATGTTTCCAGTCTAACCAGATGATCGTTAGCACTACGAACAGAACAGAAGCCACTTTGGAAAGGAGAAATTAAATTGTTACTTTCCAAGTACCATACAAGCCGAGAATTAATCATTTGTTCCATTGTTTTGCATACGCAGCTTTCAATGCATTGGGCCGATAGTTGTTAGGATATTTGTTATCTTTGCCTGGTTTGGGAATCGGTATTACTAATGCTTCTTTGCAGCTCTTATGTACATTACCAGCAATCCATAAATCATTAAAGATTTTAAGAAGTAATGTCAGAGAGGATTCTGGGAGGTGTTTCAAGAACTGGTAATGTACTTCGTCAGGCCCAGCGGATGAAACATGGGTCTTGTCTAATGCCTCCCTAAGCTCCAATAAAGAAAACAGCAGGTTATAAATTTCAGTGTTTTTCGATGTAAATTTTAAACGTGACTTTTCTTTTTGACATTTTAATCTTCTAAAGGTATCTGACTAATTAGATGATGATGAGTTTTTCGAAAAACTATCGGCAAGAATATTTGCCATGTCACGTTTAGAACTGAAATTACTATTGCTTTTTTTCAGGTGTCGAATATAATTGTTTCCTCTTTCCATTTATTTTTCGAATAGTATCCCAAACTTGTTTCATTGAGGAACGAGAGTTTAAAGAAGAAATATATTTCTTACAGGATGAACGTTTACATTCTTTGATTGTGCGTCGAGTTTTAGCCCGGGCAATACGATATTTATTTAAATTTTAGGGCGATGGACGATTGTTGAATGTTTTTAATGCTTCTAGGCGTTGTATAATGGCTTCTTTGCATTCCTTGGTTATCCAAGGTTTTTGCGATCTCTTACTGTTCGTTGAGGGCTTGGGAATAGATTAATTTGCAATTGAAATTAGAACGGATGTAAAATGCTGAATAGGATTAACAGCGTTGAATACTGTATCATTATTTAGTCTAGTTTTACATAGTGTTTCAAACATAGCAAAGTCTGCCTTCTTTATATTCCATTGTGGAATTGCATCATAATTTTAGATTTATTTTCAAGAGTGAATGGAAAGTGATCACTGCTGTGAAGGTCATAAGCGACCTTCCATTCATAGTCCAAAAGCAGTGAGGGTGAGCAAAATGTCAAATCTATGCATGTGTATGTACCCGTTCCTGGGTGTAAATATGTTGGTGAGTTAGTGTTATATAGACACATATCGTGTCTAGAAATGAAATCATCTACTTTATGGCCTCTGTCGTTTATCTGATTTGATCCCCATAGAATGTAATGGGCATTAAATCCCCGAGAAAAACGAAGGGCGTGGGAAGTTGTTGAACATGATCGTCTATTTCATTTTGTACTAGGTTGGTGTTCGGTGGTAAGTAAATGGAACAAAAAGTAATCACTCGATGTAGAGTGACAGTTACATCAATGGCTTGTAAATATGTGCTTAAAAGAATGACTCTGTGAGGGGCTCTATTGTTCACAGCAATAGAGACTCGTCCTGAGGCCCTGTCAACGTTTTTAAACTACGCGTTAAACAGGGAAAAGTTTTTAAATGTAATTTTATCTGTCTCTTTCAGGAATATTTCCTGTAGACATAGCACTTTAGTATCGTGTTCATTTAAAAGCAAAATATCATTGTAGTTAGCTTTAAGTCCTCTACAGTTCCATTGTATGATGGTGTTCTTCATTATAATGTTATGCAGGAGATTCTAGAGTTAGGTTCAACTATTCGCGGAGGAAGTATGTGTTGTTATTTGTCTGGAGGAAGTACGGGAGTATATTTAGTTTTACTAGGTTTGGAGCTACTTTGAGTACATGGAGCAGTTTCTTCTGCATCCATGCTCTCAACGCAGAGGCGTAGCTAGGGGGGGGGGGCAGGGGATACATATGTCCCCGGACGCCAATGTACAGTGGAGCCAAAATGAGGCTTGCAACGTTACATTATAATAAGAAAACGAGAGTAATAAATCTGTAACAAGATCGCTGTGGCGCCAATTTTATAGTGTGTCCCCGGGCGCAAAATATCATCGCTACGCCTCTGTCTCAACGTCTCCAAACCGGTTGTACAGTTTAATCGGGTCATCTGACCCCTTTTGCGGCTTATTTGTTTGTGGTTTGTGTTTCTGTTTTGGTGGTGGATTGTTATTAAATGTTGTCTGAGTTGATGTGCTTTTCTGTGGCTTATAATTAGGGATATTGGCACTTGTGGTTGAATCGGGCTGATCCGTTTGTGTTTGCACGTCCTTGGTGCTTTTTGGATTGTGTTTTACAACTGTGGAGAAGGATGGGCCAGAAAGGGATGTTTTTGCATGGACACGTTTTCTGGCCTCTGGGTTGGGAATGTTCGAGGTAAACTTTACCCTCTAAATGTCCTTCTCCTGTTTCCATGTATCACAATCCTTGGATCTGGCGTGATGTTCCTTGCCACAGTTGGCACAATGCGGAGTTGCTCTACAATCAGCTTCCTGATTGGAGTGGTCTCCGCATCGGCCACATACCGTGGCTCTGGAACATCGGTCCTCGTGATGGCCGTATTTATGACATTTACAGCATCGAAGGGGGTTTGGAATGTAGATCTCGACCTTTACCTGTAAAAACAAAACCTTGACCACTTTGGGCACTGTCGGTTTATTAAAGGCGAGTACAAACATATTGGTGTCCTGCAGAATGTTATTATGTTTAATACGTATTCTTCGCACTGCAGTGACACCTTCATGTTTCATCCCTTCGATGATATCTGTGTCGGTGTCTCCAGCCAAGTCACGACATCACATTACGCCTTTGGACGAATTCAGTGTAGTGTGGGCGAATGAGGTCACTGGAATATCAAATAATGTTTTCATTTTCATGATACGGCCTTCTAGGAAGTCTTCTAAAACTTGGGAAAGTGACAGCTAAAGGAACAGATTTTAGGGGCAACGGTGGTTTCAAGAGAGATACAAGAAAGAAAGAGAAGATGAGTAAGTAAAACAAAGTCCTACGGCTCGGCGTGACCAGCCGATTTCTCGAGACCGGGCCCATCTCGAATACCCGTCTCAGAGAAGGTTGCCTCTACTTAGTTGCCTTTTACGACGCGTGGCGAGGCACGTCGGGCCAATTGTACAACCCCGAACCCGCAAGTGTGGGAGAACCATCTTTAGAGGTCTTAAGCCTTTGCCACGGTCAAGGCGTACTTCTGGACTGGTGGTTCCTGTCGATGATTTGGTAGAAATCACTAACGGTGGTATGGCAGAGGTAGTCACAGATACATTGGGTTGCTTAGCTCGAGGTCTTTTTCTCTTCGGTCGTGATAAAGACGTCTGATACATTTGTTTCAGACTGATTAACTCTGCTAAAATATCTAAAGGTACCGTCGTGACCGTTTGATTTTCACGATTCTCTTTCTGTCCTTGGTCTTCTTTCTTCTCTGTTGCTGCTACTGTTTCTTCCTGGTGTTTCCTCCTTGCATCTTCTTCCAGCTGTTTAAGGAAAAAAGCTTGTTCTTCTACTTTCTGTTGTAAACATCGTTCCAATTCTTCTTTTTGTCTCTGCTTAAATTCATCGACGAGTAATTAAGAAGCAGAAGGTAACGAAGGTTCCGTAACAAATTCTTGTGAAGTTAGAAAATCCACAATATCCCAGTTAAAATAAACTTCTTCTGGATGTAGATATCCATCGACTTTGGTAGTCACTGCTGTACCATTACTTGCTGACTCCAATACTGGTTCACCCCAATTCGTAGTCTTCCTAGATTCCGACATTATTGACAACTCTGTCGCATCGATTGACCGCGCACAGACGCTAGTATCTCTATATAGGGAATGTGACGTCAGAGACTGCTCTCTTCAGATTGGACGACTGTGACAGACTTTTGTAACGCGTGTTTGGATTGGTGAATAAACTCAATATGTTTCGATCCGTTCTTCCCCTATAAATAACCTCAGTACACGGCATTCGCTTCACCTGTTCTCATCACAAGATGTGGACCAACATAGAATCTTCTACCCTTTTTTCTACCATGCTATTTTGTACTGACTTTCCCATGTATGTCAGATCATCATGGTCTATCACTCATACGACTGATACAGCTCTTTGGAAGAGAAGAATATATGTGGAGAGGCAAGGTTGTTTAAAGAGTTACCTCTATCGACCAGCAGCGAGAAGAAGTTTAAGGAAGAGACGAAGATCAGTGAGATGTCCTCTGTGTTAACAATATAATGTTAACATTACACATAACGGCCATTTTAAGGGCCACTCATATACCTCGAAAAGATATTTGCTTTAATTGCCTCCTTTTCCCTTGTCATTTGAAATTCAGAAATTCAATACTGTCTGGCTGGTAATGGCACAATATACTAGGAGTACAATATACGTGGAGGATGAAATACTAATCTATAGTCAAATACTACCTGTGGAAACTACCTGTGAGCAATCAGATTAAATACATAGGACAAGCAACGATATAAGAAATACTTAACTGATCAGTTGAAAACCAACATCATGGATTACACAGTCTCGACACGGATTTTAAAGATTGGACCAATATTGAAACAATCCTGATAACCTGTCAACATATATTATTATAAAGTGTCATTGCACTTATCATTAATGTTTGATATAATTTATAATTTTCTTTTGTTGTTTGCATTCTCGTCATGTTGTAAAGTTGTACCTGTTTCCAATGCAAATACTAGTAACTGTAGTAACATTTTGTTTTATATATGACCCATGAAGAAAAGAAAAATAATTTTATGTCGATCATCTGGGTAAAGAATATTGAAGCCCAGAGTGAACATAATAGTAATATAAATTGTTATCACTTACCTTCTATTTTCAGACAGAAATATGTAATTTTATGTATTTCTCTCCAGGATTAAGGTGTATATTGAGCCCTTGGTTTCCACTAGGAGGCGCCATGTTAATCCTTTCGAATTCTTCCATATTTAGTCATATTCGTAAAAACGTGGTCATGCATTTCTCAAATGTGTTCTTAAAACCTATAAATGGGGGTGAGATCTTCCATTTTGGCAGTTGTGGTTCTTCTGCACTCCATTAAAGGTTTCAAAACCAAACAAACGTCACTAGGCTTCCGAACTGATACGTTCGAGTGCCGACACAAACTTCGTACTCATAGCGACTTTTACAATGCTTCTCTGATATTGTTTCAAGGTTTATTTCCACATGATATCAAATAAAACTTCCCATAAACGGATTTAACTGACGACACTGTCACTGTGTCATCATCAACATAGCCGTCAGTTATACATTGGAATTTAGTATACCTTTTGGCATTATCGATTTCATGTATCATTTTGAAATAATACATTTCCATCCATTTTTTATTGGTTGCGTCATTCAGATGGCGAAATAATATACCCGACACACTTTGTTGCTACAAAATGACACATTGTCGCATACAATTCAAGCGACACACAAGACTTTCTCGCTCAAAACGACAAACTGTATTAGCTAACGCAGCACATTATTGACATCCGTTTTCAGACTGTGTCCGTCAAAACAACAACTGTGTCTCATGCCACCAAATGCAACACATTAACATCCGGTTCCTGACTGGGCAAATATCACAATTATCATTGGACTCTAAAACACAAACCCTGGACTAGTTCCGAACGTTGATTGGATGGACAAACATCCTTACCATTTCGGTACGTGATATGAACACATTTTGGGACCTATTAACACATTTTCTGTGCAAGATTAGTTTGGGAACTGCGATTATCTGTGTAAGCGATTAGGTGAATTAGGACAAAGTGAACAGGTATGCTGATTGTTTTACATGTAATATACAACTTAAATTAGTGTTGTCTCATTTCAATAGGCTTTATCAAACGTCTGTTCTGCAAATTGGAAATATTATATTTCACAACTTTGAGCACATAATTTGTGAGCAAACACATTTAAGCTTGGAAGTTATATAATAAACTGTTTTGTGCTTTTATTATGCAAGAACATTTGTGGTAAACACACCATTTCTTGAGATTACAATACACTGGAGAGATCTATTAACTGTAAAAGGCGTGAGATGTCCATCTATTCCATTTTATTTGACCTTGACATGTTATAAAGTGTTTGGTCGGATCGACAAAGATCTGTTTGATCCTGTACATACTTTCAAAACCAAGACAAACGTATTTCATAATCAAAGTGAGTCTGGTTCAAATTTTAAATATTACACAGGATCAGCGAGACTTGAATGACACTTCGACTGGGTATGCTTGCACGCAGCTCATCTAGGACTAGAAGTTCAACTAAATGTTGGACCTCCGCCAAAAGCGAAACAAGAAACTGTTGACAACTTAGAAAATAAGCATATTAAACATTTTAAAAATTCATGAGGCAAGGAATCATATTATGGAAGCAAGCAACAGACCGAAGAGATAATATGTTCATAGCATAGGGGCAAGACAGGAACAAATATGAGACATTGTCTGGCTCCACACAGAAAGGTCGTAGTCGATAACGGCAAACGAAGATGGAAGGCCCATATTATATAATCAGAGTGTTATCTGATTTAGTTTATAAAATACATAACCCATAAGCAGTGCCAAAAATTGTCCATCATGACAGATTGGAGCCATTTTATGGCGAGAACAGCATGGTCGATATAAACGTCTAATTTGTGTTGAGCCCGACACATTTTGTTAAACAAATCAGAGATAGGTACGTAAGCACTGGTGTTCTTTTTGTAAATTATATTTTTGGAGCGAATGATACGAGACTATTTTTGTGTAGCCGGCAGTAATGTACCTATTTGTTTTTCTGAGGCGTTAGTCAACAAATGCTCTCAGATATTTGTGATGATGTTAGTTTGTAGTTTGTCATATTTACAGCCACCTAAAAGTCCAGGAAAGAAAATTCAGAGAAGCAAGGACTCACTTCAGGGGGCTCTGACTCTGATGTAGGCATAGTGGCGGGATGGACGGATTAGTATTTTTATATGATACATTTTAAGTAGGGTATAGGCAGTACTGCCCAGTGTATTCTGGGGTTATGTTGGTGCTCTTGATCAAAGGAAACTTTCGATTTCTGAATAGAACTCTCTTGCATAATTATAACCGAAATGCCAAGGCATTGCTAAATCAGAAATCAAGCCAATAGCAACATGCAAGTAAATGGAACCTGCGTATGGTGGTTTTCCTTTATATATATGTAAAAACGAAACTTGTAATTGCAAAGTTCGTGTAATTACAAAGTTAATTGCCAAATGATCGAGGGTATTTGTAAGCCATATATTATAGTTTTAATATTATTCTTGTATTAAATAAGTTGTAAATATTCCCTCTCTGAATGGGTGTCCAGTGTGCTGAGTGTAGCATTTCCTGTGTCAACTATCAGCTACTTCATAGACACCACAGATACCATCATGGAGATAATATCCGGTGTGAATATTGCTTATATACTGATTAAGCCATACAATGAGGCCAAGCACCCTGTTAGAGCCTTTTCATATGATAGGATGGAAAATACAAATTCCGGGAGTCTCGACAGGCAGAACCCGTGTCTCAACGGTTGCAAGTTTCCCAAGATTAGAATGACTCAAAGCACATCGTATAGCAAAGATACTACGGTAGGCACTCCAGATCATCCCTTGATCCGTTAAAATCACCCACTCCTATTTATCTTGAGAATTTTCTATCAACGTCAGATAGGAAAGCCATGGTGTCACCATGCAAGAGAAAATTCTTTACATCGCCCCAGAGAACTATAATCCAATGACATCTTCTATACCTGACTCGCCCTACGAGCCGTGTTTGGGGTCCTCTTGCGTTTCAGTGCCACCATACCAACCTACACCCCTAGAAATGATATAGTCACGAAGGCCCCCAAGAAATGTTTAAATTTTCGGCTGGCGCCCACATACATGGTCAGGCCAATCCAGCTGGATACGTCAACACAAGGAACCCTATGAAAAAATGCACCGTGTTCCCTCCATTCATGATGATCTGAGAAAAGCATTTTTGGGATCTCACATCATCTACTCAAAAATTCCCCAGGCAGAATGCTTCAGGCGGATAAGGATGAAATTCGAGTTGTTTGGACAACTCTCCAATGCTTACCATTTTGAACAGTTCCTGACGTGTGGTTTTAGAGAGTTCGATCAAACAGTCCTCACAGATGATAAAATATACGAATTGAAATCAATGTTGTTTCCTGATCTTACTTTCATGAGAAGGGATAGTAAAAAGACCGTGAGTGAGGATGTAAGACAATTAACCCGACATACGGTGACACATACAGCGACTTGAATAAAGTAAACAGTGTTCCATTTTCAGTTCAAACTTAAGTTAGGCACTTTGTTTTATATTAGTTTAACAATCGAGGCAATCGGATTTGACTCTAAATGCATATTACAAATTACATATATAGCGGCCAGTATTAATGGTGGAAGAAGAAACCGGGAAAACCACCGGAAAAAAATCACCGACCTACAAGAAGCCACTGGCAAGCTTTCTCACATAACCACATTGGCCGAACCCGAGGCTCAAACCCACGCGGACTGGGTTGATATGGCAGCAATCCGTAACGAAGAACGTTTTAGACCACTCGGCCACCTTTTTTCTTCGTATGGAATTTATATATTTTTGTATTTTTGTCGATTTTACGAAATTACGTGATTAATGAGTGGATTTGTCTTTTGCATATGCCAATTCTACATGAAGGACATTTTAACATCTGTGTGTTTCTGTTTTGTTCTTGAATGTTTGGAATTCTAATGTTGGAAAAATAGGAAGTCTTTCAATTATAATTACCAAATATACGCTAAGGAATATAATTTTCATTTCGAGTGCAGTATGGAGGATATAATTGCCCTTGGAATGTATTAGAAACTACAGTATTAATTCGGGATATGTTGAATCAAGCCTTATATTACATGACATGCCTCGTGCAATTCAGATTTACAAAATTCATAACGTGCATTTGGAGGACATTCAGGATGCAAAACTCTTAAGTACATTTTTGCTATTATTATTACCAACTAAAGAAGAAACGTTTTGTTCATGTCACATTCATGTTATTTGTAGGGACCCAGTTCGTCATGGCCTGTCTAGTGTCTATTGCAAGCCTAAATCCGAAAAATTGTTTTTAAAACATTCTGGCGGAATATTGCAAAGCCGATGGTATGTGACAGTCATCGAAATATCTGCTTAAATTCATTCCGAAACAATTTAATCGACCGAAAGATAAAGCGTGTAAGATATGAGTTTTCATGATTTGTTTACAAAGTAGTCCTAATACATTAATGGGAACAGGTGTCGTGCACGTGAATGCAATATTAAGGTGTGAAACATCATACAATATTGCATGATTCTGACAATGTAAATTTACCAGAGACAAAAATAAGCATATAGTTAATGAATATGCTATACACCAGCATACACTTTATATCATGAAAGTATATATATATATATATATATATATATATATATATATATATATATATATATATATATATATATATATATATATATATATAATCTTGTCATAACTGATTGTCTCTAATTAGGTTTTAAAAGAAGCAAGGCAATTCGAAATAAATATCCTTATGGGGATGAATTTTTAAAAAGGAAGGTTTTCGGCCACGGAATGTGGAGATCTTTGGTAGTTGGTGATTACTCTCAGTACTCGACGAGTTCAGTTTAATTACGTTTGAGCTATACTTGGAGAAAGACCATTTAAAGATGGCCACTATCTGTAGGTTGTCAATTCTGGATAGCTAATAATTGAATATGTTCCTCCATAAGCTACAACCATATTATACCGGCGGTATTATATATCCGAACAAATAGCCTAATTAGTAGGTAAAGGTTAAGCTCGGTGGTATTTTAAGAGATATATTCTTTTGACTACTTGTGCAAATATATGATCAATATTTGTATTCCAAATAAGATGCTAATAAATATAGATACAAAAAGATTTTATTTAGCAATCCATTAGACTTAGAAGTAAATGTATGCTCTTATGTGTGGTACTGCTTTATTACGATTCTCATACATTTCATGTTAGAGGCTGACAATAAACTGTTATATTTTGTCGGTCGATTTGAGATTTATTTTCAATTTAGTAGATGAATACAATGTTGAGTCGTCAGCGCAATGATCTATGTTGGCATGTATTGAATATAAGGCTAAGTCATCGATAAACACCAGAAAAATAAGAGGCCCTAACACAGAACTTTGAGGAACGCCACTTAAAATTGGGCTTTCTTCTGAAGTAAATTTATCCGTGAAAGCATCCAATGGCATGTTAGTGAGATAAGATGTGCATAATGCAACTGCCTTTGAAGGAAAAGAATGTATTCTCAATGAGCACAGAATATTGAACCGACTCGAATGTTTTTATTGAATCAATAATCGATAGTGGATTCTTTTAAAAAGATGCACTTGTGTTTGGCAACGAGTACATTTATTTTGTTCCGCCATGAACGATAAACTGTAAACTCTTTACAATAATGAAAGAACGTTGCGCATCTACGTTTGTATTATGTGGTTTGATCGATAGAGTTTGCCTCGATAACCATGTAATGTAGTATGTAAATTTTAGCTCTGCTCTCATCGATTACGGGTTTGCATTGCACCACTGGGGCTTTTATGTTACCCATGTTGATTCTGCATATATGGGTAGTGATGACGAACTCTGGTAGATTTTGAAATAATTACACTGGATGTTTTTAATAGGTCTGAGTGAAAGAAAGCAGATCGTATTCGACCAGACGCTTGCAAAAGGTGCCTTTGTTCGTGATGTATATACCACGATATTTTACCGATAAGCCATGATACTAAATTAATGTCCACAATTTTGTCAATAAATAAGACCAATGAAAACGAACTTATCTACCTAGACGGGCACGTGTTTGATAAGTGACCTGAATTTGGTCTCAAACTGATTTAGTTCCATACATCAATCAGCGTCATATTCTCCTACTTGGACACTAACTGTGTGGTATTTGTTTAGGCCAAGGTTATTCAATTCAGTTTTGAGGTTATCATCTTAGTTGTCATATTAAAATCCTCTGGTGTTGATTCTTTTCAGGAGAGATAGTCCTGTAATTAGGGTATTTTATGGTGGTGGAGCATAGTTATGTGGATTTGTTTGGGTGAAAGGCTGTTTGTAACATTATTTAGTGTACACTGATTTGTTAGTGTTTTACCCCGTTTGTCTGATTAATGGATGTTTTTTGTTTCGACGTAATTTACTTTGTATTAACTTTATATCGATTCGATGACAATTTGTGATGTATTCAGTAATACTGCAGTTTTTTTATTTGTTTAAAGTTTGGCATAGAATGTTTGCTTTTTGGGGATTTTCCACTTGCACTTAAATTGAATTATAATACACGGCCATGCGATATTTTATGCTGGATAACTGCTCGTTAATGTTTACAAATCATTAGGTTTTTTCTACAGATTACAGGGCCAGAGTTCTACTGGGCCTGTTTTGCTAATAAAAGCACATATATCATGATACAAAGAAACGAAAACTTTATACTATGTCATTTTCATTTTAAATTTAGTTTTTGATTTGACTATTGCTTTACAGTCAAGAGTTAAATAAATGTTCATTATCAGCATCATCAGGTTTCGTCGTGACACTGCGTGAATTTTTTTTTGTGTCTGTTTTACTTTATACTGTTGGGAACAGTGACTGATTCCTTCGTTTGTTCATTCATTTTATCACAATATGAATGGGTGCTATCTTCTTTGTCGTCATAATATGGTCTAAAATAATGGCAACACCTTCCGTGAATGTGTCAGATGGAGGTTTGGCTAGAAAAAGTCTTTCTCGTTATCACATACAGGTTTCTAATATATGCAGCCACTGCTAATGCATTCCCAAATTCTATTTTCATTTAAGCATATATTAGTATGCAGTTTTGCAAAACTGGATGCCTAGTCAGCAAAATAATAAGCTAATTTAGCACAACGTGATCGATATTTGAAACATCTAAAAGGTATTCAATGTACCCTAGATATGATATAGTCGGTAAGTTATACTGAACTAAATGAAGGCGTAATGGCCTCTATAGATAATCAAGCTATATATTATGTTCATCAACTCTAGACTGACATGTAAAGGGAGTGAATTTTCAGTAAATTATATTCTTTAATTAAAATGTTATTCTTTACATTATCGTCTTTGTTGCAGAATCAATATGAAATACAGATTCAAGAATCCCGATGGGTTTCATTTACTTTTCAAATAATAGTATGCACTGTAAGATAAATAATTTCACGTATGACCTACAATTAAGATTCAAACAGTCTCAAGTTATTCAAATGTTTTCAATGTTCTGCATTGCAAGTGAGATTCAAATCTCGAATACAACTAAGATTCAAAATAATCTCATGTAAATGAAAATGTACCCAACTGAAACAACATTTGAAAAATATGCTTCTTGACTTGTACGATTGTCATACTATTCATAAACTGGTAAACCGGACAGTTTCAGAGTCCTTGGGTTGGCCAAAACTTGTATCGGCCACTCTCCCCCTTCACGGATCCACCACATGTACATTCATATGTATACGCGTACAGACAGCATACAGCACCCTTGTATAAGCTACGTCTACGGTCGTGGCTCCACCACATGTAGAGACATACGTACATACATATAGACAGGTCTACTAACCAACTAAAATAAAACCAAACTTGTAATAATATCGAGTTCGGGAAAATGCTAATACATCAAACTCTAATAGCAACGTATATTTCATAGTTCACAACGTTTGAAATCTGCGTTGTAATAAATTAATCATTACACGATACGACATTACAAACGCAATAAGCTTCGCATATCAAATGAAATATAAATTTAACACTCAACCGTATGGTTTAAGAACACAACGGATAACGTGCACTCCTCGACGAGATCCAAAATGACCAAAGTGTCGGTTATAAATTGATCCTGCCAAAATCTATAGGACAGTAATATTCAGGGTAAATTACCCGTGCAGATCAAGATTATAATTTCTCTCGTCGCAAGTAACTTCCGGCGTGATACATGTTAGTTCCGTCGCTTAACTGCAAAAAAAAAACCACTTATTCACCTTCGATATCGTTTGTAAAGGTTTAAGTTGCGTCACTTTTTTGGGGAGGGGTGCTTCCAATTTATTTCAATTAATATAGAAGAACCAACCTTGCTCGTTTTGTCAGAAATTGTAGTGATAGAGATGCAAAACTCGCCCCCAGTCAGCAGTGCCGACGGTTAAATTAATATAATATACAGATTCAAATTTTAAATAACAATATAATTCAAACAGTAATCTCTCATAGAATTAAGCTAATATCATATCACTCCACCAAGTGACGGCCTAGTTTATCCTTTGAATTAGTTAGTATTTTTCCCTTCTGTCCCGAGTCCTAGTCATCTGTATGTTCTTTTCTTCCTCCATTATCCCTTCTACTTCTCCCTCTGTCTTTTCTTCTCTTTTTTATCTCCCAGAGACTCGGGCCACAGCTGGGGTAATTCTTTCTGGTCACTAAAAGCTTATGTTTCGAAGCTTTCTGATTATTCTCTGAATAATCCTCCATTACGAATGGTCACGGAGTAGGTTATATTCATTGTCCCACCAATAATTTGAATCTCTACTAACTTTTAAGTCTAAAAGTGATATATTTAAACTTAAGATTCTAATGTCTTGCACGCCTAACTCAATATCGATTGAATGTTGGTTTCTAATGTTTCCGACATATCCCCTCCCAACTGTCTGTCAAAGATATTCACGATACAATTTTGGACGATAATTTGTTTGAACAAATGTGGACAAGGTTACGTAACTGGCTTTGGCAAAATAAACCGCCTGCCTCGAGTATATGACTGTTTCAATTAAGCTCGTTGTACACCCAAGATATTTTCCAGGCGAGAAATTATAGTCTCAGGGTTTAACACACCCATGCTAACATCTGCCCTCCCCCATACCGTGACAACGTTGTACGTATGTACAACGAAAAATAGTCAAATATTTCTAAGGCATAACCAAGTTATTTATTTGCCCATTTCTGTGACACTCTTCTACTGTCGTTATTATTTATACAAGTTTGTGTCATGATCCTTTACAATAACATTAATGGACAGTATTAGTATTTCTTCATTCAGTCACTCTCTCAAACACACACACACACACACTGTGTATACTATGTTTGTTTTAATATGATATACAGTCAACTTCACTTAACTGCACAGGCTGGATAACTGCACGTAGTCACGCCGGTCCCGTTTTCTCCCAATGCTTTTTAATGGGAACAAACTTCGGATAACTGCACTTCGCTTTGCACACTCCGGATAATAGCACGATAAATTTCTGCTCGTGGCACATTATTCAATACAATTTTACTCCGGTTAACTGTACAATGTATATTCATGATCAGTGATTGCCAGTCCACTGCTGTAGCGCTTCAAATAAGCCGACAATTAAGCCGGTAAATGCGACTTTGTATATGATTGACATGTAAAGGACGCCTGAGGTGGTATATACATGTATATCCGCACCCACTAGGGAGCAATAGCTTGGGAAAAATCATAGTACAGAATATGAAAATTGCTATAATGTATGTATGTATGTATATATATATATATATATATATATATATATATATATATATATATATATATATATATATATATATATATATGCACACGTATTAGGCATAAGTACGATAATTAGCTAATGCTAAGTACGTTTATAATCATGTTTATATGGTATTTGAGAATGCTGCACTGAAAATACAGAAAGATATGAAAAAATTGTATTCAAATTAGATATAATCGGTAATTCATGTTGTTTTAAGGTTTAACGCTATTTTTCAGCACAAGATAGGTTATTCATGGCGGCCAGTATTAATGGTGGAGTCAGAACCAGGGTTTGATTGATTGATTGATTGGTATTTAACGGCGCACCAGCACTTTTAGGCTATTTAGCGCCATAGAACAGGTTGTATTTAAACATGGTTAAAAATACTAAAGGTTTAATATCGACCAGCGATATAAAAAAAACAAATAGTTCAATATAAAATGATAAGTTGTTGGTAACAGTAAAATATGAAGCTTCCCAATCAACGGGAGATGCAAAGGTGTATATTGATGAAAAGATGTTGCAAAATAATGGGCGATATTTGCATGAAAAAAAATGCACTAGGTGATGACATACAAGTTAAAGTTTAAGATAAAAATTTACTTCCTTAAGGAAATCTAAAATACAAGTGATAGATACAGTATCAAAACGTTCCTTCATGTCATGTACATTATAGTACTTATCACGAGTATGTTCCAGGTCGGAACACTCGGTCATAAAGTGTTTAACAGTGAATGATTCATTGCAAGAGACACACTCTGGTGGATCTCCACCTTTTAGTATGTGGGAGTGGGTTATGTATGAATGACCGATTCGAATTCTTGCAATGACAGTCTCCTCCCTACGGATAGTTCTGTAGGAAGGAGTCCATTCCCCAAGGGTTGGTTTGATGGCATGAAGTTTGTTGTTTACTGCATGATCCCATGACGTCTGCCACTTCTGACGCAGGTACCTTTTGATACAAGGTTTAAAATCAGTAAACGGTAATTTAAAATCCGATGGTTCTTGGGATAGAGCCATCTTAACAGCACGGTCTGCATCTTCATTACCTCTAATACCAATATGGCTAGGTAACCAACAGTATACTATATTGTTGGAGGTACTAAGCGCTGTATTTTTGACGAGGAGATGGACCAATAATGGTTTATCCAGTTTTCTATTGTGTAGCGACTGAAGCACTGATAAAGAGTCACAGAAGATAATGCTATTTAGGACGCTTTTCTATTCGATAAATTTGAGAGCAAGGTCTATTGCACTGATTTCCTCTGAAAAAATGGATGCATCGTTTGGCAAGCGCACTTTGGTTATGTGCTTGCCACTAACGAAGGCTGCAGCAGCCTTTTCATCAACCTTTGATCCATAAGTATAAAATTTAGTGTAATTTGTAAAATCGTTGAGACGTTTATGATAAGAGTTCAAGAATATGACAGGGTTGGTCTCAGATTTATTCCCATCGTGTAACGTAAAAATCACTTTGGGTTGCTTAAGGAGCCAAAGTGGTGTTTTCGAGACAAACGTTTTCTGAACTGTGGAGAGATTACTTTTGATTTTGTCAAGGCTGGATGATATTCTAATGCCAAATGAAGGTATGGCATTTGGTTTATTACCATATAAAGTTTTGTATTTTGGTTGGAGAAAAAAAACGAAAAAGCAGGGTTCCGAGGGTTTGATCTTAACTTGAGAGCGTATTGTGCGATGCGATAAAGGTGGTTCATTCGCTTCCCCGAGAAGGCTTCCACATGGAGATGTCTTAAATGCTCCTAGAGCGAGTCTTATTCCCTGATGATGAATTGGATCAAGCATTTTCAAATAGGACTTCCTAGCTGAACCATAAACAATGCATCCATAGTCTAGAATGGAGCGGATAAATGTTCTATACAAATTAAGAAGGATTTTTTTATCAGCACCCCAGACAGTGTGCGCAATTACTTTAAATAAATTTAAAGCTTTTAAGCATTTAGCTTTCAAATTCTTTATATGTGGTATAAAAGTCAGCTTTCTGTCTAAGATAATACCCAAAAACTTTGTTTCCTCAACAACTGGAATAAGTGTTTCATCCAGCGTGAGTTTATGGTCATCATGATGTCTTCGCAATTGACAGAAATGCATGCATACTGTTTTCGATTTAGAAAATTTGAAACCGTTATTACTGGCCCAACTTTGGATCTTATTGATATTTTGCTGGAGTTGCCTTTCAATTGTATGCATGTGCTTTGATCGATAAAAAATTCGATCCCCATAGCTATTATATGCTATCGCGCGCAGAAGGATGTTTGGTTACCACAACCCGATCTAGATCGTATAATTGATGAAATACGAAAACAATTTTCGAATAAAAAATCGAAGATTTTAAATGAAGAAGAAATCATGAAACTGTCTAGGCAGTTATTTAAAATTAAAAACAAAGAAGCCAAAGATTTCGGACGAAAAATAATTGGTGAATTCACTCAAGGTGGAAGATATGACAATGCAAAATACTCTTCGAGGTTGATCATAGACAACGCAGAATACGATTTTATTGTAGCGGATTTAACGAAACAGGGAAAACTTGTATCCCGTAAGGATGCTTTTCTATCCAATGGTGAGAAATTGGGTACGGTTGTTACCTACTGTGATGGATATAATTCCCAGTACACACATTTGAGAAGTTCTATGCTAGCCTATGCTTCTATTAATCTATATTCGATGATAAATAGATTTCCTAATACCGCGGTTAGAGTAGCTACTGATTCTATGTATATACACAATAAATACAAATCGGATGTAGCGGCATTCACAGATCCCGAGGAAAATTGGGGGCGTTGGCGATTTAAAAAGGAAACACTGCATGAGTATTGTGAATCCTCATACGTTACCATGGATGATAAATATCTTTCATGTAACCGTATTGAAATTCAATCAGAATTTTCTAATGCACCACCCGTATCTGATCCGATATGTAGATACAAGACAGTTTATTTAAACGGCGGTAGTGGGGCAGGAAAGACAACTCGTGCAATTGAATTATTTCGTCGGTCAAACATGATTGTGTTAACACCAACTCACAAACTCGCCAGAGATAGAATAGCGGAGGGAGTAAAAGCCTGTACTTATCACAGCTTCTTTCGATGGAAAGGCGATACATGGACTCCTGATCGAATGGGCGATAAATTCATTCCTGAAATCATAATCTGGGACGAAATATGCAATGTATCGTTGAGAGTATTACAGACATTTCTTGAATGGTTGTTAAACAAAAACACAAAGGTCGTCATGTGCGGTGATAACGATCAACCACCACCATTTGTCGGTGCATCCCCACATGAATGGCTAAAGGGTTTTGTAGACTATTACGAAGAGATGAACGATGACCGTAGATCGTTAGATGAAGTATTACGTGAGTTTAAACAACTAATCAGATTACAACCGGATAGAATCCAATGTGAAATAGCTCGTGAAATAATTTCAGAAACTCCCATGAATGATTTTTGGGAAACGTGGAGACCAAATGATTTGATAATCGCGAGTAGAAAACTAGTCAGAGACACACTTCAGATGAAGTTATTTGAATTGCATAAGTGTAAATTTGCAACACTTCCAGTGCCGTTGTGTTGTAGACCCTCGGATACACGAAAGCAGAATATTTTCGTTGACATTCCAGGACAGCGTGAAAAGCAGAATTTAGTGTTAAATGATATTGTGCTGGTTGATATCAGTGTCGTCAAAGATGCATTACGCGCTGATAAATCACCATGGACGTTAGGTTATGCAACAACAATACACTCTTCACAGGGATTAACTATCAAGGATATCATAGAAAAAACTCTCTGGTTATAAACAACAAGATACAAAAAATAATAGAGAATTTAACATTGATGCTGAAATAATAATTTCGCTGAAGCAACAACAGAATAATCACTGCGCGAGTTGTAATTGTATAATGCGTTGGAGTTGGTCGGATAAAGACCCTCGACAATTTACCGTAGATAGAAAGAATAGCAGCATTGGTCATACCAACGATAACGTTATGCTGACATGTCTTGAGTGTAACAGACGAAGAGGTGCTAGTTAAGACCACGCGGTGGTAATTGAGTATCCTCGGGTATCACTTGCAGTTGTTGTCGAGTAAATCCTCGCTGAGGAGCAGTTGAATCTAGTTTATAGATTGCTGGTCTACCAGTTGATCGTGTTATACTAGATATTTTATGTACGGTGACACTCCAAATAGGATCAGTAGCTCTTTTTTTTACCACCTTCAAGCTCTCCTGGTTCGTATAAGTACCTTACAGTGACATTACTACCAAGAATTGGTTCTTTGAAATCTTTTTGTGGTTGTACGGGTATATACTTCTTTTTAATAGCATTGTTAGGTTTCATGTTGATTGTTCTAGTAATCTCATTATTGATTGCGGTAACTACACCTGGTAATCTCTTAACCCATTCACGGGATCGTTCACGTTGGATAAATTCTTTCGCGTATTGATATCCAAATAATCTCTCAGCAAGTGTCCGATTAAATCGTTCAACAATTGCCTGATCGCGATGTAGCGCAGTATGCCCTCGTCTGATGGTGACATTATGTTTCATCGTTGTTAAAACAACACCTTGAAATTCCTTGCCAGGATCAACTTGTAATAAATTTGACCAACGCAGAGGACCCCTTTGATAAATCCTTTCAAATGCAGAAGCTACTTCAGTAGATGATTTTGTCTTCAGCGGTTCTGCTTGTTTGTATCGACTTGCAACATCAACTAACGTTAACGCGTATTTGTAACCGTTGTCATGTGGTAAAAATAGTATATCAGCTTGATGAACCTCATTAAGAACGGTCACATCAAAATGCGAGTAGTTAATTCGTTTAGGCGCTGGTAGATAAATTTGCCATATAGCCTGTTTAGATAACCAATCCGCCGCTGTAGTTTTTTTTACTTTTGCAGCGCTAGCGAGTTTACTGATTGCTGCCTTACCTCTCCAGTATCCTCTCGGAGAATAGTAAATAGATTCCATGTTGTTATTAATTACCCGCACCAAATATTAATTTACCTTTCATGGCGGATTTTATCAACCACGAGGTTAATTTTTCTTTGACGGATTTATCTGGAATAGCATTTAACGCATGAATTAATTTCACATCTGCGAGATGTCTATGTTGAAGATTGCTGCTTTTATAAGCAACATAATGAGCATGACACGCCTTATCAATAGCGTTTATTGGATATTCACCCGGTCGGGGTTGGTTTTGATCATCAAGTCTGATATCAATTAGTGTTCCCGGTCCACAGTAGCTATATCCTGGAAGGTGCTTTTCTCCTGGATACTTTGCCCCGGGAGTTTTGCTAACTTGGCTGCAATATCACCTCCTCGTTTTTTTTTAAAGGTTTCGTGGAAGTAAATCTAAATTTCTTTTAGAAAGCGCTGATCGATTATTTTTCGTTGTAATCGTCAAGTCATTTGTGCCAGTACGCGTCTTACATTTCACACAATATAGATCCATAATTTATATATAACAGCATGAATGTAATTGATTATTCAGCTACGAGACGACGGGAACCTATTAAACACCATGCAATGTTACCAAATTCTATTCGCACGATTATCATCGGACCATCTGGAAGTGGTAAAACACAACTGCTACTTAATTTGATAACGAGATGGATGGCGTGGGATAAGTTGTATATAATTGCTCCGAGCGTAGATGATCAGCAATGCTATGAAGTGCTAAAGGATTTTAACGAAGCCGCGTTAGAAATTAACGGCGATGATGTTATCGAGTTTATAACCGATATTGAAGAGGCACCTAGCATTTTAGTCGTATATGATGATATCATGTTAGATAATCAAAAGAATCCTGCTAGGATATTTTCCCGAGGCAGACATAAAAACACAGATGTGATATATGTCACTCAACGGTATACACAAATCCCGAAGGTCATCAGAGATAACTGCAATATGCTGTGTACATTTAATGGAGTTGATACTCGTACACTCAGAAATATTTGGCAAACTTGGTGCGGTGGCGATATGGATCATAATCAATTTAAAAATTTCTTTAGCCGCGCTCAGTCAATCCCACACGGATTTGTGACGATAAATTTATCAGACCCTCGGACGAGATATCGTGTCGGACTTGATCAAATATTCGGTTGAAATCGTAGTGATTTTCATTCTTAACGTATAGCAGCAGAGTGGGTGAACGCCAACTACATGGCGTCTTTTTTTTACCCTTCGAGGACGTCGTTTTTTTTTAAATTTTATTTTTTTTACTGAAAAAATTTAATTCAGTATTTTCAAGGAAGCCTCAGTTTGCTAAACTGAGGCCTATATAAGCAATTTCGAGAAGCCTCAGTTTGCTAAATTGACGCTTGTAAAAGTTGTCTGATTCACCCTCTCTGCTGCTGGTTTAGAAGCGCACGTGCATCTTGTTACAAGATATCGAAAAGGAGATCAATATTGGCAGCTATAGCATTGTTTTCCCAACTTTAACATAATTTTGCCACCAGTTAAAGATATGAGGACCATAATATTGTATTAAGTAAGCTTTGATAACTTATTAACTAATTAAGTTGCCTGACCTAAATTTCAGGTGCACATTGATTGGAAACGTTATATATAAGCATATAATATGTAATTCATGGTCGTATATGGTCTAAAGCGCTCACCGTTATGGATCACTGCCATTTCACCTCTGCGTGGATTCGATTCTCGGATTTGACCAATGTGTGTATGTCAGAAATCTTAACAATATCTTCTCGTGGGTCGGTGGTTCTTTCCGGGGTTTTCCATGGTTCTGACCCTCCTGCGTTTTCGGGGTTGTAGAATAGGCCCGACGTGCCTTGCCACGTGTCGTAAAAGGTGACTAAGTAGAGGCGACCTGTTTGCCGTGGGTTGCGACCCGTGTCGGAGGAGGAAATGATCCTGGTAGTTGAGCGGAGGCTTTTCTAATGCAATACACTACTTTGGACTCTTCTTCTCTTAGACGGGTGGTCGAGATGGGCCCGGTCTCGACAAATCGGCTGGTCACGCCGAGCCCTAGGAGGTCTTTATTTACTAGCTCACCTTCTATATCTTTCTTGTATCTCATTGATAGCACCGTTGCCCCTTCATTCTATCATTCTAGCTTTCGTTTTCACAAGTACTAGAGGACCTCCTAGATAGCGGTGGCTTAACGGGTCAATCGGGAGGTAATTTTACCGATCCTAGGTAATTTTATCTTTTGAGTATAGCATCTATGTTTTCCTGGCACTTGAAACGTGTCCCCTTGTTGGGCTCCATGGTGGGCGGGGAGCATGGGTGCAGAAACTTTAATACAAAATCATGGAAAATTCAAAAAAAAAATCAAAACAAACGAACGAAACCACTATCCGACTCTGATGAAGAACCATGTGGTGTGGAGTCATTGCCACGCTTCATGGTCATACAGTCTACAGATGCTGAAAAACAAATTATAGCACTATCTCCTTTTGTAATTGAGAAAACTTTAATGGGGTTGATCGGCACACCAAAATGTGTCAAGAAATTGAAATCGGGCTCTCTTCTCGTTGAATGTGAGCGAAGATATCAAACTGAAAATCTCAAAAAGATGAAAAGATTCCTCTACATTCCAGTGACCTCATTCGCTCACACTTCCTTGAATACGTCAAAGGCGTGATGCGGTGTCGTGACTTGGCTGGAGTCAACGACGCAGATATCGTCGAAGGGATGAAACATGAAGGTGTCACTGCAGTGCGTAGAATATGTATTAAACGTAATAACACCCTGCATCCTTACGGGATACAAGTTTTCCCTGTTTCGTTAAATCCGCTACAATAAAATCGTATTCTGCGTTGTCTATGATCAACCTCGAAGAGTATTTTGCATTGTCATATCTTCCACCTTGAGTGAATTCACCAATTATTTTTCGTCCGAAATCTTTGGCTTCTTTGTTTTTAATTTTAAATAACTGCCTAGACAGTTTCATGATTTCTTCTTCATTTAAAATCTTCGATTTTTTATTCGAAAATTGTTTTCGTATTTCATCAATTATACGATCTAGATCGGGTTGTGGTAACCAAACATCCTTCTGCGCGCGATAGCATATAATAGCTATGGGGATCGAATTTTTTATCGATCAAAGCACATGCATACAATTGAAAGGCAACTCCAGCAAAATATCAATAAGATCCAAAGTTGGGCCAGTAATAACGGTTTCAAATTTTCTAAATCGAAAACAGTATGCATGCATTTCTGTCAATTGCGAAGACATCATGATGACCATAAACTCACGCTGGATGAAACACTTATTCCAGTTGTTGAGGAAACAAAGTTTTTGGGTATTATCTTAGACAGAAAGCTGACTTTTATACCACATATAAAGAATTTGAAAGCTAAATGCTTAAAAGCTTTAAATTTATTTAAAGTAATTGCGCACACTGTCTGGGGTGCTGATAAAAAAATCCTTCTTAATTTGTATAGAACATTTATCCGCTCCATTCTAGACTATGGATGCATTGTTTATGGTTCAGCTAGGAAGTCCTATTTGAAAATGCTTGATCCAATTCATCATCAGGGAATAAGACTCGCTCTAGGAGCATTTAAGACATCTCCATGTGGAAGCCTTCTCGGGGAAGCGAATGAACCACCTTTATCGCATCGCACAATACGCTCTCAAGTTAAGATCAAACCCTCGGAACCCTGCTTTTTCGTTTTTTTTCTCCAACCAAAATACAAAACTTTATATGGTAATAAACCAAATGCCATACCTTCATTTGGCATTAGAATATCATCCAGCCTTGACAAAATCAAAAGTAATCTCTCCACAGTTCAGAAAACGTTTGTCTCGAAAACACCACTTTGGCTCCTTAAGCAACCCAAAGTGATTTTTACGTTACACGATGGGAATAAATCTGAGACCAACCCTGTCATATTCTTGAACTCTTATCATAAACGTCTCAACGATTTTACAAATTACACTAAATTTTATACTTATGGATCAAAGGTTGATGAAAAGGCTGCTGCAGCCTTCGTTAGTGGCAAGCACATAACCAAAGTGCGCTTGCCAAACGATGCATCCATTTTTTCAGAGGAAATCAGTGCAATAGACCTTGCTCTCAAATTTATCGAATAGAAAAGCGTCCTAAATAGCATTATCTTCTGTGACTCTTTATCAGTGCTTCAGTCGCTACACAATAGAAAACTGGATAAACCATTATTGGTCCATCTCCTCGTCAAAAATACAGCGCTTAGTACCTCCAACAATATAGTATACTGTTGGTTACCTAGCCATATTGGTATTAGAGGTAATGAAGATGCAGACCGTGCTGTTAAGATGGCTCTATCCCAAGAACCATCGGATTTTAAATTACCGTTTACTGATTTTAAACCTTGTATCAAAAGGTACCTGCGTCAGAAGTGGCAGACGTCATGGGATCATGCAGTAAACAACAAACTTCATGCCATCAAACCAACCCTTGGGGAATGGACTCCTTCCTACAGAACTATCCGTAGGGAGGAGACTGTCATTGCAAGAATTCGAATCGGTCATTCATACATAACCCACTCCCACATACTAAAAGGTGGAGATCCACCAGAGTGTGTCTCTTGCAATGAATCATTCACTGTTAAACACTTTATGACCGAGTGTTCCGACCTGGAACATACTCGTGATAAGTACTATAATGTACATGACATGAAGGAACGTTTTGATACTGTATCTATCACTTGTATTTTAGATTTCCTTAAGGAAGTAAATTTTTATCTTAAACTTTAACTTGTATGTCATCACCTAGTGCATTTTTTTTCATGCAAATATCGCCCATTATTTTGCAACATCTTTTCATCAATATACACCTTTGCATCTCCCGTTGATTGGGAAGCTTCATATTTTACTGTTACCAACAACTTATCATTTTATATTGAACTATTTGTTTTTTTTATATCGCTGGTCGATATTAAACCTTTAGTATTTTTAACCATGTTTAAATACAACCTGTTCTATGGCGCTAAATAGCCTAAAAGTGCTGGTGCGCCGTTAAATACCAATCAATCAATCAATCAAACCCTGGTTCTGACTCCACCATTAATACTGGCCGCCATGAATAACCTATCTTGTGCTGAAAAATAGCGTTAAACCTTAAAACAACATGAATTACCGATTATATCTAATTTGAATACAATTTTTTCATATCTTTCTGTATTTTCAGTGCAGCATTCTCAAATACCATATAAACATGATTATAAACGTACTTAGCATTAGCTAATTATCGTACTTATGCCTAATACGTGTGCATATATATATATATATATATATATATATATATATATATATATATATATATATATATATATATATATATATATATATATATACATACATACATACATTATAGCAATTTTCATATTCTGTACTATGATTTTTCCCAAGCTATTGCTCCCTAGTGGGTGCGGATATACATGTATATACCACCTCAGGCGTCCTTTACATGTCAATCATATACAAAGTCGCATTTACCGGCTTAATTGTCGGCTTATTTGAAGCGCTACAGCAGTGGACTGGCAATCACTGATCATGAATATACATTGTACAGTTAACCGGAGTAAAATTGTATTGAATAATGTGCCACGAGCAGAAATTTATCGTGCTATTATCCGGAGTGTGCAAAGCGAAGTGCAGTTATCCGAAGTTTGTTCCCATTAAAAAGCATTGGGAGAAAACGGGACCGGCGTGACTACGTGCAGTTATCCAGCCTGTGCAGTTAAGTGAAGTTGACTGTATATCATATTAAAACAAACATAGTATACACAGTGTGTGTGTGTGTGTGTTTGAGAGAGTGACTGAATGAAGAAATACTAATACTGTCCATTAATGTTATTGTAAAGGATCATGACACAAACTTGTATAAATAATAACGACAGTAGAAGAGTGTCACAGAAATGGGCAAATAAATAACTTGGTTATGCCTTAGAAATATTTGACTATTTTTCGTTGTACATACGTACAACGTTGTCACGGTATGGGGGAGGGCAGATGTTAGCATGGGTGTGTTAAACCCTGAGACTATAATTTCTCGCCTGGAAAATATCTTGGGTGTACAACGAGCTTAATTGAAACAGTCATATACTCGAGGCAGGCGGTTTATTTTGCCAAAGCCAGTTACGTAACCTTGTCCACATCTGTTCAAACAAATTATCGTCCAAAATTGTATCGTGAATATCTTTGACAGACAGTTGGGAGGGGATATGTCGGAAACATTAGAAACCAACATTCAATCGATATTGAGTTAGGCGTGCAAGACATTAGAATCTTAAGTTTAAATATATCACTTTTAGACTTAAAAGTTAGTAGAGATTCAAATTATTGGTGGGACAATGAATATAACCTACTCCGTGACCATTCGTAATGGAGGATTATTCAGAGAATAATCAGAAAGCTTCGAAACATAAGCTTTTAGTGACCAGAAAGAATTACCCCAGCTGTGGCCCGAGTCTCTGGGAGATAAAAAAGAGAAGAAAAGACAGAGGGAGAAGTAGAAGGGATAATGGAGGAAGAAAAGAACATACAGATGACTAGGACTCGGGACAGAAGGGAAAAATACTAACTAATTCAAAGGATAAACTAGGCCGTCACTTGGTGGAGTGATATGATATTAGCTTAATTCTATGAGAGATTACTGTTTGAATTATATTGTTATTTAAAATTTGAATCTGTATATTATATTAATTTAACCGTCGGCACTGCTGACTGGGGGCGAGTTTTGCATCTCTATCACTACAATTTCTGACAAAACGAGCAAGGTTGGTTCTTCTATATTAATTGAAATAAATTGGAAGCACCCCTCCCCAAAAAAGTGACGCAACTTAAACCTTTACAAACGATATCGAAGGTGAATAAGTGGTTTTTTTTTTGCAGTTAAGCGACGGAACTAACATGTATCACGCCGGAAGTTACTTGCGACGAGAGAAATTATAATCTTGATCTGCACGGGTAATTTACCCTGAATATTACTGTCCTATAGATTTTGGCAGGATCAATTTATAACCGACACTTTGGTCATTTTGGATCTCGTCGAGGAGTGCACGTTATCCGTTGTGTTCTTAAACCATACGGTTGAGTGTTAAATTTATATTTCATTTGATATGCGAAGCTTATTGCGTTTGTAATGTCGTATCGTGTAATGATTAATTTATTACAACGCAGATTTCAAACGTTGTGAACTATGAAATATACGTTGCTATTAGAGTTTGATGTATTAGCATTTTCCCGAACTCGATATTATTACAAGTTTGGTTTTATTTTAGTTGGTTAGTAGACCTGTCTATATGTATGTACGTATGTCTCTACATGTGGTGGAGCCACGACCGTAGACGTAGCTTATACAAGGGTGCTGTATGCTGTCTGTACGCGTATACATATGAATGTACATGTGGTGGATCCGTGAAGGGGGAGAGTGGCCGATACAAGTTTTGGCCAACCCAAGGACTCTGAAACTGTCCGGTTTACCAGTTTATGAATAGTATGACAATCGTACAAGTCAAGAAGCATATTTTTCAAATGTTGTTTCAGTTGGGTACATTTTCATTTACATGAGATTATTTTGAATCTTAGTTGTATTCGAGATTTGAATCTCACTTGCAATGCAGAACATTGAAAACATTTGAATAACTTGAGACTGTTTGAATCTTAATTGTAGGTCATACGTGAAATTATTTATCTTACAGTGCATACTATTATTTGAAAAGTAAATGAAACCCATCGGGATTCTTGAATCTGTATTTCATATTGATTCTGCAACAAAGACGATAATGTAAAGAATAACATTTTAATTAAAGAATATAATTTACTGAAAATTCACTCCCTTTACATGTCAGTCTAGAGTTGATGAACATAATATATAGCTTGATTATCTATAGAGGCCATTACGCCTTCATTTAGTTCAGTATAACTTACCGACTATATCATATCTAGGGTACATTGAATACCTTTTAGATGTTTCAAATATCGATCACGTTGTGCTAAATTAGCTTATTATTTTGCTGACTAGGCATCCAGTTTTGCAAAACTGCATACTAATATATGCTTAAATGAAAATAGAATTTGGGAATGCATTAGCAGTGGCTGCATATATTAGAAACCTGTATGTGATAACGAGAAAGACTTTTTCTAGCCAAACCTCCATCTGACACATTCACGGAAGGTGTTGCCATTATTTTAGACCATATTATGACGACAAAGAAGATAGCACCCATTCATATTGTGATAAAATGAATGAACAAACGAAGGAATCAGTCACTGTTCCCAACAGTATAAAGTAAAACAGACACAAAAAAAAATTCACGCAGTGTCACGACGAAACCTGATGATGCTGATAATGAACATTTATTTAACTCTTGACTGTAAAGCAATAGTCAAATCAAAAACTAAATTTAAAATGAAAATGACATAGTATAAAGTTTTCGTTTCTTTGTATCATGATATATGTGCTTTTATTAGCAAAACAGGCCCAGTAGAACTCTGGCCCTGTAATCTGTAGAAAAAACCTAATGATTTGTAAACATTAACGAGCAGTTATCCAGCATAAAATATCGCATGGCCGTGTATTATAATTCAATTTAAGTGCAAGTGGAAAATCCCCAAAAAGCAAACATTCTATGCCAAACTTTAAACAAATAAAAAAACTGCAGTATTACTGAATACATCACAAATTGTCATCGAATCGATATAAAGTTAATACAAAGTAAATTACGTCGAAACAAAAAACATCCATTAATCAGACAAACGGGGTAAAACACTAACAAATCAGTGTACACTAAATAATGTTACGAACAGCCTTTCACCCAAACAAATCCACATAACTATGCTCCACCACCATAAAATACCCTAATTACAGGACTATCTCTCCTGAAAAGAATCAACACCAGAGGATTTTAATATGACAACTAAGATGATAACCTCAAAACTGAATTGAATAACCTTGGCCTAAACAAATACCACACAGTTAGTGTCCAAGTAGGAGAATATGACGCTGATTGATGTATGGAACTAAATCAGTTTGAGACCAAATTCAGGTCACTTATCAAACACGTGCCCGTCTAGGTAGATAAGTTCGTTTTCATTGGTCTTATTTATTGACAAAATTGTGGACATTAATTTAGTATCATGGCTTATCGGTAAAATATCGTGGTATATACATCACGAACAAAGGCACCTTTTGCAAGCGTCTGGTCGAATACGATCTGCTTTCTTTCACTCAGACCTATTAAAAACATCCAGTGTAATTATTTCAAAATCTACCAGAGTTCGTCATCACTACCCATATATGCAGAATCAACATGGGTAACATAAAAGCCCCAGTGGTGCAATGCAAACCCGTAATCGATGAGAGCAGAGCTAAAATTTACATACTACATTACATGGTTATCGAGGCAAACTCTATCGATCAAACCACATAATACAAACGTAGATGCGCAACGTTCTTTCATTATTGTAAAGAGTTTACAGTTTATCGTTCATGGCGGAACAAAATAAATGTACTCGTTGCCAAACACAAGTGCATCTTTTTAAAAGAATCCACTATCGATTATTGATTCAATAAAAACATTCGAGTCGGTTCAATATTCTGTGCTCATTGAGAATACATTCTTTTCCTTCAAAGGCAGTTGCATTATGCACATCTTATCTCACTAACATGCCATTGGATGCTTTCACGGATAAATTTACTTCAGAAGAAAGCCCAATTTTAAGTGGCGTTCCTCAAAGTTCTGTGTTAGGGCCTCTTATTTTTCTGGTGTTTATCGATGACTTAGCCTTATATTCAATACATGCCAACATAGATCATTGCGCTGACGACTCAACATTGTATTCATCTACTAAATTGAAAATAAATCTCAAATCGACCGACAAAATATAACAGTTTATTGTCAGCCTCTAACATGAAATGTATGAGAATCGTAATAAAGCAGTACCACACATAAGAGCATACATTTACTTCTAAGTCTAATGGATTGCTAAATAAAATCTTTTTGTATCTATATTTATTAGCATCTTATTTGGAATACAAATATTGATCATATATTTGCACAAGTAGTCAAAAGAATATATCTCTTAAAATACCACCGAGCTTAACCTTTACCTACTAATTAGGCTATTTGTTCGGATATATAATACCGCCGGTATAATATGGTTGTAGCTTATGGAGGAACATATTCAATTATTAGCTATCCAGAATTGACAACCTACAGATAGTGGCCATCTTTAAATGGTCTTTCTCCAAGTATAGCTCAAACGTAATTAAACTGAACTCGTCGAGTACTGAGAGTAATCACCAACTACCAAAGATCTCCACATTCCGTGGCCGAAAACCTTCCTTTTTAAAAATTCATCCCCATAAGGATATTTATTTCGAATTGCCTTGCTTCTTTTAAAACCTAATTAGAGACAATCAGTTATGACAAGATTATATATATATATATATATATATATATATATATATATATATATATATATACTTTCATGATATAAAGTGTATGCTGGTGTATAGCATATTCATTAACTATATGCTTATTTTTGTCTCTGGTAAATTTACATTGTCAGAATCATGCAATATTGTATGATGTTTCACACCTTAATATTGCATTCACGTGCACGACACCTGTTCCCATTAATGTATTAGGACTACTTTGTAAACAAATCATGAAAACTCATATCTTACACGCTTTATCTTTCGGTCGATTAAATTGTTTCGGAATGAATTTAAGCAGATATTTCGATGACTGTCACATACCATCGGCTTTGCAATATTCCGCCAGAATGTTTTAAAAACAATTTTTCGGATTTAGGCTTGCAATAGACACTAGACAGGCCATGACGAACTGGGTCCCTACAAATAACATGAATGTGACATGAACAAAACGTTTCTTCTTTAGTTGGTAATAATAATAGCAAAAATGTACTTAAGAGTTTTGCATCCTGAATGTCCTCCAAATGCACGTTATGAATTTTGTAAATCTGAATTGCACGAGGCATGTCATGTAATATAAGGCTTGATTCAACATATCCCGAATTAATACTGTAGTTTCTAATACATTCCAAGGGCAATTATATCCTCCATACTGCACTCGAAATGAAAATTATATTCCTTAGCGTATATTTGGTAATTATAATTGAAAGACTTCCTATTTTTCCAACATTAGAATTCCAAACATTCAAGAACAAAACAGAAACACACAGATGTTAAAATGTCCTTCATGTAGAATTGGCATATGCAAAAGACAAATCCACTCATTAATCACGTAATTTCGTAAAATCGACAAAAATACAAAAATATATAAATTCCATACGAAGAAAAAAGGTGGCCGAGTGGTCTAAAACGTTCTTCGTTACGGATTGCTGCCATATCAACCCAGTCCGCGTGGGTTTGAGCCTCGGGTTCGGCCAATGTGGTTATGTGAGAAAGCTTGCCAGTGGCTTCTTGTAGGTCGGTGATTTTTTTCCGGTGGTTTTCCCGGTTTCTTCTTCCACCATTAATACTGGCCGCTATATATGTAATTTGTAATATGCATTTAGAGTCAAATCCGATTGCCTCGATTGTTAAACTAATATAAAACAAAGTGCCTAACTTAAGTTTGAACTGAAAATGGAACACTGTTTACTTTATTCAAGTCGCTGTATGTGTCACCGTATGTCGGGTTAATTGTCTTACATCCTCACTCACGGTCTTTTTACTATCCCTTCTCATGAAAGTAAGATCAGGAAACAACATTGATTTCAATTCGTATATTTTATCATCTGTGAGGACTGTTTGATCGAACTCTCTAAAACCACACGTCAGGAACTGTTCAAAATGGTAAGCATTGGAGAGTTGTCCAAACAACTCGAATTTCATCCTTATCCGCCTGAAGCATTCTGCCTGGGGAATTTTTGAGTAGATGATGTGAGATCCCAAAAATGCTTTTCTCAGATCATCATGAATGGAGGGAACACGGTGCATTTTTTCATAGGGTTCCTTGTGTTGACGTATCCAGCTGGATTGGCCTGACCATGTATGTGGGCGCCAGCCGAAAATTTAAACATTTCTTGGGGGCCTTCGTGACTATATCATTTCTAGGGGTGTAGGTTGGTATGGTGGCACTGAAACGCAAGAGGACCCCAAACACGGCTCGTAGGGCGAGTCAGGTATAGAAGATGTCATTGGATTATAGTTCTCTGGGGCGATGTAAAGAATTTTCTCTTGCATGGTGACACCATGGCTTTCCTATCTGACGTTGATAGAAAATTCTCAAGATAAATAGGAGTGGGTGATTTTAACGGATCAAGGGATGATCTGGAGTGCCTACCGTAGTATCTTTGCTATACGATGTGCTTTGAGTCATTCTAATCTTGGGAAACTTGCAACCGTTGAGACACGGGTTCTGCCTGTCGAGACTCCCGGAATTTGTATTTTCCATCCTATCATATGAAAAGGCTCTAACAGGGTGCTTGGCCTCATTGTATGGCTTAATCAGTATATAAGCAATATTCACACCGGATATTATCTCCATGATGGTATCTGTGGTGTCTATGAAGTAGCTGATAGTTGACACAGGAAATGCTACACTCAGCACACTGGACACCCATTCAGAGAGGGAATATTTACAACTTATTTAATACAAGAATAATATTAAAACTATAATATATGGCTTACAAATACCCTCGATCATTTGGCAATTAACTTTGTAATTACACGAACTTTGCAATTACAAGTTTCGTTTTTACATATATATAAAGGAAAACCACCATACGCAGGTTCCATTTACTTGCATGTTGCTATTGGCTTGATTTCTGATTTAGCAATGCCTTGGCATTTCGGTTATAATTATGCAAGAGAGTTCTATTCAGAAATCGAAAGTTTCCTTTGATCAAGAGCACCAACATAACCCCAGAATACACTGGGCAGTACTGCCTATACCCTACTTAAAATGTATCATATAAAAATACTAATCCGTCCATCCCGCCACTATGCCTACATCAGAGTCAGAGCCCCCTGAAGTGAGTCCTTGCTTCTCTGAATTTTCTTTCCTGGACTTTTAGGTGGCTGTAAATATGACAAACTACAAACTAACATCATCACAAATATCTGAGAGCATTTGTTGACTAACGCCTCAGAAAAACAAATAGGTACATTACTGCCGGCTACACAAAAATAGTCTCGTATCATTCGCTCCAAAAATATAATTTACAAAAAGAACACCAGTGCTTACGTACCTATCTCTGATTTGTTTAACAAAATGTGTCGGGCTCAACACAAATTAGACGTTTATATCGACCATGCTGTTCTCGCCATAAAATGGCTCCAATCTGTCATGATGGACAATTTTTGGCACTGCTTATGGGTTATGTATTTTATAAACTAAATCAGATAACACTCTGATTATATAATATGGGCCTTCCATCTTCGTTTGCCGTTATCGACTACGACCTTTCTGTGTGGAGCCAGACAATGTCTCATATTTGTTCCTGTCTTGCCCCTATGCTATGAACATATTATCTCTTCGGTCTGTTGCTTGCTTCCATAATATGATTCCTTGCCTCATGAATTTTTAAAATGTTTAATATGCTTATTTTCTAAGTTGTCAACAGTTTCTTGTTTCGCTTTTGGCGGAGGTCCAACATTTAGTTGAACTTCTAGTCCTAGATGAGCTGCGTGCAAGCATACCCAGTCGAAGTGTCATTCAAGTCTCGCTGATCCTGTGTAATATTTAAAATTTGAACCAGACTCACTTTGATTATGAAATACGTTTGTCTTGGTTTTGAAAGTATGTACAGGATCAAACAGATCTTTGTCGATCCGACCAAACACTTTATAACATGTCAAGGTCAAATAAAATGGAATAGATGGACATCTCACGCCTTTTACAGTTAATAGATCTCTCCAGTGTATTGTAATCTCAAGAAATGGTGTGTTTACCACAAATGTTCTTGCATAATAAAAGCACAAAACAGTTTATTATATAACTTCCAAGCTTAAATGTGTTTGCTCACAAATTATGTGCTCAAAGTTGTGAAATATAATATTTCCAATTTGCAGAACAGACGTTTGATAAAGCCTATTGAAATGAGACAACACTAATTTAAGTTGTATATTACATGTAAAACAATCAGCATACCTGTTCACTTTGTCCTAATTCACCTAATCGCTTACACAGATAATCGCAGTTCCCAAACTAATCTTGCACAGAAAATGTGTTAATAGGTCCCAAAATGTGTTCATATCACGTACCGAAATGGTAAGGATGTTTGTCCATCCAATCAACGTTCGGAACTAGTCCAGGGTTTGTGTTTTAGAGTCCAATGATAATTGTGATATTTGCCCAGTCAGGAACCGGATGTTAATGTGTTGCATTTGGTGGCATGAGACACAGTTGTTGTTTTGACGGACACAGTCTGAAAACGGATGTCAATAATGTGCTGCGTTAGCTAATACAGTTTGTCGTTTTGAGCGAGAAAGTCTTGTGTGTCGCTTGAATTGTATGCGACAATGTGTCATTTTGTAGCAACAAAGTGTGTCGGGTATATTATTTCGCCATCTGAATGACGCAACCAATAAAAAATGGATGGAAATGTATTATTTCAAAATGATACATGAAATCGATAATGCCAAAAGGTATACTAAATTCCAATGTATAACTGACGGCTATGTTGATGATGACACAGTGACAGTGTCGTCAGTTAAATCCGTTTATGGGAAGTTTTATTTGATATCATGTGGAAATAAACCTTGAAACAATATCAGAGAAGCATTGTAAAAGTCGCTATGAGTACGAAGTTTGTGTCGGCACTCGAACGTATCAGTTCGGAAGCCTAGTGACGTTTGTTTGGTTTTGAAACCTTTAATGGAGTGCAGAAGAACCACAACTGCCAAAATGGAAGATCTCACCCCCATTTATAGGTTTTAAGAACACATTTGAGAAATGCATGACCACGTTTTTACGAATATGACTAAATATGGAAGAATTCGAAAGGATTAACATGGCGCCTCCTAGTGGAAACCAAGGGCTCAATATACACCTTAATCCTGGAGAGAAATACATAAAATTACATATTTCTGTCTGAAAATAGAAGGTAAGTGATAACAATTTATATTACTATTATGTTCACTCTGGGCTTCAATATTCTTTACCCAGATGATCGACATAAAATTATTTTTCTTTTCTTCATGGGTCATATATAAAACAAAATGTTACTACAGTTACTAGTATTTGCATTGGAAACAGGTACAACTTTACAACATGACGAGAATGCAAACAACAAAAGAAAATTATAAATTATATCAAACATTAATGATAAGTGCAATGACACTTTATAATAATATATGTTGACAGGTTATCAGGATTGTTTCAATATTGGTCCAATCTTTAAAATCCGTGTCGAGACTGTGTAATCCATGATGTTGGTTTTCAACTGATCAGTTAAGTATTTCTTATATCGTTGCTTGTCCTATGTATTTAATCTGATTGCTCACAGGTAGTTTCCACAGGTAGTATTTGACTATAGATTAGTATTTCATCCTCCACGTATATTGTACTCCTAGTATATTGTGCCATTACCAGCCAGACAGTATTGAATTTCTGAATTTCAAATGACAAGGGAAAAGGAGGCAATTAAAGCAAATATCTTTTCGAGGTATATGAGTGGCCCTTAAAATGGCCGTTATGTGTAATGTTAACATTATATTGTTAACACAGAGGACATCTCACTGATCTTCGTCTCTTCCTTAAACTTCTTCTCGCTGCTGGTCGATAGAGGTAACTCTTTAAACAACCTTGCCTCTCCACATATATTCTTCTCTTCCAAAGAGCTGTATCAGTCGTATGAGTGATAGACCATGATGATCTGACATACATGGGAAAGTCAGTACAAAATAGCATGGTAGAAAAAAGGGTAGAAGATTCTATGTTGGTCCACATCTTGTGATGAGAACAGGTGAAGCGAATGCCGTGTACTGAGGTTATTTATAGGGGAAGAACGGATCGAAACATATTGAGTTTATTCACCAATCCAAACACGCGTTACAAAAGTCTGTCACAGTCGTCCAATCTGAAGAGAGCAGTCTCTGACGTCACATTCCCTATATAGAGATACTAGCGTCTGTGCGCGGTCAATCGATGCGACAGAGTTGTCAATAATGTCGGAATCTAGGAAGACTACGAATTGGGGTGAACCAGTATTGGAGTCAGCAAGTAATGGTACAGCAGTGACTACCAAAGTCGATGGATATCTACATCCAGAAGAAGTTTATTTTAACTGGGATATTGTGGATTTTCTAACTTCACAAGAATTTGTTACGGAACCTTCGTTACCTTCTGCTTCTTAATTACTCGTCGATGAATTTAAGCAGAGACAAAAAGAAGAATTGGAACGATGTTTACAACAGAAAGTAGAAGAACAAGCTTTTTTCCTTAAACAGCTGGAAGAAGATGCAAGGAGGAAACACCAGGAAGAAACAGTAGCAGCAACAGAGAAGAAAGAAGACCAAGGACAGAAAGAGAATCGTGAAAATCAAACGGTCACGACGGTACCTTTAGATATTTTAGCAGAGTTAATCAGTCTGAAACAAATGTATCAGACGTCTTTATCACGACCGAAGAGAAAAAGACCTCGAGCTAAGCAACCCAATGTATCTGTGACTACCTCTGCCATACCACCGTTAGTGATTTCTACCAAATCATCGACAGGAACCACCAGTCCAGAAGTACGCCTTGACCGTGGCAAAGGCTTAAGACCTCTAAAGATGGTTCTCCCACACTTGCGGGTTCGGGGTTGTACAATTGGCCCGACGTGCCTCGCCACGCGTCGTAAAAGGCAACTAAGTAGAGGCAACCTTCTCTGAGACGGGTATTCGAGATGGGCCCGGTCTCGAGAAATCGGCTGGTCACGCCGAGCCGTAGGACTTTGTTTTACTTACTCATCTTCTCTTTCTTTCTTGTATCTCTCTTGAAACCACCGTTGCCCCTAAAATCTGTTCCTTTAGCTGTCACTTTCCCAAGTTTTAGAAGACTTCCTAGAAGGCCGTATCATGAAAATGAAAACATTATTTGATATTCCAGTGACCTCATTCGCCCACACTACACTGAATTCGTCCAAAGGCGTAATGTGATGTCGTGACTTGGCTGGAGACACCGACACAGATATCATCGAAGGGATGAAACATGAAGGTGTCACTGCAGTGCGAAGAATACGTATTAAACATAATAACATTCTGCAGGACACCAATATGTTTGTACTCGCCTTTAATAAACCGACAGTGCCCAAAGTGGTCAAGGTTTTGTTTTTACAGGTAAAGGTCGAGATCTACATTCCAAACCCCCTTCGATGCTGTAAATGTCATAAATACGGCCATCACGAGGACCGATGTTCCAGAGCCACGGTATGTGGCCGATGCGGAGACCACTCCAATCAGGAAGCTGATTGTAGAGCAACTCCGCATTGTGCCAACTGTGGCAAGGAACATCACGCCAGATCCAAGGATTGTGATACATGGAAACAGGAGAAGGACATTTAGAGGGTAAAGTTTACCTCGAACATTCCCAACCCAGAGGCCAGAAAACGTGTCCATGCAAAAACATCCCTTTCTGGCCCATCCTTCTCCACAGTTGTAAAACACAATCCAAAAAGCACCAAGGACGTGCAAACACAAACGGATCAGCCCGATTCAACCACAAGTGCCAATATCCCTAATTATAAGCCACAGAAAAGCACATCAACTCAGACAACATTTAATAACAATCCACCACCAAAACAGAAACACAAACCACAAACAAATAAGCCGCAAAAGGGGTCAGATGACCCGATTAAACTGTACAACCGGTTTGGAGACGTTGAGACAGAGGCGTAGCGATGATATTTTGCGCCCGGGGACACACTATAAAATTGGCGCCACAGCGATCTTGTTACAGATTTATTACTCTCGTTTTCTTATTATAATGTAACGTTGCAAGCCTCATTTTGGCTCCACTGTACATTGGCGTCCGGGGACATATGTATCCCCTGCCCCCCCCCCCCTAGCTACGCCTCTGCGTTGAGAGCATGGATGCAGAAGAAACTGCTCCATGTACTCAAAGTAGCTCCAAACCTAGTAAAACTAAATATACTCCCGTACTTCCTCCAGACAAATAACAACACATACTTCCTCCGCGAATAGTTGAACCTAACTCTAGAATCTCCTGCATAACATTATAATGAAGAACACCATCATACAATGGAACTGTAGAGGACTTAAAGCTAACTACAATGATATTTTGCTTTTAAATGAACACGATACTAAAGTGCTATGTCTACAGGAAATATTCCTGAAAGAGACAGATAAAATTACATTTAAAAACTTTTCCCTGTTTAACGCGTAGTTTAAAAACGTTGACAGGGCCTCAGGACGAGTCTCTATTGCTGTGAACAATAGAGCCCCTCACAGAGTCATTCTTTTAAGCACATATTTACAAGCCATTGATGTAACTGTCACTCTACATCGAGTGATTACTTTTTGTTCCATTTACTTACCACCGAACACCAACCTAGTACAAAATGAAATAGACGATCATGTTCAACAACTTCCCACGCCCTTCGTTTTTCTCGGGGATTTAATGCCCATTACATTCTATGGGGATCAAATCAGATAAACGACAGAGGCCATAAAGTAGATGATTTCATTTCTAGACACGATATGTGTCTATATAACACTAACTCACCAACATATTTACACCCAGGAACGGGTACATACACATGCATAGATTTGACATTTTGCTCACCCTCACTGCTTTTGGACTATGAATGGAAGGTCGCTTATGACCTTCACAGCAGTGATCACTTTCCATTCACTCTTGAAAATAAATCTAAAATTATGATGCAATTCCACAATGGAATATAAAGAAGGCAGACTTTGCTATGTTTGAAACACTATGTAAAACTAGACTAAATAATGATACAGTATTCAACGCTGTTAATCCTATTCAGCATTTTACATCCGTTCTAATTTCAATTGCAAATTAATCTATTCCCAAGCCCTCAACGAACAGTAAGAGATCGCAAAAACCTTGGATAACCAAGGAATGCAAAGAAGCCATTATACAACGCCTAGAAGCATTAAAAACATTCAACAATCGTCCATCGCCCTAAAATTTAAATAAATATCGTATTGCCCGGGCTAAAACTCGACGCACAATCAAAGAATGTAAACGTTCATCCTGTAAGAAATATATTTCTTCTTTAAACTCTCGTTCCTCAATGAAACAAGTTTGGGATACTATTCGAAAAATAAATGGAAAGAGGAAACAATTATATTCGACACCTGAAAAAAAGCAATAGTAATTTCAGTTCTAAACGTGACATGGCAAATATTCTTGCCGATAGTTTTTCGAAAAACTCATCATCATCTAATTAGTCAGATACCTTTAGAAGATTAAAATGTCAAAAAGAAAAGTCACGTTTAAAATTTACATCGAAAAACACTGAAATTTATAACCTGCTGTTTTCTTTATTGGAGCTTAGGGAGGCATTAGACAAGACCCATGTTTCATCCGCTGGGCCTGACGAAGTACATTACCAGTTCTTGAAACACCTCCCAGAATCCTCTCTGACATTACTTCTTAAAATCTTTAATGATTTATGGATTGCTGGTAATGTACATAAGAGCTGCAAAGAAGCATTAGTAATACCGATTCCCAAACCAGGCAAAGATAACAAATATCCTAACAACTATCGGCCCAATGCATTGAAAGCTGCGTATGCAAAACAATGGAACAAATGATTAATTCTCGGCTTGTATGGTACTTGGAAAGTAACAATTTAATTTCTCCTTTCCAAAGTGGCTTCTGTTCTGTTCGTAGTGCTAACGATCATCTGGTTAGACTGGAAACATTTATTCGCTACGCATTTATCAAGAAGGAACATTTAGTAGCAGTCTTCTTTGATTTAGAAAAGGCCTATGACACAACATGGACGTACGGGATATTAAATGACCTGCACGACCTGGGTTTAAAAGATCCGTCTGCCGTGTTTCATCTCAAATTTTCTCTCGGACAGAGAATTCAAAGTACGAGTACGCTCTACCCTCTCCGATACGCACCTGTAAGAGATGGTTGTGGCCCAGGGCAGTATTTTATCTGTGACTCTATGTAATATCAAAATCGATAGCATCACCAAGTGCTTAGCTCCCGGTGTGGCTTGCTCTTTATATGTAGACGATTGTTTAATTTGTTATCGATCAAAGCACATGCATACAATTGAAAGGCAACTTCAACAAAATATCAATAAGATCCAAAATTGGGCCAATAATAACGTTTTCAGATTTTCTAAATCGAAAACAATATGCATGCATATCTGTTAGTTATGAAGAGATCATGATGATCCTAGACTCGTGCTGGATGGAACACTTATTCCAGTTGAAGAAACAAAGTTTTTGGGTATTATCTTTGACAGAAAACTGACTTTTGTACCACACATCAAGAATTTATAAGCTCAATGCTTAAAAGCATTATATTTACTTAAAGTAATTGCGCACACTTACTGGGGTACTGATAAAAAGGTCCTCTTCAATTTGTATAGAACATTTATCCGCGCTATGCTACACTATGGATACATTGTTTATGGTTCAGCTAGGAAGTCCTATTTGAAAATGTTTGACCCATTTCATCGTTAGGGAATAAGACTCGCTCTTGGAGCATTTCGAACATCTCCATGCGAATGCCTTCTCGCGGAAGCGAATGAATCACCTTTATCGCATCGCAGAGAAATGCTTTCTTCGTCATACGCTCTGAAGTTTAGATCAAACCTTCTGAACCCTGCTGTTTTTCAACCAAAATACAGAACTTTATATGGAAATAACCCAAATGACATACCTTCATTTGGCATTAGAACATCATCCAGCCTTGACAATATCAAAATTAATCTCTCAACAGTTCAGAAAACGTTTGTCTCGAAATCAACACATTGGCTACTTAAGCAACCCAAAGTGATTTTTACGTTACACGATGGCAATAAATCGGAGACAAACCCTTCCATATTCCTGAACTCTTATCAAGAACATCTCAACGATTTTACAAATTACGCTAAATTAGATACTAAAGGATCAAAGGTTGACGACAAGGCTGCTGCAGCCTTCGTTAGTGGCAAGCACATAACCAAAGTGCGCTTGCCAAACAATGCGTCCATATTTTCAGCGGAAATCAGAGCAATAGACCTTGCTCTCAAATTTATCGAAGAGAAACGCGTCTTAAATAGTGTTATCTTCTGTGACTCTTTATCAGTGCTTCAGTCGCTACACAATAGAAAACTGGATAATCCATTATTAGTCCATCTCCTCGTCAAAAATACAGCGCTTAGTACCTCCAACAATATAGTATACTGTTGGTTACCTAGCCATATTGGTATTAGAGGTAATGAAGAAGCAGACCGTGCTGCTAAGATGGCTCTATCCCAAGAACCATCAGATTTTAAACTACCGTTTACTGATTTTAAACCTTGTATCAAAAGGTACCTGCGTCAGAAGTGGCAGACGTCATGGGATCATACAGTCAACAACAAACTTCATGCCATCAAACCAACCCTGGGGGAATGGACTCCTTCCTACAGATCTATCCGTAGGGAGGAGACTGTCATTGCAAGACTCAGAATCGGTCATTCATACATAACCCACTCCCACATACTAAAAGGTGAAGATCCACCAGAGGGCGTCTCTTGCAATGAACCATTCACTGTTAAACACTTCATGACCGAGTGTTCCGACCTGCAACCTACACGTGCTAAGTACTATAATGTACATGACATGAAGGAACTTTTTGATACTGTATCTATCACTTGTATTTTAGATTTCCTGAAGGAAGTAAATCTTTATCTTAAACTTTAACTTGTATGTCATCACCTAGTGCATTTTTATTTAATGCAAATATCACCTCTTATTTACAACATATTTTCATCAACATACACCATTTACATCTCCCGTTGATTGGGAAGCTTCATATTTTACTGTTACCAACAACTTACAATTTTATATTGAACTATTTGTTTTTTTTTATATCGCTGGTCGATATTAAACCTTTAGTATTTTTAACCATGTTTAAATACAGCCTGTTGTATGGCGCTAAATAGCCTAAAAGTGCTGGTGCGCCGTTAAATATCAATCAATCAATCAATCAACATAACCAAAGTGCGCTTGCCAAACGATGCGTCCATAGTTTCAGCGGAAATCAGACCAACAGACCTTGTTCTGAAAGTTATTGAACAAAAACGCATTTTAAATAGTATTATCTTCCGTGTCTCATTATCAGGACTTCAGTCGCTAAACCATAGAAAACTGGATAATCCATTACTAGTCGATATGCTCGTCAAAAACGCGAAGCTCAGTACCTCCTACAATATAGTATACTGTTGGCTACCTAGCCATATTGGTATTAGAGGTAATGAAGAAGCAGACCGGGCTGCTAAGATGGCTCTATCCCAAGAACCATTGGATTTTAAATTACCGTTTACTGATTTTAAACCTTGTATCAAAAAGTACCTACATCAGAAGTGGCAGGCGTCATGGGATGATGCAGTCAATAACTAACTTCACGATATCAAACCAACCCTGGGAGAATGGACTCCTTTCTACAGAACTATCCGTAGGGAGGAGGTTGTCATTGCAAGAATCAGAATCGGTCATACATACATTACCCACTCCCACATTCTAAAAGGTGAAGATCCACAAGAGTGCGTTTCTTGCAATGAACCATTCACTGTTAAGCACTTTATGACCGAGTGTTCCGACCTGCAACCTACGCTTGCTAAATACTATAATGTACATGACATGAATGAACTTTTTTATATTGTACAAATCACTTGTATTTTAGATTTCCTAAAGGAAGTAAATGTCTATTTTATATATATAACTTGTATGCCATCACGTACAATTTTTTTTATCTAATGCAAATACCACCTCTTATTTACAACATCTTATCATCTACATACACCATTTACATCTCCCGCTGATTGGGAAGCTTCATATTTTCCTGTTACCAACATTTTACCATTTTATATTTAACTATTATCGTTTTTATATCTCAGGTCGATGTTAAACCTTTCTTATTTTTAAACATCTTACCTATTGTATGGGGCTAAATAGCCTAAATGTGCTGGTGCGCCGTTAAAATTAAAACAAACAAATAAACTTTCTAATCACTTCACTGTAACGTTACGGTCACGTCTATTTAGGGCAGCATATAAAAAGGAACATTGTTCAAGGCCAATAGTTCATTTGTAACTACAACAACCAAGCGACACAAGATGAATCAGTTTAAACAGACATCATTCATGTTCGGTGACTCTCAAGTGGAGTGCGATGTTATACCCATGCGATTGCAGTGATTTCAGACGCTGTGACCTTAGCGATTCAGCAGGACATCGTGGGAAATTTTCCTATGACTACTACCCCTATATATACCATGGAAAGTGATGCTGCGCGTGTCAAACCTGAGGGATGCGAAAGCGATGCCACATGTTATCGTGGACTCCCAGGAATTTCACCGTACCTGCATTGAACTGAAGTGAGTAGCGTCGAATGTTCGTTCCCTGCGAGCTTGCCTGAATACTGTCACTTTCAAAGTCGTTTCCAAACCTTCAAAGGTAAATGGCCAAGATATATGCCTGGACAGATTCCTGAAGAATTAGAAAGGGCCAGATTTTTTTTCTTGGGCGAAGGGGATAAAGTCTAGTGTTTCAGTTATGGTGTGTCAATTTACGAGTGGGAACAGCAAGATTCCGCTTACCTGGAACATGCTCGATGGTCTCCGAATTGTCAATACCTACCTTTAGTGGGACTTAGTAACTGAAAGTGACAATACTGTACCATGTCGTTAAACAAACCAGTTTGGCTTGGAGACAAACCTAGACCAGTATATAAACGTTCTCTAATAAACAATATTCAAGGATTACCACACATATTGCAAGAGAAGATATACAAAGAAGATTGGCAGGGACATGCTAAAGACAAATCTCAATTGGTGACTGTAGAACTTTTATGTCGTGAAATTCACAAGAGGAAAGTGACACAAATCAATGAACGTGTCAGATTTCTCTGGATCAAGTCTACCTTCCACATATTCCAATTTAGTTTGTGTAGATCTGAATATTTTTTGATCATTCTTGGCTGTTACCCGGAATGGCAGTGGTCCGAAATTACACGTTATGTTAATCACTTTCGCTTTTGGAGAAGATTTTAAATAATTATGTGCAGAATATACACTTATGGTCTTTGACATAAATAAGTATAAAATAGAACAACCATGCCACAACCTTTATCACTTGTGATAAAACATATTCCGTGGAAGGATATCAATGAGAATATTCAAACGGTGGAGGATTGCGAACACTTATTACGAGAACTGTGCCCATCAATTGGGATCGAAGTGTAGTGTGTGTTTTAGTGCCTTGCTTTCTGGGATTTCGTTTACCTGTAGATTCCTTGTGGACACTTTATGAGCAATATCTACATAAACAGTATGGAGACTCGTTTAAATGTACGGAAGTAGTGTACGAGGATGTGTATGTAGCTTGTGATTTACAGACTCATTGGTTAGATGTACGTGACTGGAAAAGTTTGGGTTTTGAGGCTTGGGCAAAAGAAGCATCCCATTATGCTCAGCGTTGTGTGCGTAAATTACATCGTCGAGTGAAAAAAATCACTTTTAAACCTGTGTTAGTGACAGTGCCAGAAGAAGAATCTCTCACCGAGGTCAATCACTCCTTTCAAGACAGGACTGACATTAACATTCCCTCACAACGACCATTCCGAGAGGACACCTATGTGGCTGTACTCAATGTAGAGACTATAAGAACATTACACACTACCTCTAGGAGATGTTGGTTACCCAAACGATGTTGTACAGAGACTTATTTATATGCCACATTAATTGTTTCCATGTGTATTTTATTCCTGTATTTATCCATCTGGCTTTTATGTATTTTTGTCTTTCGTGTTGTTCTCATTTAAGCATGCATTGAAATAAACGTATCCTGAAAAAAGTATAACAACCTCTTGTCTTGTCTGTTTTAGTGTCATACCCGACAATACTATGGCTACCTCTGCTAGTCTGCTCCTTCCTTCTCGACATTCAAGGTCATTGACGATCACTTAGATCATGCTAGTTTGGAGACCTTGTATCTTCGTCATCCTTTTAACATGTTAATTGCTTGACCGAGCGGTTCAGGCAAAACCGAATTTGTCAAACGTTTGATCGAACATAAATATCATTTGATCAATCGTTCACCTCAACGCATCGTGTGGTGTTACATAGAGTGGCAATCGCCATACAGCTTCTTACAAGAAAGTCAAGGTGATTCCATTATGTTTGTGGAAGGCATTCCTAGCGAAGACGATGGGATCGTGTCTGACCTTAGTCAAACGCATTATGTCATTTTTGACGACTTGTTAGGAGAAGACGAAGAAGCAATTAAACTGGTTTACGCGTAAAGTGCATCATCGTAATGCCAGTGTCATTTACATTACACAAAATTTGTTTCATCAAAGTAAAGCCCATCGTACCATTAGTATCAATGCTCATTACGTAGTCTTGTTTTAAAGCCCTAGAGATAAATCGCATGTGCAGGTCCTAGCCAAACAGTTAGGAACACCTTGGCTGACTCATGCGTACGATGGTGCCACTCAAACCCACACGCTTATTTACTCGTGGATTTAAAACCCACCACTCCCGATTATTTGCGATTTTGTACCGATTTGTTTCACGACTGGTGCCAAGAAGGAGGACCTATCGTGTACACGTCCTCGTCGTCGACATAACAATAACATCTAAAAAGTCCATTAAACCTCGGTCACTTTAACCTTGTCTCATACATCGTCAGCGTGACGTCCCTTCAGTCTCATCTCCCCATCAAATTGATTCGTGCCTTGTACGGTATCAGTCGCGAAAAAATCCACAAATTCGTGCTCACGTCTTAGAAGACAGAATCAAAGAAGTCTTACGATGGTTTGCAGTGACAGGACGTCAATTACTGCAAGGCATCATTCATATTCCACATCAAACAAACGATTTTTTGACAGAAACAAAATAGCTTTGACGCAACTGGCTGATCCTCGCATCGACACTCAAATCAAAAAGCAAATCATTTTGAAACCTGAAGGTAGCGGTTCTCTAGGAGGTGTCATCATTCGTTCCCTTTTAAAATGGGATCCCAATGCTCCCAAAATTCACCCCAAGAAAAAAGCCAAACGAACCCCTAAGAAAATGAACAATGGTTTCAAGACCAAAGCACATAAAAAGAAAAGTCCACAAGAAATAGCTGTCACCCGCAAAAGAGGCAGTTCGGCCAATATGCAACCTTACATTCGTAAACCACGACCTGCATCACCAGTGACCTTGTTTCCAGTAGCCGCAGGATCTTCCACCTATCCGTTGAGGGTGATGCCAGCCAAATCCAATTTGTCACCAGTTCTTCCTAATTTGATAAAACATTGGAAATCTGCGTCTCCCAAAACGTGTCCTCCACCGGTGACACCCTCTTCCTCATTAGCGGCAGTAGCAGCTGCTCACCAAGTGCTTGTCCCCAAAGTTAAAGTGCAAGAAAGATCTGGCATGTTAATCAGTTTACTGGATTTGTCCAAACAAGAACTGTCCCGATTTAGTCCATTGCGAACCTCTTCAGGACGTGTGTTACCTGTCATGTAGTTGATACGACGGTACGATAATCAGTGGCGTCGCATTCCAGTATGAAATTGTCTCGAGGACAACGACGTGAATCAGTATTTTATGTGATACTTCTGAACACTCAATGATATCTCCTCAAACACGTGCACACCACAACAGTCGGTGTTCTGCCGTCCAAAAAGGAATAAGACAATCTCGTCATCATACAAGACGCTTAGCCAAACATCGATGTCATCCCCTGATAGAGACGGTCATCCCAAGAAAAGGATTATTCACCAAGGGGGAGGGATATTATTTTTATTCAAAGGTGCGAACATACAAGCCAAATCAGCTCAGAACCGAACTGATGTCTTTAGAGATGCTTTTCATGATTTAGCGAAACACGCCGTTACCTTTTTGACGAAGCGCTAGAAAAGAAGATAAAATAGGGTATGTACCAAGTCTTTGACGTCAATGTATTTCCGGAACGAACAATCAAAGATGTCACCTCGCAGAAAACATTCTTATTCACCCCACAAAATAGAAAAAAGGAAAGCCAAACGCGAAGACATGTTGGCCGTCCTGTCCAAAGTCTCTCTAACCATGCGAACAAAAATAATTAAAAGAGCCTCCAAAGATGTCATCGATACCGTGTGCGAATGCTGTTTAAATGTCTTGAAAGGCACGATACCTTTGTCTCCACAGCAGAAAAAATGCTTAGTCTAACATCGACACGTTCATCGTCAAATAGTCCAAAAGAATATACCCGTCCGTCAAAAGATAAAGATGTTGGTGCACCGCAGAGGATCTTTCCCCTTTCCTACTCCTTTGTTGACAGGCTTAATACCAAGTTTAATACAAGGGATGGGTAGAAATATGTACGATCCTTCAAGAAGATAAAAGGAACCTATGCAGCACAATAATATAAGACATAACCTTTGGAAGCCCATGGAAGGACGAAAACTGACTTTGGTCCCGTATAAACGATGGATGGAATACCATCGTTGGCAAGAACAACAAACTCTCTATTTACCACCCAATCCTCATTTAATCGGGATGTCCCATTTACAGCACGAATTGCAATCCTTGATTCATCGCAACGATTTGTCCAAAACTGAACAATCGCAAAAGTACGGTCAACTCTTAAAACGACAGATAACTGTGTAACAAACAGCTCTACCCACTCTGACCGATTTTAAGGCTCTAATGAATAGTCCGTCGCTATCACTATCTACACCCCACTATTACCCAAGGAAGAAGAGACCCATGATAACTTTCAAACGCCCACTGCCACTCCCATTCCGAGTAAGATTGCAGCTTCCTGTTGACCCCTTCCCCCACGCCCAAACGAGAAGAACTCAAAACTTGGGTTAAAAAGATGATGACCACTCCTCCTTCGACAGAAGTAGAAAGAAAGAAAGGAATCCAGAAGTGAGAAAAGAAAAGAAAACCAAAGCTATCCCATTACCTCCACCACCACCAGTACCCTCAACGTTTACTCCTGCGGCACATCGGACACGTAACACCGTTTCCAAACAGACCCCATTTCGCCCCACCCAAGCCGGTATCGTCGAAGAATGGGCACCTTATTAACAAAACCATGGAAAAGGTGTCAGCCAGCATTTACTACGACCCAGTCCACCCTGCAGGTTACGGAGGCGTTCAGAAATTGTAACGTGCTGCTAAAGCTCGTCAAAAAAACCCGTTTACATGAAGTACAACAACGGTTAGAAGAACAATCTACGTATACGTTACACAAACCCTTTCAACGGGAATTTCACAGATGTCGCACTCATGTGGAAGGCATCGATCATCAATGGCAAGCCAATTTAGCCGATGTAAATTAGCCACCTACAATCTTGGCTACAAATATTTGTTTTGTGTCATCGACGTCTTTTCTAAATTTGCCTGGGTCGTACCATTGACTTCCAAATCGAGCGGAGAGTTAGTACGAGCCCTGCAACTGGTGTTGAACCAATATGGGCGTCACCCTCTTCGATATCAAACCGACAAAGGCACAGAATTTCTGAACGAAGCTTTCCAATGAGAATTAAGGAAATGTGTCAATCATTTTTTCACCACCGAAAATCCTGAAACCAAAGCTAGCATGGTGGAACGTTTTCAACGTACCTTGCAAGAATGCATGTGGAAATATTTTACGCATCAAGACACTCAAGTACATCGATGTCTTATCGCACTTAGTCCAAGCCTACAACCAATCTTACCATAGAAGCATTGGAGGTGCCCCACAAGATGTAACACCTGACAACGAAGTGACTTTTTGAGCGTATGTTTGGTACGTCCCGGACTATGGCTGTCCCCAGGAAAGGTGGATTGTTAACCACTGGAGATTGGGTTCGCATTGACAAAACCAAATGCACTTTCGACAAAGGTTACTTACCCAACTGGACCAGCGAATTATTTCAAACAATAAAGATGACGACGTGTACGAGATTGAAAGTATTCTCGAACGAAGAACCCGTAAAGTAGAAAAACGTCGTGTCAAAGAAGTCAAAGTACGTTGGAAAGGATATCCTCCTAGTTTTGATTCTTGGATTGACGCTTCGCAAGTCATCGACTATAAAAAGGAGTAACCATCATGCCCTTCAATACATCTTCATCTACCACAGTGACTACTCATTCACCCAATTCTTCTCTGCAAGATTTACGAAAGCAACCCTTGTGTGTGTGGTGTGGAGAACGTGTCCTTAAAACGCAAATCGTCTTTTTCTGTCAAATCGTTATGGTGTATTGTGTCATCGGTGCAGCCATTGCTAATTTGAGTTTACAGCAAGGAGACAAAGAATTGTGGACCATTTTTAATCAGCAGTTGCATCGGTTATCTTCTTTCCAATCCTTCCCTGAAATACTCTTACAACGGGAACAATAGTAACAACATTGGGAGCCTTGCGTTCACCGTCAGTCATTCTCCTAACAGTCACCCTTTCAATCACAATTTTAATTTAGACAATCCTTTAACCTCGAGTGACTCCTCGGACAAAAGAAAACGTTGGAATTATGAACAACAATATTAACCAATTATACTTAACGTTACCCAGTGACAATTCCAAGGAAGGTGTTTCCTAACAATACGTTGTTCTGTTACACGGCTAAATTACCTCAAGCCATTCATTTGGATCAAGATGCCCATTGGGAAGCGGCTTTAGTGGAAATGATACACCAGACAAAACTCAAAAACATCGTTGAAAATCAAAACAGTTTTTCAGTATAAGTGTATGACGAGCAATTGAAACAACATTTAGACGAACCCATCACTGTCAGTGACACGATAAAAACACAGGACCCCAAAACTAAGCGGTCCACCTATCTGTTAACCATTCCTACAGGCTATTATTTTAGTGGTCAACATTTAGTGGCTACACTTGCTACCAGGTTCAATACTGTGCTTGGTAAAGCCATGGACAAAGCCAGAAAAGTGTTACCTTTGAGTACAATAAAGTGGCTCGTCGCCTAATGATCAAATTTTCAGAGGACAAAATGATGGTCATTACCTTTTGTCCTGAACTGTATGATATTTTCGGTGGAGTCTTCAGGTTGGAAAAGACAAAAAAAAAGAATACCAGCTGTGACCAGTAACTTGGATTTTGCGAACTATTTTCGATTCCCTGTAGAAATGAACCAAAGACTCAACATGATGTTTGTGTACTCCGATGTGGTGGAGTACAACGTGGTAGGACACACCTCTGTACCGTTACTGTGTGTCATTCCTTTCAAAGTGGATTCTGCCTCAACCGCTGACGAGAAAAGTGGAAATACCTATCATGTGTTACGTGCTTAGGCTCGAATAAGCAGCAACACAGAAAGAGTGAAAATTCAATTTATTAATTACAAATATTTTCATAAGAGAAAATAAATAAACTTACGGTTTTAGAGAATAAAGTCCAAAAATAATCCAATATAGAAATTCACAAAAATAATCCACTAATGGAATTGCAAGAGTCCTGATAAATAAATGTCCTAATAGTTCCCGGTTCGAATCTTGACGATGTAATCCAATATGGAGGACAATGTCACGTGATTTAGTTCTTGTTTTTTTTAATATTAATCCAAATTTAAATCAATGAGCAAATATTCTATTCCAGATAAATAAAATAATTCCTCTTGTTCCAACGAATTGACACAATTTACAGTACACGGTAATTACAAATAACTCAAAAAGAAGACACAACTTAATATTATAAAAGCCCAACATCTACTAAATAGCTCTCTCCTAAAGCATTGTTTATATCTATGTTTATTACGTAAACAAGGGATCACGTGATCCAGAAGGTCACAGAAAGAACGTAAACACGTATGCATGGAATGACCTAAATGAAAATCAGCCATTTGTCACCCCCCCCCCCCCCCCAAGAACTAAAAATAAAAAGTTGTCCTTGAAATTCATCCCGACTCCTCTTTGGCGGATTCAGCTCCCATCGAATTTGAAATCAAAGGGCAACCCGAATACTACATCGATCTGAACAGCAGTTACTTGTATTTTGAAAGTGAAAGTGATCACAATGGACAACTCCGTGCCGGCGGCCGATGCCCGAGTAGCTCCTGTCAACAATTGTATGCATTCCTTGTTCAGCGATGTGGATTTGTACATGAATAATAAACTGGTCAGCAGTAGCATGGATACTTACCCTTACCGAACGTACCTCGACAATCTCTTGACGTACGGAAAAGAAGCCAAGAACACTTATGTAGATGCTTACGTGGTATGGAAACCTGACACAGCAGATGATAATAAGTTTAACGGCACAGCAGATGAGGATTCTTACAATGACGGTTGTAACGACCGTCGAAAGAAAATTCTGCAAGGACGTAGGTTAGAAATGTTCGATCGTTTGCATTTGGACATATGGTTTCAAGAAAAGTATTTGCTGAACGGTGTGTATATTCGCTTGAGACTGAATTTTAGCAGTACTGCTTTCCATTTGATGGCTCATGCCACCGAATACAAAACCATTATTCAATAAGCCAGGTTATACGTGCGTCGTGTGGACGTGTTACCTAAAGTGGGAAATGATATCAGTCACACTTTGAGCAGAACGACAGCCAAGTATCCGATACGACGCGTGGAAGTAAAAACTTTCACCATTGCAACTGGACTCCGATCGAAGATCATCTGTTCCAAGGACAGTTGCCCAAACGTTTATTCATTGGTATCGTCAGCAATGCAGCCCTCAACGGTGCCCACAATGAAAATCCTTTAAAGTTTAAGCACTGCAAAGTATCCAAAATCGAAGTCAGTCGCGACGGCAAAACTTTGTGTACCCGACCCTTTGAACCCGACTTTGCCCAGAATAATTACTTGAGGTCGTACTTGTCGCTGTACGAAGTCACAGGACAGTTAGGAACCAACACTGGTCACGGCGTTACCTACGACGATCATGCAGGAGGTTACACTTTGTGGGCTTTTGATTTCACTCCAGACCAAGGCAGCGACGAGGGACATTTCCACCTTATAAAATCTGGGCAACTGCGTGTGGAACTTGCTCGATAAATTCATCACATCGAAGCTCTCTTGGCCAAGAGTAAGGAGACGAAGCAAACAAACAGTTACTTGACAGACCTTTTCAAGCAAAAAGTCTGCATTGAATTGATGACTTGTCATCACCTGTGATAAAAAAAGAAAAACAAGACCACAAAAATTGAATACCTAGGAACTTTATTAAACCTGACATTGACCAACCTCCACATGTCACTTGACATACCTAGTTTACAAAATTGATAGGGAAAACACCAAATGTACACTCTGTACTAGACAAAAATTGGAATGTTAGGATGTTAGGAAAAAATATAACTTGAAAGATTGACTCAATTGCACTGGTGGCTTACACATTATCGGTATAGGGTGTCCACTAGCAACAACTGGACTCGATTTGATAAGGCTAGGGCGTGCAAGAAGAACGACATCAAAGTGCCAGTTCACAGATCCTTTTCCTCCTTCTCCGCTGCCTGACTCAAACACCAGCAAATGACTAGATGTGGAAACCATTTTTCACTAGTCATCATTTGGTGCCATTGCACCTCTAGCTCTGCATCATCCGATTGGTTGATAGGTTTGAGTTCGTGGCTGTTCTGTTCCCACTCACCTAGGTCTTTCATTCATGTCGATAGCCCCTTATAGGGGTGCGGCATGACGACTAAATTAAATAGCATACTATGTATGCATACACGCCCGTGGGGATGTGGCATCATTCTTTCCTCACGGGAAAATCTAAATCACTACCATATTAATTGGTAGTGTAAAATAGTGAACAAATGACCCTTCGTGGTCGGTTTCACTTAAAACCATAATTCATTCATTCGTGTTTGATCATAGAGGTGTTTTCTTTCACGTCCGCGCTTGCCAAATATAGAGAAGCACTCGTCAGTCTGGCTACCAAACCAAACTAATATGTTCTCTTACAAAAATAGGATCACCAACTACATACCCTCATTTTTTATTAGAAACCAACCCCAACCCAAATTTAACCAACGAAGTTATTTTAATATTTATAAACGAAATCGATAAAATAGAATGATTTGGAGAGCGATTAGGGTGTGTGAGACTACATGATGGAGCTGCATAATACACTGGATAGCCCTTATGGCTAGTTGTAAGACACCAGTTGTACATTGTACCATCATTGTGGAATCACACACTTCCATCGATTTTCTAACATCTATTCTCAAATTTTATATTATTCTTAATTATTCTATTCTCTCCATACTCTATTCTATTCTCTTATATGGTATATTATATATCACAATAGAAATATCTTTATTAAACCTACGGGCTTATAATGGTTTAATAAGCACTTATTTCGGCAAACAGGCTCTAGGAATCATACTAGAGGTACCTGGTTTGAGTCCATACAAATAAACAGTCCGGTTTATGTCTGTGTGACTCTCAATCAAAATAAATAACCATGCTTATTAACCAATTTTAACTCGCACTAGAGCGGCATAAATTTTACATAGATTTATACAGAACCCCAAAATTAGAATTATAAGGTGGCTTAAACCCAGAGCTATCAGGACCAGCTGCACAATGAGGTAACTAAATAGAATAAATATTGTACATAGATCCCTTAAATTAGAATTATAAGGTAGCTTAATCCCAGAGTCATCAGGGCCGACTGCGCAATGCGGTAACTAAATAGTTAAGAAAAATAGGAAAACAAAAATTTTAATTGATAAGGTGGCTAAATCCCAAGCCATCAGGGCCCACATTAAAAAACAATATTAACTATACCATCTATTACTTTTCCTTATTTAAACAGCACAAATGATTACATGATTATTTAAAAATTTATTTAAATACGTCAGACGATGCATAAGACGCAGGCACTCCCTTTCCAGACAGTCCAATCCGCCTTTTCCTCCGCCTGACATTTAACAACACTGCCAACGAATGTGTGTATCCATTCCCATTCGTTGATAGACTTAGAATTGTATCCCGTGAGATAGAAATGTCTCGAAATCGGATCATTTAAATAGCACCGAATGGTGCATTAATGCGTAGGGAGGTGTGGCACCATTCCACCTCCCTCGAACAAATTAATTAGCCCCAAATGGGTTTTTAAAAAGTCGTACATGCCCATATGGGCGAACACGACTCAAATTTAACTGGATAGGTTAGGTCTGGCTACCTATCGTTGGCACATCAACCCAAAGAAAATGTACAGACTCAACAAGCTTAGGGAGCTTCAGATGCACCTGGATAATGCTTGACGTCTCCTGGACGAGCTGGCTATGGAGGCCATAGCAGAACAGGCCAGTATTGAAGAAGAAGAGGAGAGAAAAAAAAAGAAGAGGAGAAGGAAATGAAAATAAAAATCTTGCCTCACCTTATCATGAGTAAAGTGACACAAATGGTGAAGAGACCTCCACAGACACCACAACCACTAGAACCGCTACCAGTACAGGTGAATGTGAATGATAACAGGAGGCCACAACATCCACGCCTGTGACATAGGAGAAGAGAGGGAAGTTTTCACTATCAATCAAAGTGAAGACTGGGAGAGTGAGGCTACTCATTCACCCTCTGCGCTCCCAATAACGAGTTAATTGGGAGAATAACGAGCCGACGTTGTGTGTGCGGTGCTAGACCTGGGAGATGTCAACATTAGCCAGGTGCAATTTGAAGTTGGAAAAAACAGCCCTTTTGAGGGCTAAACAAATGTCTAGAAAAGAGACTGTTCAAATTGCCAATTGGTATGAGAGAGGAGTAGTGTCATTATAAACGCTGACTCTTTTCTGATATAATAGTGTGTGTGTGTGTGTGTGTGTTCGCGTGCGTTTGTGTGGATGTTAGAATATATGATATTTGATAGTAGATTATGTGGTTTGTTTTGGCTGCTTCCCTGTGTGTGGATAACAGAAAAGAAAAACAGCTACGTCTCACACAGTAGTCAAGAACCCGGACCATCAGAACACATATCGGATAGAGAGATGGAAGAGATAAACAAAGCAATTAGTGAGGCTGATCGGGTTGAACGTTACGGAAGGGAATACAAACAATGGCAAACAAAAGCAGCAAAAACAAGGCAAAGGGCATATGGAAATGGAAATAAATAAGATAAAGGGAAACAACCAATGAAAGGCCTACAAAAAAATCAAAAGTACCAAACACGCCAGCACGAAGAATGACAAGAATAGCAAACTAAAAACAATTGTGCAAAATGAAAAAACAGCACCAACGATAATATTGGCAACACCATCCAAAAATGTAGGTACACAAAAAATACCTCTAAGAACAAACACGACAATAAGAATCAACTAACAGGAGATAACAACAAGCAAAACATGTATCAGCAACATAAAAAACAAAGGAAAATGGGCAATCACCAATACTAGTACCATGCACCAGAACACATTATCTTGATAGCCAGTGTAAATGCGAGACTGCTACGCATTAGTGACAGGAGCCTAGCTAACGCACTCATACAACATGGCGGAGAGTTTAGGATTGTAAGACCACCCAAGGATTATATCATAATACAGTGCAACACATTGAAACAAGTCTGCAAATATGTGAAAATCTCAACCATAGCAGGGCTCCCAGTACAAATGACAAGGCACAAAGTCACAATCAAAAATCACAACAATAACAAAACAAGCACAACTCAAGAAAAGGATAAAATCCACCCAAAGACCATATTTAGCAAACCAAGCTAAGTACAAAGCAATCCTTAAACTACCTCGAACAATGGTGTGGAAAACGCAAGAAAATCTTGAATATGACCTCAAATTTTACAAAATAACTTCCAAAAGGGTTGTCATATTAAGTAATCATCCAGGAATGGAAACGTCAACAATCCTACTAGAATTCCAACAACCCCCACCAGCACACGTCAGGACTGGACCACATGGAACTAAAGTAAAACTACAGCATGACATCAACAAAACCTGATACTGCAATAATTGCTGTAAATGGGGTCACTTTACCCAAGATGTGGAAAATGTGGCGGCAAACACACAGGAGCATGCCTTATCAAAATACCAAAGTGTGCTAACTGTAGGGCTGATCACAAATCATATGTTACCCAATGCCCCATAGCAGTACAAGAAAACGTTATCATTCGACTAATGGATCAACAAAACATCTATAATCAAGCCAAGAAACAACAGATGCAAACGGAAATCATACCTAAAGCAAAAAAAGGCATAAGCACAATCCAAACCAAAAACAACTAAACAAAGTCATGACAAAGATACAACAAGGCAAGCTTCAAATCAGGAAAAAAACACTAATACCGGCGAGAATGAGAAACCTAGATACAACCGCAAACCCAGAGATATTTTTCAATAGAACAACCATTGACACCTATTTAAAAAAAACTACAAAAATCAATCAGCAACCAAATGAGGAAGGACCGAATTACTAAAGATGAATTTATTAGCAATATATATGTAACAAATACTGGACTACCTAGAATCACACCAGGGAGAGAGCTCAACCCATCATGAATAAATCAACAACAGAAAAAATATTAACAACAGCATAAACAATGGATACTGGAAATAAAAATAATGATTCGGCTAACAAAACAAAAATCAAGACCCCAGACAAGTTACTTATAAGGCAATGTAATTGTAGAGTGCTACATAAAACCTATGGAGAACTAATCTCAGCAATCCATGGAATCATCACCAAGCCCAAGATCATCTGTCTTCAAGAAACTCTACTTAAGGAAACCAGTACAAACATTTCTTAAAATAACAGGCTATCAAACTACATTCTTCAAACACAGAAATACCGGCAAAACAGGAGGAGGCCTAGCCATATATGTACATGACACCATCACAGACGCAGTAGAGGAAGTTATTAATGTTAACTCAACATAAACACTAATTGAATTTCAAAAAATTGTCTTTAGAGTAGCAGCAAAAAGAATACATCTGTACAACATATATGATCAGGACAGAGGCGTAGCTAGAATGTTTGGAGCCCGTGGACAAGATTCATTTATACGTTTCCGGGTTCTTCCTCCACCGATAATACTGGCCGCCATGTATAGCCTATTGTGTGCTAAAAAATGGCGTTAAACTCTACAATAACAGCTATAACAACAACATTTAACGATGGTAATTAACATTGGTATATACGGTCTAAAAATGCCAGATGTTAACTCGTGTAAGTTTCTTTCGTGTGAATGGCATTGGAGTTAAGCATTCGTAGTGTGACATTCTATTTAGTGAAGATGCGAATTCTTTATAGAAAATTAATTATTTTGTCACAACAATAATTCACAGGTGATGCAACAGAACATGTAGGACTTTTCTTCTTCGGAAGAAAATGAAAATCGAGGACATAATGTGATGATTGGGAATTTTCAGCAGAAATCAGCGGTAGTTTACAGCAAGTGTGTTAAAACAGTAGTTACTTTTAAGAATATATTGTCTTTCAATTAATCCCCAAGTAAAATGTTTCTTCTTTAGTTTCCACTATTTAATTCTGTTTTAAAATTCAAGTCATGTCAAGATGAATGTTATAATTGAAATTATATTTTGGAAATTTATTTGCATCGGCACCGATTATTTCTGCCGATACCGATTATACCGATTGTTCTAATAATCGGACGGATTATGAGTACGGGCAATTAATCGGTGCAGCTCTAATGAAATGCTTAATAATTATTTTAAATAGCTGTAGAGTCCATTATGATACAGTGAATAGCACTGAACATAATGCAGAGATAGAACCAAATAAAGAAAAAAACAAAAACAAGTCATTTGGCAGTACAATTGGTGTCCAGCAAATTATTAAAAATGTGCCCAGGACTGATTAAGATGATATCTGAAGAAAATGATGTGAATTGGAGGCCAGGTATATAGTGATGTTCCACGTGCACCCATTGACTTGTCTGAGACTAGAGTAGATTATTACTGAGGCTGAAAGCAGTTGTATGCAATGCACTATAAAAACTATAAAAATTGTTTGCATTTTTTAAATTATTCTCTAACTTACCTCAACTAAATACCAAAATCAATTTCCACTATAAACTACACATGCTTTGTTTTGAATTTACATGGCAACCAAAGTACTGGGCTTAGCAATGTAAACTTTGAAATGGCAACTAAAATGTTCAAGTAGGTTGTCCTATGGTTATAAATGTTTCTGAGGTACTTAGAATGCACAAGAGGTTTTCATCTTCTGATCTCTGAATTACACAGGCCATTGGCAACCTTCTATACATAGTAGGAAAAAAAAGATATACATTTTTGGGGTCGTGTTGAGATTCCAGTCAATTTTGTATGTTAGTTCCAGATAAACTCATGATTGGATCTTTCAATAATAAAAAACAGATAAAAATAACTGTACAAAGAAATACTGGGGGACTAGATGAAAGTAAAAGATCAACCAATTACTAAATATAGTATTACATGCATTTTCAAAATGTGACATACAAAACTGGTACTCAATAAATAATGTTTTTAAATTCAGTTTAGAAATGACCTGCTTACTTTTGGGATATCATCTTCCATTAACTAAGAATTGATATTTCCACACAAATTCTTGTGATATACACAAAAGTAAATGAATTCAGAACCTTTTTTTAGGTGGGCTGTAAGCACAAATAAAACAATTCAAAAACAAATTCTCGAATGAAGAAAGGAAGACAAGAGTTTTGAGATCAGTAATAACGTTTAGTAATGGCTTGATGGTCTTAAACTAACAGAAATGATCAAAACAACTTTTGTAAAACTAAGCAATCCCAAAAATACACGAAGTAAATTTAAAACAAATTAATTCTCAAAAAAGTCCAAAATGTTCTATCAAAAGTCCTAAATAATAAAGTTCTAATTGAAGTCCTGTAATCTCAAACTGACTGATGTGCCAGTAATAAAATAATCCAAGATATCATTCTCTTAATTCACTATAACTACAAATTAATGTTTCAGACCAAGATTATTTAACACTTTGTAATGCCAGTAAATAATTTAAATAGTTATTTGCACCAAAACTAAAATCAGAATATGACAATAAGACTGATTTCACCATAGATATTAAAATAGGAATGAGTAATTTTTGAAATATCCAACATTGATATTGTTACGTATATTTGATTTAAATCATTTATTTTTAATTGTCAGATCCAAATTTGTCATTGTGGGTTAAAAATTCATTAATTGGGAGATTATTCTAGAAAATCTCTATGACTTTTGCTTTTCTTGTAAATAACAAGTGTTGGCCTCATTCTCTGACCTTGCTTCAGAGTGATAAACAAGCCTTAGAAATGATTGGTTGTTTTCCAAGAACATCTTTTCATTTTTAGTTCGGGGGGGGGGGGGGGGCGGGGTGAGGACTGGCTGATTCTTATCTGGATCTTTCCGTACGTACGTGTTTAAATGATCGTACGTTTGTTCTATGACCTTCCAGAAAATCACTTGATCCCTTGTTTACGTAAAAAACAGAAATATAAAACATGTTTTAGGAGCGAGCGATTCAGTAGTTAGTCTGGGCCTTGGAATATTAAGTTGTGTCTTCTTTTTTGAGTTATTTTTTAATTACCGTGTACGGGAAATAGTGTCAATTCGTTGGAGCAAGAGGAATTATTTTATTTATCTAGAAAAGAATATGTGCTCATAGATTTTCATTTGGAAGATTTGACTAAATCGCGTGACATCCTCGTCCATATTAGATTACGTCGTCAAGATTTGAACCGGGAACTATTAGGACATCTATTTATCAGGACTCTTGCAATTCCATTAGTGGATTATTTTTGTGAATTCTATATTGGATTATTTTTGGACTTGATTATCTAAAACCGTAAGTTTATTTATTTTCTCTTATGAAAACATTTGTACTTAATAAATTGATTTCCCCCTGCGGGTTCGGGGTTGTAGAATTGGCCCGACGTGCCTCGCCACGTGTCGTAAAAGGCGACTAAGTAGAGGCGACCTGTTTGCCGTGGGTTGCGACCCGTGTCGGAGGAGGAAAGGATCCTGGTAGTTGAGCGGAGGCTTTTCCGATGCAATACACTACTTTGGCCTCTACTTCTCTTAGACGGGTGGTCGAGATGGGCCCGGTCTCGACAAATCGGCTGGTCACGCCGAGCACTGGGAGGTCTCTCTTTACTGGATCACCTTCTATATCTTTATTGTATCTCTCTTGATACCACCGTTGCCCCTTCATTCTATCATTCTAGCATTCATTTTCAAAAAGTACTAGAGGACCTTCCAGATAGCGGTGGCTTAACGGGTCAATCGGGAGGTAATTTTGCCGATCCTAGGTAATTTTATCTAACGAGTATAGCATCTGTGTATCCCTGGCACTTGAAAAGTGTCCCCTTGTTGGGCTCCATGGTGGGCGGGGAGCATGGGTGCTGAAACTTTAAAACTAAATCATGGAAAATTCAAAAAAAAAACCAAAACAAACGAACGAAACCACTATCCGACTCTGATGAAGAACCATGTGGTGTGGAGTCATTCCCACGCTTCATGGTCATACAATCAACAGATGCTGAAAAACAAATTGCTGCACTATCTCCGTTTGTTATTGAAAAAACTTTAATGGGTTTGATCGGCACACCAAAAGGTGTCAAGAAATTGAAATCGGGCTGTCTTCTCGTTGAATGTGAGCGAAAAAGTCAAACTGAAAATCTGAAAAAGATGAAAACATTCTTCAACATTCCAGTAACCTCATTCGCTCACACTTCATTGAATACGTCTAAAGGCGTGATGCGGTGTCGTGACTTGGCTGGAGTCAACGACACAGATATCATCGAGGGGATGAAACATGAAGGTGTCACTGCAGTACGTAGAATACGTATTAAACGTAATAACACCCTGCAGGACACCAACACATTTGTACTCACCTTTAATAAACCGACAGTGCCCAAAGTGGTCAAGGTTGGGTTTCTGCAAGTAAAGGTTGAGATTTACATACCAAATCCTCTTCGATGCTACAAGTGTCAGAAATACGGCCATCACGAAGACCGATGTTCCAGAGTCAAGGTCTGTGGCCGATGCGGAGACCACTCTCATCAGGAAGCTGATTGTAGAGCAACTCCGCACTGTGTCAACTGTGGCAAAGAGCATCACGCCAATTCTAAGGATTGTGATACATGGAAACAGGAGAAGGAAATTCAGAGGGTAAAGTTTTCCTCCAACATACCCTACCCAGAGGCCAGAAAACTTGTCCAGGCAAGAACATCCCTTCCTGGCCCATCCTTCTCCACAGTTGTGAAACACAACCCCAAAATCACCAAGGACGCACAAACACAGACAGATCAGCCCGATTCAACAAGTGCCAACATCCCTAATTACCAACCACAGAAAAGCACAGCATCAACTCAGACAACATTTAATAACAACCCACCACCAAAAGCTCAAAAAAATAAACAAAAACAACAAACAAATAAGCAGCAAAAGGGGTCAGATGACCCCATTAAACTTTACAATATGTTTGGAGAACTTGAGAGTATGGATGCAGAAGAAACTGCTCCATGTACTCAAGGTTCCTCCAAACCTAGCAAAACCAAATATACTCCCGTACTTCCTCCAGACAAATAACAACACATTTTCTCCGCGAATAGTCCTACCTAGATCCAGAATCTCCAGCATAACTTTATAATGAAGAACACCATCATACAATGGAACTGTCGAGGACTGAAAGCAAACTACAATGATATTCTTCTGCTTTTAAATGAACATGATCCCGCTGTACTATGTTTACAGGAAACATTCCTGAAAGACACAGATAAAATTACATTTAAAAACTTTTCCCTGTTCAACACGTACTTACAAAACGCTGACAGGGCCTCAGGAGGAGTCTCTGTTATTGTGAACAATAGAGCCCCTCACAGAGTCATTCCTTTAAATACAAATTTACAAGCTATTGCTGTAAGCGTCACTTTACATCGAGTGATTACATTTTGCTCTATTTACTTATCACCAAACACCAAACTAGTACCAAATGAATTAGACAATATTGTTCAACAACTTCCCACACCCTTCATTTTACTCGGGGATTTTAATGCCCATAACATCCTATGGGGATCGAATCACATAAACGACAGAGGCCATAAAGTAGAAGATTTCCTTTCTAGACATGATCTGTGTCTATATAATACTAACTCATCGACATATTTACACCCAGGAACGGGTACGTACACGTCCATTGATTTAACAATTTGCTCTCCTTCATTGCTTTTGGACTATGAATGGAAGGTCGCTGATGACCTTCACAGTAGTGATCATTTTCCAATCACTCTTGAAAATAACACTAAAATTGATGACGCAATTCCACAATGGAATATAAAGAAAGCTGACTGGGCTTACTTTGAAACACTATGTCAAACTAGACTAAATAATGATACAATATTCAACGCTGTTAACCCTATACAGCATTTTACTTCAATTCTAATTTCAATTGCAGATGAATCTATTCCTAAGTCCTCACCGAACAGTAAAAAACCGCAAAAACCTTGGGTAACCAAGGAATGCAAAGAGGCCATTAGACAACGCCGAGAAGCATTAAAACAATTCAACACTCGTCCTACGCCCGAAAATCTAAACAAATATCGTATTGTGCGGGCTAAAACACGACGCACAATCAAAGAATGTAAACGTACATCCTGGAAGAAATATGTTTCTTCTATAAACTCTCGTTCCTCAATGAAACAAGTTTGGGATGCTATTCGCAAAATAAATGGAAAGGGTAAACACAATTCTATTCGACAACTGAAAACAAACAATAACAATTTTAGTTCGAAACGTGACATAGCAAATATTCTTGCCAATAGTTTCTCAAAAAACTCGTCATCATCTAATTATTCAGAAACCTTTCGAAGATTAAAATCTCAGAAAGAAAAGTCACGTTTAAAGTTTACATCTAACAACTCTGAAAGCTATAACCAGCTGTTTTCTTTAATGGAGCTTAGGGAGGCTTTAGACAAGGCCCACGATACATCCGCTGGGCCCGACGAAGTCCATTACCAGTTTTTGAAACACCTGCCAGAATCTTCTCTGACATTACTACTGAAAATCTTCAATGATTTATGGATTGCTGGTAATGTACCTAAGAGCTGGAAAGAAGCAATAGTAATACCGATTCCCAAACCAGGCAAAGACAGCGAAGATCCTAACAGCTATCGGCCCATTGCACTCACAAGCTGCGTATGCAAAACAATGGAACGAATGATTAATTCTCGGCTTGTATGGTACTTGGAAAGTAACAATTTAATATCTTCTTTCCAAAGCGGTTTCCGTTCTGGTCGTAGTACAAACGATCATCTGGTTAGACTGGAAACATTTATTCGCGATGCATTTATCAAGAAGGAACATTTAGTAGCAGTCTTCTTTGATTTAGAAAAGGCCTATGACACAACATGGAAGTACGGGATACTAAATGACCTGCACGATCTAGGTCTAAAAGGCCGCCTGCCCGCTTTCATCTCCAGTTTTCTCTCAGACAGAGAATTCAAAGTACGAGTGGGCTCTACCATTTCCGATATGCACCAGCAAGAGATGGGTGTGCCCCAGGGCAGTATTTTATCTGTGACTCCATTTAATATCAAAATCAATAGCATCACCAAGTGCTTGGCTCCCGGTGTGGATTGCTCTTTATATGTAGATGATTTTTTAATTTGTTATCGATCAAAGCACATGCATACAATTGAAAGGCAACTCCAGCAAAATATCAATAAGATCCAATGTTGGGCCAGTAATAACGGTTTCAAATTTTCTAAATCGAAAACAGTATGCATGCATTTCTGTCAATTGCGAAGACATCATGATGACCCTAAACTCACGCTGGATGGAACACTTATTCCAGTTGTTGAGGAAACAAAGTTTTTGGGTATTATCTTCGACAGAAAGCTGACTTTTATACCACACATCAAGAATTTAAAAGCTAAATGTTTAAAAGCTTTAAATTTACTAAAAGTAATTGCGCACACTGACTGGGGTGCTGATAAAAAAGTACTCCTTAATTTGTATAGAACATTTATCCGTTCTATACTAGACTATGGATGCATTGTTTATGGTTCAGCTAGGAAGTCCTATTTGAAAATGCTTGATCCAATTCATCATCAAGGAATAAGACTCGCTCTAGGAGCATTTAAGACATCTCCATGTGAAAGCCTTCTCGCGGAAGCAAATGAGCCACCACTATCATTTCGCAGAGAAATGCTTTCTGCACAATACGCTCTTAAATTAAGATCAAACCCTCAGAACCCTGCTTTTTTGGCTGTATTTCAACCAAAATACAAAACTTTATACGAAAACAAACCAAATGCCATACCTTCATTTGGCATTAGAATATCATCCAGCCTCGACAATATCAAAAGTAATTTCTCTACAATTCAGAAAACGTTTGTCTCGAAAACACCACCTTGGCTACTTAAGCAACCCAAAGTGATTTTTACGTTACACGATGGGAATAAATCTGAGACCAACCCTGCCATATTCCTGAACTCTTATCATGAACTTCTCAACGAGTTTACAAATTACACTAAATTTTATACTGATGGATCAAAGGTTGATGAAAAGGCTGCTGCAGCCTTCGTTAGTGGCAAGCACATAACCAAAGTGCGCTTGCCAAACAATGCGTCCATTTTTTCAGCTGAAATCAGAGCAATAGACCTTGCTCTCAAATTTATCGAAGAGAAACGCGTCTTAAATAGTGTTATCTTCTGTGACTCTTTATCAGTGCTTCAGTCGCTACACAATAGAAAACTGGATAATCCATTATTAGTCCATCTCCTCGTCAAAAATACAACGCTTAGTACCTCCAACAATATAGTATACTGTTGGTTACCTAGCCATATTGGTATTAGAGGTAATGAAGAAGCAGACCGTGCTGCTAAGATGGCTCTATCCCAAGAACCATCAGATTTTAAACTACCGTTTACTGATTTTAAACCTTGTATCAAAAGGTACCTGCGTCAGAAGTGGCAGACGTCATGGGATCATACAGTCAACAACAAACTTCATGCCATCAAACCAACCCTGGGGGAATGGACTCCTTCCTACAGAACTATCCGTAGGGAGGAGACTGTCATTGCAAGAATCAGAATCGGTCATTCATACATAACCCACTCCCACATACTAAAAGGTGAAGATCCACCAGAATGCGTCTCTTGCAATGAACCATTCACTGTTAAACACTTCATGACCGAGTGTTCCGACCTGCAACCTACACGTGCTAAGTACTATAATGTACATGACATGAAGGAACTTTTTGATACTGTATCTATCACTTGTATTTTAGATTTCCTGAAGGAAGTAAATCTTTATCTTAAACTTTAACTTGTATGTCACCACCTAGTGCATTTTTATTTAATGCAAATATCACCTCTTATTTACAACATATTTTCATCAACATACACCATTTACATCTCCCGTTGATTGGGAAGCTTCATATTTTACTGTTACCAACAACTTACAATTTTATATAGAACTATTTTTTTTTTTTTTTTTTTTTTTTTTTTTTTTTTTTTTTTTTTTATATCGCTGGTCGATATTAAACCTTTAGTATTTTTAACCATGTTTAAATACAACCTGTTGTATGGCGCTAAATAGCCTAAAAGTGCTGGTGCGCCGTTAAATATCAATCAATCAATCAATCAATCAATAAATTGATTGTTAAATTTTACAAGCTTGTTATTTTCACTTCTTTCTGTGTTGCTGCTTATTCGAGCCTAAGCACGTAACAATATGTACAGCTAAGACACAATATTAGAGCCGAAATGTAGGTCAGTTTCTTTTGGAAACATTGCACTTGCAAACAAGTGAGTTTCCAAATTAAAAGCCAATGTCATAGACTAAATTTTTGTTAAACCTTTATTGATATTAAGTCTAATAATATAGTCTAGTAATACATACGAAGGGAAAGAGAAAAGTATCGAAGTATCAAAGTATTTGCAGACATAATATATTATATATTCATAATATATTATATATTTACTACAACTTTTAATAATATAGTTTTTGACAAATAAATAACAATTAATTTAATATTTGTTTAAAAGGTTTCCAAAATAGCTGGCACACACACACACACACACACACACACATACACACACACACACACACACACACACATATATATATATATATATATATATATATATATATATATATATATATATATATATATATATATATATATATATATATATATATATATATATATACACACACACTGACTTACACTGTCCGTACCGGTATAATCGGTTGTTATCATACCACCTCTGTTTTGGAACGATCCACCAGTCCAATAAAGTACGACCAATTGACGTGTGCTACAACTAGGAAAAAGTAAATCATTCATAGCAAAGTAACATAATCATATTTTCTTTTTCTTTTTATTATTATTCAAATAAAAACAAACCATAATTTGTGTGTGGAAACCAAAAAAAATACAAGTTTATTTATGTGTTTCTAGTAACCCCAAATTAACAAATAACAAGCCCCAAAAAGATGTTAGGGTTGTAATACAATTAAAATGTTTTAAACAGCTTAAATGTACAGACTAAACATTACAAAAACAAAACCATTTATTTGATGTTGTAAACTTATAATAATTACATATTCATATAATCATCTATATATTGCATTACAAATCCAGCTGGATCTATGCCGATCTTGCATGATTCTGATGCTTTGTCTATTTCAGTTTGTGGCAGTTTTGTCTGTCCCCTAAAACAAAATATAGGAATCAATTAAACAGTTGCAAAAATATTCCTCTAGGTTCGCCAGAAATTTGTATACAATAATAGCAAAGTGCAAAAATGTCAACAGCAATAATAAATTGTCAGGTGTTTAGTTTTTTCTACATTCTCTTGATCCAATAGGTAACACCTTGAAATATTAATAGCTTGTTAAAGTACATATAATGTCACTGTCAGCATGGGAATAGCTTGGAGTTATTCCAGATAAATCTAGCTCAAGTTATGGTGCAGTCAATAATACAGAAGTTTTACTGATTGAAATTTGAATGATTGATGGATGAGGACCATCCCAGGAAAGACCAAAACGTAAAATATGATTTACTATCAGATACCACTTCAAGAATCAAGTGATCTTAATGTCCAATTATAATATAAAAGAAAAATGTCTCACCTATTCTGAACATTTAGAGAAGTTTCATTTTATTTTGCAATATGTATACTTTTAGTTTATTCAAAGGAAATCTGAATCAACTTACACACCGTAAGATGTAGACAACTGAATTCCAGTTGAATCCATTTAAAAAAAAGAAAAAAGAAAATCCATTCTGTATTTTCAAATCACATAATGACTTACATCATGAAGCTGAACATGCATAGTTGTTCAATAGTAACTCTCTGTACCACACAGGACTGGCCATTCAATGAGGCAAGATTGTTTTTTTTTAACCTAGATATTTTTTCTTCGTTATTAAATTCATCATAAGATAAATTTATTTAAATTAAGAAAATAATGACAAGGTTGATTTTTATAATACAAAACCCAAATCTCACACCTCAATAATATTATGATTAGATTTCAAAAGAAATAGTACATAATATTACCGAGAGCTCATCTGGGCAACTACCAACATTGCCCATAGCCAAAAAACACCAAAAGCAAACGTAGTTACTTGTCACTTGAAATTTGACTAGTCTTTTTCTTGCTCATGTTTATTAGGTTATATGCACTTCAGGTAAAGAGACACACAAGTTGAGACTCTTTTGTAATTTTGGAAAACCCCTCCCCAACACTTGATCTGATCTTGCTGTGTTCGTGCATTGGGTAACTATCAGAACCTTTGCAGAAATTTTGCATCAAATACAAATGCGATTTGTTGTAAACTGTTTGAAGTCTATTGTTCGTAATCGTTATGTTCACTACTGATTTTCACATGATACTTAACAAAGTATATTGTATGAACTGCAAAATAAATATGGAAATGGATGTCTGTATATTCCGATAACATAATATTGAAAGATTTTTTTAAAAACAATACGCTTCATTGCACCAAATGTACACAAAAAGGGTCCATTTGCACTTTCTTAATTTGCAGTTTTATGTTAAGAACAGGATTCTGTAATAAGCATTAGCAAGCACTAAACCAATCGGAGATACATGTAGAGACCAAACTTGGTATTACTGGTACTAATCTGTCTTTTAATTCTGTAAAGCCATGTTAGACAACTGCCAACTTGACACCAACCATAATGCTGATCGATCGAATTAGAGATATTTTCCATTGAATCCTTTGTAGCTGCAAAGAAGTATATCAAAAATAGACAAATCGACTATATACTATTGAAAGAATCTAATTTTCATGTTTTATATGTACCGGTATTTCTTTCTTGGTCTCAATAGCCACATGCCCAAATAGTCACAAACAGGAAGCTGTATGGAAATGCATGTACTTAAATGTCTTAGTTCTATATTATGATTAGGTTGTTGATGCATTCCATGACCGCTAAGTATTTTTTTCTTGTGTTTTATCAATAATTATAAAAGCTGTTTTTATATTTTCCTTATAAGAACCACTAATTATTAAGACATGTGGATAAAACCACACATAATTGCTTAAATTTGGTGAACATTTAAGATTTGACAATTTTCCACATAATTATTAATTTCAACAATAAGTTCAGATTAGTCAGAAACAATTCCCAAATTTCTGCTGCTAATGACGGAAACTAACTTTAAGCTGTAAACTACAACACATCAAATTGAATAGCTTTGAATGTTAGAAATGTACCGTTCCCATGCTAAAATTGACATTGTTTTCTAATGCTAGTTTTATAACTGTGTACAATGGTTACTATCTTTATTATGTAAAACATTGTCTCAATCTAATTCTATATTAGGAGATGCTGTTTAAATTCCAAAGGGTTATATGATCTAAACCAATTTTATCTTGTCATGTATGAGAAAATAAAAAATGCTCCAGTTGGAAAAAAATATAACTAAGACGTCGCATACAGTAAAAATGCAGTCATAATTGAGAGAAGGTTTATAATTGTGTACATGTATATTCAACCTTGTGAGTCATTACTTTTCAAGGACTGAACTGGTGGTTGCATTAAGTGTAAACTGAGGTTGTTTATTGGGGCTATTTTGGGGTTGTTTGTTTTAAAAAAACAACCGGCTGTAATTGAGAATTGAATTGTTCATACCTGGACTGTTCAAAAGAAGACCAACAAGGTCTTGACGTCTGTGCTTACGTTTGTTAAGATTTTAAATAAACTCGTTGCAAAATGGGTGCTTAGAAACACCAGAACGCACATCAGTAATATTTCATATACCATAGTGTATATTGGTGGTGAAAGTATAATTCATATTTGTGACATAATATTAGTTATGTAATAAATTAATATGTAGTTTCTTTTCTGCAAGTGATGCAACATCAAACTAAAAAGAAGCTGGAAAACGCATTCTGGCGACAGTTCGTACAGTACCAAAATCTAATATTAACAGCCTGTATAGCAATTTAGATACAAGTTTAATGCTTTAGCTATTAATAATAAAAAATATATTACTATTGATTTAATATTGATTTCTAAAGTTGGTTATTATGTTGTGGTTATTAATTATTACATTTGTCTTATTATGTTATGTACCATGATGTGTGAGATTTGTGCAACGCAGCATGCGAAACAGCTGTATAGTTTGAGTGTAACTATCATAAATTATACACGATAACGGTCTAAATGCAGAGATTTACCAGATCTTTGCATACATACTAAATGGATGGCCCCTAATTCGAGATCTATGAATAATACGCAATCATCAGAATACATTTAATAATGTGTAATGGTTTAGACACCAATTATTTAAGTTGAAACAATATGGCCAAGAGTTCATCATATAAGTACATAATCAAAGGTATTTATTTTCAATATCTTCTTTAGATGACATGTGAATACGATTCAGTATAAAAAATAATTTTAAAGATGCATAAATTATCCATGTAGATGTTATTCAAAATATCAGAAAATGGTAAATAAGAATAGTTCATGAAAAGATACATGAATTTGAAATAAAAGTGTAAACGATGATAGATAAAATGTTATGAGTAATAAGAACAATTATTAATAAATCATTACTAATATGCATTTATTAGTAATAGATCAAGCATTAAAATTATGTTACAATCGTATTAGACACTATAATTAGTAAATGTTATTTTCTTTAAAAAATGTCGCAAATTTCACAATATTCAGCAATGGTATACACAATATTGCGTTTCGGTGTTTCTATTGCGTTCTGGTGTTTCTATGCACCGTTGAGAAATGTGTTCATCAGCTTTTTGTAAATGAAAAAAGTACAGTAGTTGTGTAGTTGTTTTCGAGACATTCTTTAAGTATTATCTACAATTTGATTTGGCAGATCTATTAAATGGTGTTCATTAGAACTAGAAAATGTGTATACTCATCTGATAACGATGCACATACATTGGCATCTCTCTCTCTCTCTCTCTCTCTCTCTCTCTCTCTCTCTCTCTCTCTCTCTCTCTCTCTCTCTCTCTCCCCCAGGGTCATACACATTGACCACAGACACTTGATTCTGGGTAAATTCATGTATACACTCACCATATTATATGGTGAGTGTATACATTAATTTACCCAGAATCAAGTACCTGTGACATTAACTCACATCCACTCTGCGGTGGTGTCATCCTGAATGACTACAACGATGGAGAGATGTCCACCCACACCCACACCCTCTGTCTCTCGTTCTCTCTGCACCATCCACCACTGCATTGCGTGGAATTCCGAAAATATACGCGAGCTGTACTGACATCAATATAAGTTCATTGCAGAAAATGGGATAAAACCAAGTTGTCACAAATGATAATTATAATAATATAAAACTAGTTCTACCCTTACTCCTACGTCGTGGACACTCAACTACAAGAAATCAAGTTAAGGCTACGACATCGTAGCTAAAAACAAACTAGTAGCGATTTTGGAGGAATACAGTTAACAACTTGAAAAAAGAACTGTTTTGTTACTTACCAGTTTGATTCAGCATGTCCTGCCATCTTCCAAGAATTTACTGTAATGTATTATAGGCTAATCCTTGCAGGAATGAAATCAATGTACGCAATATAAAAAATTTAAAAAAATGCGCCAGGACACCGCACAAACGGACGCCCAGGGCTTAAAATACCGCACACTCTTCAGGCATCGCCAGTTTGCAATTATTATAAGTTTGCAGTTTGCAATTATTATAAAATTATTTTTTTAAAACAGTAATTCTTTTTAAGTCAAATTTATCTGCATATAAAATGTACAGTGACACTGCAAAGTAGCGATGTTCTGATTGGATGACAGTCGGAGATCACACGCCTTCTGATTGGCTAATAGTTTGCACACTAGTCAAGCCCCGAAAGCGCCAAAGGAAGGAAAACTACCAATGGCATTTCTAGCCAATGAGAGTTGGTGTTGATTTTATACTTCAGTAATGTTCACTTTAATCAATACTGTGTATTGTATTCAGAGTACAGTATTTAAACACGGTCGCTGTAGAATAGATATTTTGACTAGATTTACACCATCGTACAACATCGCCATGGCAGGTTTTGCAGCAGTTTTTACTTTCGTGGCTCTGTTTCTTGCCTCGATAATGGCCACTGAAAAGAAAAAATTACAAGACGAAGAGGTCATTCTTGCTGAACTTTCAGACCTTCTTCAGAGCCCCCAGCAGCCGGTCGATTAGAGTAACCAGATTCAGCATAGGCAGGTGGATACTGTCAGTAGTAATCCGGGTTCTTGTCACTGCACGTGCAACTGTAATAGCCAGCCTACATGGGGCGATGGCCTCGGACCTGTTTGTCCAAATTACTATCCTAACTGTGGTGGATCGCTCTCTGGAAGACCACGAGACTGTCAGGAACTGTACCAAAAGGGATATACTAGAAACAGTGTGTATGTCATTTATCCTGACGGGCGTCAACAAGGAATCTATGTACGCTGTGACATGGATACTGCCGGTGGTGGTTGGACTGTCATTCAGAGAAGAGTCAGCGGAGACGTGGATTTCTATCGCAATTGGTCAGATTACAAGCAGGGATTTGGTGACTTGAATGGAAACTTTTGGGTTGGAAATGATAACATCCATGCTCTCACGGCACAGGGCAACTACCAACTGCGTATAGATATGTCTGTTTCGGACACAAATAAAACCTTCGCCACGTACAGTTCTTTCAAAGTAGGAGATGAGAATAGTGGATACTTCCTCACGGCGGGAGGGTATAGCGGAACTGCGGGGGACTCTTTTAGTTATCACTCAGGGGCCAAGTTTACCACCAAGGACCAAGACAACGACATCAATGGATCAAATTGCGCTGTAGAATACAAAGGTGCATGGTGGTACAAATCTTGCCATCAGTCAAATTTGAATGGTATATATGGGTCCATTGCATATGGGTAAGGAATAAATTGGATTTCATTTTCAGGACATTACACGTCGTTGGTGTATGCCGATATGAAAGTGCGAAAGCAGTAAATACAACATGCAAATACTCGTCTGGACCAAACTGAAACAATTCAATGAAAACTCGACGCGGTATCATTAATATCCAGATTTTATACGAATACTGTTAGGTTCAAATTAACTATAAGGATTCACACTCTATAAATGTGAATATTGTTACACCGCCTTGCATGTACATTTGTTTAACAGAGTTTTCTCACATTTATCATGTCTTTTTCAAAGTAACACTTATTGATTATCAGCATTGCTTTAGGACGAACAGTATATGCATGCTTTGGTATAGCACACAAATAAATCATAAACTTAACATAAATTATTTAGAACTTTGTACTCAGAGTTTTCTAATCTTCACATAGTCGTTTATTTAATTTAACTACATTTCCTGCTTAATTTAATTTACCTAATATATATGAGAGTCAAGTAAAATAAAACGGTTCTCTCGCATATACCTTAATTATGTTTTTTCCTCCAAACGTTTCAAAGAATGTTTTCTTTGCATTTTAAGAAATTTTTAAAATTTTGGTTGCAAATTCAGGTACCGTTTGATACTGATTTTTCATCGAATGCTACTGGATTACTGGACTTATAATTCATTCACGAGACTCGAATTTTGAATTTATATAAATTGACGGGCGACCAGCTAATTTTTCTTTTAATTAAACAGTTAATGCCTTTGTGTCCACAAGTCACCATGTCTTACAGGATCAGACTTGTAAATTAGTAGTCGTTTAACGCATTGTCTAGCATTAGAGAGATTGTGTTCGTTGCCGTATCAATACTTATGTATTATTCATAACTCCTTGAGGTTTTACTATATCTTTTCAGAACGCATATGCTACTCAATTCTTGATAATGCCTGCTTTGTATATTAATAAAATTCTTAATCGCATTAAACTTTGATTTTGTTTCCTTGTGGGGGGAGGGAGTTTCGATCAAGTTCAGTACATACTTGAGAAATTGATATGTACTATTTTCTTTTTTTCATTCTTTTCCCATTTTTAGTGATGAGTTTAGTAGTACACTTTTCATCCCCAGTAACCGTTAAGCACCTACGCTGGCCGCCAGCCACTGTCGCGATATCATACTATACGTAAATGAAGACATGAAAGCTCCTACATTCAACGTCACCAATCTGGATTTCAGATGGACCAAAAGAACTTGGCTTTTTTGCATCAAACAATCTGTAATCAAAAATATATTTCACAAATTTGAAAATAGAATACATGCAAACTTGTTGCTTGTCAGCTCGCGATATTTGCATGTTATCTCGTCTTCAGCTGTATCCCTTTGATTTTTTTGTAGCTAAAGGTTTTCTATTTGTAGAGCACGTCAACATTTATTGAGAGAGAGAGAGATAGAGTGAGAGAGAGCATTTTATTTAAATTAGCAATAAAATGTATTTATGAAATACCATTGATATTATTATTAAATTGTGCAGAATCATTACTTTACCGTATTGAATAAATAGCTAAAAAATTTCCTATATATATATATATATATATATATATATATATATACACACACACACACACACAAACACACAATAGAGTTTTGAGGAGAATATAACATTAAAGGTACAACAATTCGGATATATTGGTGGTAAGATGTGCCGTGCATGAGTCTTGCTTGAGATTTTGAATGTAAATGCATTTAGTATATATATATATAACTGGAGAGATGCTACGTTTGGTATGAATTCATCCAAGTTAGAAGTCCATATCAAATCATTCTAGCATGGAAATAATGACCATTACAATAATGCTAATTTGATCCTTTCGTTAAGATATGTGAAATATAAAATAGTTTATTATTACGACGTGAATGAAGTATGTTATATTAAATTTTATCAAGGTGATAGACTGTCAACTTAATGGTTATATATATATATATATATATATATATATATATATATATATATATATATATATATATATATATATATATATATATATACACGTTGACAACGGCATCATACAGCAAGAGTCAGTAGTACTCCTTTCCTACGTTTAATTTTCCCCATTTAAAAAGAGAAAAAAATCTAAACAAAAACAAAACAAAACAAAAACAAAGCACAAAAGGATAAACAAATACACAAATGAGATGAAACATGGAGAGAACCCCTAATTAAAACTATATATATCAATGTCTACCGGCAACAAAATCCTGTTTGCGTACATGCTCATATTTCAGACTGAAGGATGAAGGCACTTGTGAAGTTGTAATGAATTTAGTATCTTTAAAATCCAAGAAGGCGTGACTGTCAGTATGTATTATGAATACATTACTTGGCAGAACCAGACATGATTAGATGGGAATCTGGCTATGATGTTTCACTGAAGACCGTTATTAACTTGAATTGGAGAAACACTAACAAGATTATAACAGCGAGCTTAGTGTAAGCCTAATGCTCGTTTTAATTCTGAACTAAGAACACAATGACAGTAATTGGGAAAATCCGATTAGGGTTCGAGGAAACGTAACATTGTAATCTAGTAAATCCCGGAAAACACAATGACAGCATATACTAAAGCAGCTAGATATACTTTATACTTTTGGTACCAACCATGATCAGTCCATGCAAGTCCCAAGGGTTGGACAGGATCACGTTATTTAAATCCTTCGTATGCATCAAAGTAGGATATGAAAATGTCACCCTCAGGATCAGAGTTTTGTGTCTGATACTATCCTGCCCAACATCGATGCATAATGAAAAATTATTTATCTCACATTGATGAAAAAAACTAGCGTCGACGTCAAAAGGGCATATTGTGAATGGTGTTATAAGTTTCAAACCCCCATAAGTATTTCGTTACAATTTTGTTGCAATACAGTTTCATTATTTTCAAGCGTCATGAATTAATCGTGAATGATATGGCAGGTATTATTGCAACAGTTTGCAACAGTGGACTTTTCAACAGACGCTAAATCGCTAGCCAAGGTTTGTCACTGGAGGCTGATAGTGTATCATCATTCAGATCGATTTTCAAAACTAATACCTGAATTATCTGCCAACCTTATGCAAAATTAAAACTGGCTGTCAGTAACAATTTTAAAATGTATGATACTTATAATCCCTAAAACTCTGCTAACGGATAAATAAATTATAAAACCTATTAACGTTTTAAACATAGCATTTATAGTATCGCCAGAAATCGATAAAAATAATAAACTCACATTAACTTTCCGTTTTACCCCAAATACCTCATAAAAACAAACAACAAAAATAAGACACAATAACAAACAAAAATCCAAAACAAAACAGATTAACCAAATAAAAACACCCTGTAATAGTTAAGTCGCCTACGGTTTTGGGGTGGGGTACTTCCAATTTATTTAAATTAATACAGAAGACCCACCATAGCTCGTTTTTGTCAGAAATTGAAGTAGTGATAGAGAGATGCAAAGCTCTGAGCCCCCAGTCAGCGGTGCCGACAGTTAAATTAATGAATAAACAAAATGAAATTTTAAATAACAACAATTTAATGTAATTCAAACAATAATCTCTCAAAACAAATTCAGCTAATATCATATCACTCAACCAAGTTACGACCTAGTTCATCCTTTGAATTAGTGTGTGAAATTTTCCCTTCTGTCCTGAGTCCTACTCATCTGCATGTTTTGTTTCTCTTTTCCTTTCTCTCCCTACGTTCTCCCTTCAACTTCTCCCTCTGTCCCTACCTTCCTCTTTTGTCTCCCAGTGTTACGAAATGCCTCAAAAGTCCCAGTTAGACCACAATACGTTTTTAATATTACCAAGGTGTCGTGTTTCGCGCGCGATTTTATTTTTATTAAATATACTTTTTCTTTGAATCGCTCGACGTCTTCATTTCTTGCGCTGCTCGTGCGTGTTATGTGTCAATGCGCACGACTATATATATATATAGTCAATATTTCTATATAGTTATTATATATATATATATATATATATATATATATATATATATATATATATATATATATATATATATATATATATATATATATATATATATATATATATAATGTAGAAATCTTGAAGGGGACAGCCACTAGAGAGAAGCTCTAAATGTATTTAGCTGTCCGGGTGGTATTGCCATTTCAGTTTGTTTGAGCCAAAGAGTTGGGTGATTTGTATGCTTTTTAATCAACTCTTATAAAAAAAAAACAACTAATAATCACTTTCGTAAAACACGTTCAATGTTGTATTATATGTTTGCGTTATTTTATCGTACTTGTAATTCAATTTATTAAGATGGTATGACCTATGCAAGTTGATAGCGAGATGATACGACTCAGATCATTAACAGGAATATGGACAATGTAACAATAGTGCTTGACTACATGAATTCCATATAGTATTATTTGACTACATGTGTTTCCTACTTTTTAGTGTGAGATTGTAATACATTTTCATTGTCACTCACATACGTGTTTGTTATTTCTAGAAACTCTGCCCAGTCTCGAAGGGTGTCAACTCGAGTACGTTACACCTAGAGCCTCGGACCACTGCTGGGGTAATTCCCTCTGGTCCCTAAAACTTCCTCCTAACTTCTCTTTTGTCTCCCAGAGAGTCGGACCACAGCACTTAATACTTCCCTCTGGTCCCTTAAAACTTCTGTTTCGAAGCTTCCTTATTATTCCCAGAATAATAATCCCGCCATTACGAATGGTCTCGAAGTAGTTTTATTTGCCTTTTCCCGCCAAATAATTTTAATACTACCAACGTTTTGGTTCCCAAGATGATATATTTAAAGTTCAGATTCTAATGTCTGGCACGCATAACTCAATTCCGATTGGAGGTTGGTTTATAATTATCCGACATTGCCCCTCCTAACCGCCTATCAAGGATGTTTACGATACAATTTGACGATCCCTTATTCCAAACAAGAAATCGTCACTTACCTGTAAGCAAGGCTACGTAACAGACTTTGGCAAAAAATAAACCGCACGTCTCTCGTTTACAGCTATGTCAATTAACGGGCTGGACACCTCTGACATATTGCCGGCGAGAAATTATAGCCTCAGGGTTTAACATACCCATGCTAACAGCTGGTTTCTTGTATAACGTGACAATCCCCCACGCATGATAATAATCGGGATATTATTCTCCACATTTGTCCAAATGCAAATGTACGTTATACACGCAACAAACAATTTTTTTAGCGACGCCACACGCTGACTACGGACACGAATATACACCCGAGATACCGTTATTTATAGAGCTCTATATATCATTTGAACGCTCCTACTCATGAAATCAGCGCTTACGTTCTCTGTTCCTTTCACGTATCTGATATGCATCTGGTACAGCTGCAAGAACAGCGACCATCGCATCAAGCGTTCATTTGACAATTTCGCTTGCGGCAGATAGGCGAGGGGCTTGTTGTCGGTTTTCTATATAAAATTGCGCCCGTCCAAGTACCGCTCGAACCGTGATATTCCGAATGCGATTTCTAGGCATTTCCTATTCGATACGGAGTAGTTCTTCTCAGCAGCAGACAATTTCCGACTGCCTTACGCGACAGGGAAATGCATCCCCTCGTGCTCCTGTAACAGTACTGCTCCCAGTCCTGTATCGCATGTGGCAGTTCTCAGCACGAAATCTTTGGACAAATTTGGAAGGCGGACAATGACATCGGATGTGAGCCTGTCCTTGAGCGTTTGGTCAAGCGTGCTCCCACGCATCCGTCCAAATAACTTTAACAGGAGCCCGTTTTTTGGTCAGGTCAGACAACAGCCCTGCAATTGCTATTAAATTGGCCACATATCTTCCGTAATAACCGGCCAATCCCAGGAATGATCTCACCTTAGTTTTCGTGGTGGGTCGTGCGGCATTTTGCAGCTGCTCCACCTTTGACTTCTCGGGGGACAGCGTGTCAGGACTAAGGGTATGTCCCAAATAGTCCAAGGTTCGTAACTCCATGTGACATTTAGAAGGGCGATCCGTCAATCCCTCCTGACGTAGCCGCTATAAAACGGTAGCTAGCAGAGTAAGGTGTTCATCCCACGTCTCTGTAGCTAGCAAGAGATCATCCATGACGTTGTGGACATCCTTATCGCGCAAGGGCTTTAACAACTGCCGCATCATTCTAGTAAAGATGCTGAGCGCATTCTAGACTCCGAATGGCATGACCAACCATTGGTAGGTTCCATCAAGAGTAGCAAAAGCGAGCTTTACCATATCCTCCCGTGTCATACGGATTTGCCAATATCGCTTGGACAAATCCAACTTTGAGAAGCATTTCGCCTTCCAGACAGAAGCGAAAATATGTTCTGGGCTAGGTAGCATCTCCACTTGAAATTCAGTCACCTGATTCAGCTTCCGGTAGTCGACGCTAAACCGATGTGTGCCATCCTTCTTCTGCACAAGGACTATCTGAGAACTGTACGGAGAGTCAGCGGGCTCGATTACTCCTAGAGCAAACATCTGCTCGATCTCTTCCCTTACAACTTGTCGTTTTGCGTGGGGCAAGGTGTTGGGTTTTTGCTGAACTGGCCGGTCGGCCACAAGCTTTAACCGAAACTCAACAAGTGACGTTCTCCCGGATACTTCCGTAAGTACCTCGGAATACTCGGGCAGCAACGTGTCATCTCTTCCCGCTGTACCGTGGTCAACATGGGGTCTCACTCCACGTTCGAGGGTGTCTCAGCCCTCGTTCACGGACTTCTCGGGACAGTATTCGCCCCTTCCGTGTTGCCTTCGGCGTCCTCGACGACGACAAAATCGCTAACGTTCTCCCTTTCTCGGATTGGCGTGGTATAGTTTCTCCTTAGTCGGTAGTCGTATCTGATAGGTTTGACCTCCGATTCTACCAGTTACGGCGTATGGCCCCCCCTCCAAGAAACTTGCAACTTGTTGTTTTCTTGGGTAATATCAAAATGGTTCATCGATAAGGGGTGTAATCCCCAAGGGGACGTGTTGATGATCCGTTTTCTGTGCCATTCTCTGACACTTTTCACAGGAGAGACAGAATCGCTTGACATCTCCCTGGACCCCTGGTCAGTAAAATTCTTTGACAAGACGGTCACGCGTTTTGTCAATTCCCATGTGTCCTCCTATGAGACTCATGTGCGCGAGTTTTAACATTTCGTCTCGCTTCTCTTTCGGCACGACAACTTGCTTAAAGTGTTCGCTGCCTTTTCTGGCTTGGAGATAAAAACAAAATCCCCTTCTTGTACTTCAAACTTCGAACTTCACCGCGCTATTAGGAGTTTCCTTCTCCGTTCTCTCTTCAGCGTATTTGTGCAACTGCGTCAGAGTTGCATCTTTCTGCAAAAATTTCCTCAATTTGTCCGGAAGTACGTTACTGACCGGCGTCGATGTAACTTCCATTGGAGTCGGTTTCGTCTGTCGACTCTTGGACCTGGTTTACACAGAACACTCCGGGATTGGTGTGAAGGTTTCGGGGTTCAGTTGTGGCAACACAAAACGACATCCCAATATGACGTCATGTTACAGTCCAGCCAAGTATGCAGCTTCAATTTTCTCTTTCACGTACGGTGAATCGAGGTCAATGTCAGCCACTGGCAATTAGTCACGCGTGCTGTTCGCGTAATGGTCGTCAATTACCTCCCCTGTGTAGTCCTCAGGCTTCATGTATTTCAGTCTTCTTGGTACTGATGGTGAGACCAAAGCTTACGCAGGAGCTGGAGAACTTGTCAATGCTGCATTGCATGTTGGCTTCTGAATCAGCAATGAGGGCGCAGTCATTAGCAAAAAACTACCGTATGGTGTCTGTCATGACCTAGGTTTTCGCTTGAAGCCTCCTGGGAGTGAATAGTTTTCCATCTGTACGGTAACTGATGCCAACTCCAACCTCTCCGTCTCTGAAAGAATTAGTCGGCATGGTGGAGAACAATAGATTTAACAGTGTCGGTGCCAGAACACAACCCTGTTTGACGCAATTGGTTACTGGGAATGGCTCCGCTGTCACTCCATTGTCCTGGACTCGTGCCTGCATGCCATCGTGGAAATGCTGCACCATGGATATAAATTTTCGTGGGCATCCCGTATATGGTCATTTCCTTCCACAAGCCTTCTCGGCTGACAGTATCAAAGGCCTTTGTCAATTCAACGTAGATGGAGAAGAGGTCGGCGATTTGCTCATCATATTTCTTTTGTAGCAGCCTCGCAGCAAACACCATGTCGATGGTGCCACGTTCGTATCCGAATCCACACTGGCTTTCTGGCAGTAGTCCCTGCTCAAGGTGTGTAGTTACGTGGTTCAGTAAGATACTGGCAAGTATCTTCCTTGCAATTGAGTGTCAGGATAAACACCAGGGTTGTCACTGGCCTGGTGGTTACCTTTGCGTTTATACACGTGGATTGTGGAAGCGTCTTTGAATTCCTGGTGAATCATCTCTTGCTGCCATATTAGTAAATACAACTGGTGGAGCCTTTCGATGAGGGCTGTGCCCCCTTCCTTGTAGAAATCAGCTGGGTTGGAGTCTGAACCAGGTGTGTTGACACTGGAGAGCAGACTTTGTCTTCAGCAAAGATGGAGGGCCATCCAGTGCTTTGTTGATGGATAACTGGGGGAGACGACTGATAGTTTCATCATTGATGGATGAAGGGCGATTAATGCGCTGTCAAAGTGTTCAGCCCATCATTGCGAATCCTCTCTTTGTCAGTAATTAGTGTGTTCCGGTCTGCGATTAGACGGGCGGATGATCCAGAGAATGTCCATACACTTCTTTCCGGGCATTGTAGAAGTTCTTCAGGTCATGATGGTCTGCGTAGCACTGTATCTCATCAGCTCTGTTGCTCAGCCATGTGTTTCGCATATGACTGAGCTTCTGCTGTACAGTTCCGCGTATGTTGATGTAAGCATCATTTCTGGAGGTGGACTTGGGGTTGATGATGTAGGTTTGAAAGAGGCGGTGTTTCCTGTGCAGCAACTGTTTGATCTCGTCGCAGTTCTTATCAAACCAGTATTGATGCTTGCTCGTTAAGGGTCCTAGGATTTTCGAAGTTGTGCTGTAGACCAATTCTCTGACTGCCACCCCGTCGATCTCCACATTCTAATTGTCGAGAGGGATTGAGTTCAGTTGTTATTTGAGGGAATCCACGAGAGACTGCTTGATACTGGTGAGTTTCATCTTGGTGATGTTCAGTCGTTTAGGAGCCTTCTTTCCATGTGTGCGACTTTTGTTCTGAAGGGAGATGTTGAGCTTGGTGATGATGAGGCGGTGGTCTGTCCAGCAGTCAGCACCGCACAAGGGCTTGGACATTGATGGAACTTTTGCTTTTGTGCCTGAGCTTTTCTTTTAATTATATAAAGTGCATGCACTTATCGGTGGTTATGTCATTTCTTGCGTTTACTGCTTGCACCCAAATGAAACTATGGAAACTTATCAACGTCTTTTCATGGAGATAAATGCACTGATTCCACATGCTCAGCCTGCAACAGTTAGGATGGATTATGAAAAAGCGTCCATGAATTCTATTGCAGAATGCTACGCAGGGATAGATGTACGAGGATGTTTTTATCATTTTTCTCAGAGCATATACCGAAAAGTACAAGCTCTTGGATTTCAGGAAAGATATCAAGATGATTCAGAATTTGCAATGTCATTTAGAATGGTAGCTGCTTTGGCTTTTGTGCCGCTTTCTTACACTCTGCAGGTTTTCGAAGAACTTCACGAACTTACAGAAGATGACGACATGAATCAATTGTTAGATTATTTTGAAGATAACTGCATTGCCAGAAGATGACGTCGAAGCCGAGCTAATTCTGTCTTTGTTCTTCACATTTGGAATGTACACAGCCGTGTTCAAAATGAATTACCTCGCACTAACAACAGCGTTGAAGGTTGGCATCGAAAAATGCAAGCTGCCGTTGCTGCTGACCATCCAAACATTTGGATCTTTTTGACAATCCTTCAAAGAGAGCAATCATTCCTGACCATTGCAGACCAACCAGATGATATAAATAGTTTTTCTGGTAAACCACATGTTGATTAGACTTTACTTTTAGAAGGTATAACAATAATAAGATTTACAAGATGACTGGAATGGTCAGAGCATCCGCCGCGGAAGCGGGAGGTCGTGGGTTCGATCCCCGGATGAGTCATACCAAAGGCTTACATAAATGGTACTTACAACTGCCTCGCTTGGCGCTCAGCATTAAGAGGTTAGTGTTAGGACTGGTCAGCCTGGTGTCAGGATAATTTGACTGGGTGGGAAGTCATGCTACATGTCTGCGGCATGGTGCCCCAGTGCTATACATCACTACAAACTGCCTCACAGCAGACATCTTAGCGATATGACTAACATTTTTTAAAAACTACGTTAAAAGTCCTGGATGTCTTATTGGTACCGTTGTCATTTAGGACCTGCTAGACATCATAAGTGGTATTTTAGTGACAATCCCTATCCTGATTCAATCTATTCAAGGGAAGTAGTGAGAACCTTTTCAAATGACCACTGTAGTTGTCATATTGGATTTCCAAGTAGCACCAATTTTATTTAGAACCAATTAGAAGACATAATAAGAAATTCATGTTGTTATTACTATTTGTTTATGAGCTGAAGCTATAACAAGATTTTTAAGATGGCTGCCATGATGGCCCTATTAAATATCAAATAAGCACCATTTTCATCTATAACCAACCAAGACATCATAAGAAGTCTTTTAGTGAAAATCCCATCCTGATATGACCATTCATTCAGAACAAATAGCAATAATATTATTTTCAAGATGACTGCTGTGGTGGCCATATTGGATGTCCAAACGGTAAGATTTTAATTTAATACCAATTAACTATTGGGTTCAATATGAGTTCATGGTTTCATTACAATCCTCCAAGTATTTTATGAGGAGTATCGATGAAAAACTTAAAGGATGGACAATATACCATCCTGTACGCTTTCGATCCATGACCAGTTGAGCTAAAAATGTTTCATCAAATTGCTTTCTAAACCCCCACAAATGTACAATTACATAAACTGAAGTAGAAACAAAAATTTTAACTATGAAATATTTTTTATACCTACTTTACTAAAACAGACAAATAGATTATGAATTTCGAGAACTCAAAATAATAATGTTGGTTATGTTAACACACACACACACACACACACACACACACACACACACGGTATTTTTCTTATTCAATTTACAAATAATTTCAAACACTTATAGTTAATGTGGCTGGTAAAACGAAATATGTTGTAGACACAAATACCAGTACAATCCTTATTATGATGCAGATTTAAAATATAAATGTCTGTAAGAAAACATGATGTTTCTTTAATCAGCTGAATTCCTGAATGGTTTCACAATTTTATCAAATAATCAACATCAGTTTGCATCTGCCAAAGTACTTTTCTGGCACTAGCCTCCCAGTATGGTGCTCCTGCTCTCCTTTTAGACTACACCTGCTGCAAAAATCACACTGGAAATATTAGATAAATTAATTTTGCTTGAGTGAAGATCCCAACAGATTGTCCTAATATCAGACTTTTTCCTGCTAGTAATTTAGGATTTACAAATGTTGTTACCATGGAAATGAATATGATATGATCTACAAACTGATACCTCTCCACCATATGCAAGATGAAAATGTGATAAACTGTGCTTTGACATGATGAAACTGTTAACACACATGGCTTTTTTGTGATAGTTTTGTTCTTGACAATAAATAGATGATAGTACCAGGTAAGATTGAGAAAAAGTTGCAGTCTGAAGGACTTTATTAAATGCTTGTGTTGTATAATTTAAAATATAAAAATTAATTAAAATTCTCTGGTTCTGCAGGTTTACAATATTAATTAACAAGTTATGTAAGAATCATGTACGAATACTATGAAAAGTACCACACACATTATATAATTTGACATAATAATGGTCACAATGAGTCGTATATAAATTTTGTAACTATATTTTTAAAAATCCGGAAGCATCCCACTTTTCCTAAGATTCAATTGCTACAAAAAGCTTGACAATAAATTCACTATTATTTATTATAAACTGGATGAAAAGTTAAATTTTACCTTTAGTTGTGACTTTTACCCCCAGCAAGTACGAACACCTCCACATTTGCTACAGTTGCCTACAACAATTTTAATTAAATAATGGAAATAACTCAATAGGCAAATTGTGCTGACATGCAAATGTAATGAATATGATTTCATTTTACTTATTACCATGTAAAAGCAAAATTTAGTGATTTTGTATACAAGGCAATATATTTTTACTTTAACATTGCCACAAGGTTGACTAATTCCACAAAACCGTAACCCTCCATAACTAAAGTTATTATCATTATTATGGGAATTACAAGAAGAAACCTCATGACAAACCAATGAGTTATATATCAACCTATTATGGAAAATACACCTGAAAACACTTAACGTTAAAAATATTTAAAATTTGATGTCAATAATGATGTAGCAAACATAAATTGAGCATCAAACCATCCGTGCACACAAATGAACATTTGATATGCTGCTTGTAAACTCCAGAATAGATTACTATCACAGGACATCTGAGCACTACAATAACGTTTATCAGACAAGTTTTCCCTCTAATCCAATACTCAGGTTTGATGTTTCTTACCTGGGTCTACATATACTTCTATACCAGGCAAGAAATAAAATACCAGTAAATTTGTACACATCCCACAAAAACTGTCAACAGCGACACAGCACATAATGACCCCATCACTAGGATATGATTGGCCCCATTATCTGGCAGTGGCCAAGACTGGCAGTATTATCTGTCTGAGATACATGCATAGGTAATGCACGAATACTGTTTCTGAGATATTTGTTACTCCAGTCTTGATAGTCTTGATACCTGTTTGAGGTAATTTCCATTGTTTACTTTGCTGTACGATTTCCATATTAATATATATATATATATATATATATATATATATATATATATATATATATATATATATATATATATATATATATATATATATATTCAGAATACATGAGAGAAGACAGGACATGCTGTATAATGTAATGGAAACATCCATGCATGTAATAATGTGATCAACAGATCAAGTTTACCAGTAAATGAAATGCTGCACCAAGTAAAATTCATTATTGCTAAGACACCAAATAAGTTTAAAGAAAAGCAATTAGAAATTGTTTTTAATTTGACTAATGTGGCACATATAAAAAAACCACATAACCAAGCCTAAATCTTAGTTTTTGCTGCCATTAACACTAGTCAGCAGCAAGCCCACAAAAATACAATACAAAAATTGCAACTCGCTGAAAAGAAATAGAAGAAAAATTTACCATTTGCAAAAAGGAAAAACAAAAATATTCCAGTTAGAAAGTAGAATGTTTGTCAAGCAGTGTACAAAGGGAGCTTCAAGGCCCACATCCCCACCCCCACTGGGTAGGGGTATTATTATAGTAACAGAACATTCATCCAATCAACAATAGACCTGCTGACCGTCACCAAAGGTCTTAATTGCTGCATAAGAGCTTCCTTACCTAGTACAAGACTTTATAATGATTTAGGTGATAAAAATGTTTTCCCTGCATACCGGTAACAATTCTATTGTTCTGATGCTGTTATCATTGACAAAATGTGACAAGAATTAGCTTTATGAAAATACTTAAGGTGCAAGGCTTAACCAAAAATAAATAATATAATACTTATCACACCACACAACATAGCATTTAAAATTTGATTACTCCAGTGGCCTTTAGTGGTCAGAGCCTCAGATACAGTAGGTCATGAGTTCGAAACCAGGTAAAGTCATACTGAAGACTTATAAAAATGGTACTTCAAGCTGCTTCGTTTCATATAAGGTTTCACAATCTGTAAATATTAATATTTTTTCACTTTCTTGCATGTACATTTGTTTAACGTAGTTTTTCCACATTTACCATGTTTTGTCAAAGTCAAACTTATATATTGTCAGCATTGCTTTAAGACGAACAGTATATGTATACTTTGGTATAGCACAAAAATAAATCGTATACTTGACATAAATTGTTTAGAAAATTGTACTCAGAGTTTTCTAATCTCCACATAGTCGCTTATTCAATTTAATTACATTTAACTACATTTCATGCATAGTTTAATTTATTAATTTCTTTAGTAGTCAAGTAAAATAAAACAGTTCTCTCGCATATACCTTAATTAATTTTTTTCCTCCAAATGTTTCAAAGAATGTTGTCTTTTCATTTTACGAAATGTTTAAAATTTTGGTTGCAAATTCAGCTACTGATTGGTACAGATTTTTTTTTATAGGAGGCTACTGGATTTTTAGACTTATATTTTATTCACGAGTCTTGAATTTTGAATTTATGTAAATTTATGTGCGACCAGCTTATTTTTACTTCTAATAAATCAATAATGTTTTTGTGTCCACAAGTCACTGTCTTAAAGGATCCGACTTGTAAATTAGTAGTCGTTTAACGCATTGTCTAGCATTAGAGAGATTGTGTTCGTTTCCGTACCATTAATTATCATTCAAAACTCCTTGAGGTTTTACTATATCTTTTCAGAACGTATATGCTACTCCTATCATGATAATACCTGCTTTCTATATTAATAAAATTCTTAATCGCATTAAACTTTGATTCGTGTGGATTTTGTGTCCTTGTGAGAGGAGGGAGTTACCATCAAGTTCTCTATATACTTGAGAAATTGATATATGTACATTTTGTTTTCTTCTTTTCTTTCTTTTCATTGTTTTCTCTTTTTTGAATGATGAGTTTAGTAGTACACCCTTCATCCTTTTCATCCTCAGAAATCTTTTAGCACCTACGATGGCCGTAATCCACAGTCGCTAATATACGTAAATGAAGAAATGTAAGCTGCTACATTCAACGTCACCAATGCGGATTGCAGAAGGATATTGAAACCTGGCTTTTTCGCATTAAACAATCTGTAATCTAACCTATATTTCACAGATTGGAATATATCATACTTGCATTCTTGTTGCATTTCAGCTCGCGATATTTGCATGTTATCTCGTCTACAGCTGTATCCCTGTGACTTTTTGCAGATAAAGGTCTTCTGTTTTTAAAAGACGTCAACATTTATTGATTGATTGAGAGAGAGAGAGAGAGATCATTTAATTTAAATAGGCAATAAAATGTAATAATGTAATACCATTGATATTATTATTAAAGTATGTAAAAGCATTACTTTGCCGCATTATAATTACCTACAAAATTCCTCTAAGTAAACATATACATAGTAGAGTATTCAGGACAATATAACATAACATGTACAACAATTCGCATATATTCGGGGTAAGATGTGCCGTGCAGGAGTGTTGCGTGAGATTTTGAATGAAAATGCATTTGGTGTATTTATGCACATTATGTGCAAAACGGGAACTAGAGAGATGCTACATTTGTTATGATTGCAACCAAGTTAGAAGTCCATGTCAAATCTTTCCAGCGTTGGAATAATGACCATTAAAACAACGCTATTTTGATCCTTTCGTAAGTATATGTAACAAAAAACATTTTTAGTATTACGACGTGCATGAAGTATGCTATATTTAATTTATATCAAGGTGGGAGAGTGTCAACTGCACGGGATGATTTTGTTGATTGATATATATATATATATATATATATATATATATATATATATATATATATATATATATATATATATATATATATATAATGTTATAGAAAGAATACGTGACCATTATATACAAATGTTGACAACGCCATTATACAGCGCGAGTCAGAAGTACTCCTTTCCTATGATTAATTTTCCCCATTTCAAAAGAAAAAAGAAAAGCAAATATACAAATTATATCAAAAATGGAGAGAACTCCCTAATGGGGTCTCTAGATCAGGTGTACGATGTTATTATACTTTTGTACTACCTTATTAGCCGACATCAATTCAGCTATGTCGTTTAACGTTGTAAAGATAAATTTTCCTTCTTTTGTACATAGCTTGGTTATAGTTTAAAAAAATATACAGAATAAATATATAATACATGAATATTGAATTAAGTTTGTGGTATACGTATTTGGTTGTAGCGCACCGTTTTAAGGAATTTTAAGGAATTCTTAGATTTTTGTGTTTATTTGTCTGATATTCAGGTTTATTGTGTGTACAACTTTTATATTTAACGCACACAATCCCAAACTCTCATTTATAGCGTTAATTTATGACAGGGTCAGATTGAGATATTCTCCGAATACATTAATGGGAACAGTCCTCGTGAGTCTAATGCTAATACGAACACAGCCTAATCGCCTTAATGCGGAAAAATTAAAATCATCCGAGCCAAAGGTGACAGAAATGTAAGATACTGGTGGACTATTTACAATCCTCGCATCCAATTAGCCAATCGTTATTGGCCATTGTACAGATCTAAGTAATACAAATATACAGACAAATGTCCTTGTTGATCGTCTGGAGGAAGCTCAAGTAGATCCACTTTTAAATTCTCTTCATGAAAGCAATATCGACATGTAGCTATTTGACCGATCATATTCAATTTGTTTGAGAATTCAAATGAGATCCAGTAAGCAGGAATATTCCTTCAACGTTGTTGTTTAACGTTATGATATTGCCTTCCTACACCTCACTTGAAACGTTCAAAACCTAAACATAAAGCACTGGTTTTAGAATATTTTAATAAAGAAAAATAAAAAATAAAATCATTCCATCACTTATTTATGTAAAACTATCACTGAGTTAAATTTGGTGCAAAATAGATTCAAAACGATGCTATAGAGAAATTAAGCATTTATCGGTAATTGTTTTGAGGTGCTCTTCTTTCTCTTGTGTCATTTGTTTCTTCTATTGATTGAGAGCATGTAGGTCCATTGTGCATTTTACTTTTGTAGTTATTATTTCTCGATCCCTGGTCTATGCAAAAGGTTTGTCCACAAAGCATTTCTTTTTCTTGGATGTGGGTCTTCATTACGACAGGGTTTACATGAAAGCATCACCTTATATTTTCTCACCCAAGCGACAGATAAATCTAGCTGTTTTACTAACCTTACTTTTCTTATCTCAGTCTAGTCATCTCAGACCAATCGTCTCAGTCATGGTGTCCACGCGCTGAGAACTACTTTTAACAAAAGAAACCCTTCTTATCTTCTGCTGTGACATAGTTGTTCTCAAATGAAACAACAACAACAACAGCAACAACAACAAATAATAAATAACCAAGACATAGTTATTTAAGGTCAATCTGTCTTAGAAAACAAACCAAAACAAAAACATTTTGATAGAGACAAATACACACACGCATACTATTTCGAGGTTTTGATATTTTGTTAGTTCGTTCCAACTAGAATGGTCAAGTTTATCCTATATGCAGGACTAGCTCAGTACATTTTCAGATCATTAAATGTAGCTAAAGCAACTGAACTACAGTAGTTGTAAACACTTCGCGTGAAACATTGTATATACTCTTAGCTACATTTAATGATGCTGACCTGAAATTTTACTGTGCTACAGAGAGGATAAAATTCTTAATGGTGTTTGAATTACACTATATCAGAAAACACTGATCCATGCACATAAGACTATATACCTCTACACTTCTTATCATCCCAACTCTCTAACAACAACGGAAAACTTAGCAACAGCCAGAAATGTGTTATGTCAAACATGCTGAAATTATAATTTGGTTAAGCATCTCCGTTGTGATCCAGTTGAATATACCTGCAATATTTATTGACAATTAATACACTTACCAGCCAGAAGAATCATTTATCCCTCAACACACTAATCCATAAGCGAATTTGACTGAATCACTTGCCATATTTTCAAGACAGAAATAGTAATTTTTAAAGAATCAAAGTTTAGCACATTGTTATTCTCTCGGGTCCGCATATTTGGAGGGTAATGAGGGTCTTTTATACAGGAGTGTGGGGTACTCAAAATTGAAAATGATGAATGGAAACAGTCTCAACCCCCAAACCCCAACATAGATTCTATATGTAACAGCCATAGTGGTTCAAATATATATAGAATCTATGTTGGGGTTTTGACCGAGACGATGAAATCCCAGCCTAGGGCTTATATTATTTGTCTCCCGGCGAGGCTTGTCCGAGTGGGGAGATATATAATATAACCCCGCGGCTGGGATTTCATTGTCTCTGTCTAAACCCCAACGTAGATTATTTTTCTCAACCAATATTATCCTTTAAAGTAAAAATAACTCTTTACCAGTGTTTACATCGCAATGTTTACATGTGGCGCATGAATACAAATATGCTAATGAGGGCAGTGATGTGACCGTTGCGTCTGAAGTACACAGTTCATACGCGTGAGCAATAACAACATAAAACGTCGCATAGTAATGACGTATTATAACATTTAATATATGGATTTTATATGAAATAAACAATAAATAGTTATAATTTATTACAAGAAAATGTTGCATTTTGATCAGTTCCAATTAGACAATTGTATTGAAAATATTGAAGCGCAACTGTGCCCACACCTATATTGTAGTGTATAGGCTATTATTATAACGGAAATTTACATGTAGAATGAGTGTCTGTGCTTTGGTTATTTACGGGTAATTTTAGATCCGTGTCACTATCGTAAATAACTCTCCTTCTCTTTGGAGGTGGTCAAACAGTTTGTGTCGTACTTGTGTTGTAATTCATATTGATCGTAAAATTCCATCCTGTATTAAAGACCCTCCAAATACAGACACAAAAGTACCAACTCTGTAGTTGTTGAGAGAGTTGGGATTTTTGTGACCAGTGATGTGTATAGCCTGAGTGTCTGGAACATTGTTTTTTTTTTATTAATTTCTGACACAGGTATTTTCTCACACTAGAGTTGGTAATGCGTTTAGAAGCCAAATCCGGGCAGGTTTACTTTCATAGCCATTTTTTTCATTAGCGCGTTAAGCTTTCGGACACCAACTGGTGCACGTAAAAACCATTGCTCATTTGGCCCAGGTGCATGCACGTAAGTTACAGGGGCAAGGTAAAATGGATGGTCAGGGTTACAAAAATCACTTGGACGTTTGTTCATAAAACATTTGTAGATGGTTACTGGACATCTATCTGGAAATAGATGGTTAGCATACATCCTTGTTTTTTTATTTCTCATGTTTTTAATGTCTTTCCTTGTCCTCGTCTTTGTCTGTCTTTCGTTAAACTCTAAGTATTCAATTTTAAGCTCGCAATCCTGCTTTAATGATATGTCTCCCAACTTTATGTTTCTGTGTTCTTCTCCCCGTCCCGGTACCCCAAAGTGCAAAGTATTATTAAACCATAAAGTATTCAGTAAGCTTGACGGAGTGCTGGGGTCCAAAAGCGAGTGTTCATATAATTTGTTTATGTCATCATCAGTTACAGCATCATCAGTTTTGGGTTTGTTTCCTTTTCCTGTTTTCTTCAGATCTTTCTGTTTACTTTTTAGGGCCTCTCTTGCTTGATAAAATTCAGGGCCATAAACCAAGCTGCAATTGTATCTGTTTCGTCTCAGATATCGTTCAAAACTTCCCATCATATCTATAATAAATAATTATAAAAAGTATTATACCTAGTGTATCATCTCTCTCTCTCTCATCATCATCATTTGTCATTCATATTGGTGAGGGTCTAAATTGCTTTATCAGTCAAGTTTTTTTAATTTATAAGGCAATTTGCCTTTTACAACTATAAATAAAATTATTGTTCATTATATAATATTTTGCGTAAATTGTTATTCATTCTTGCAACCATTCACAAATTAATTTATGTATGAACAAATTTAAAATATATCTCTTGCTCTATGCATCCTTTTATTTGCTCATACATTATTCTTTAAATTCAATTGTGTCTTATCAATCAATACGTAGGCTCTTTTTAACCTCTCAATGTTGCCGGCTTGTATTCACTTCCATCATTCTGACGAATTGGAATGAAAAATCTTGAGAGAATGCTGTTCAGGGCAGGTGCCGGCACTTCATGTATAGGGCGCGTTTCATTGTTTTTCTCAAGATATTCTTCTAGGAGTTTTAAGTGTCCCAATGTCTTGCGTTTGGTATTCGCATTTTCATGCTCCAAAACAAAGTTTGTGACAAATTTCTGTAAATCTGCTCTCTTTGACAGTTTCATTTTTTTTTTATTTCTACTCCTGGTTTTGTTTTTTTCTCCGACGAAAGTTGGTTCGCTTTTAGAGACAAATTTATTTCATTTGTTTCCCAGTCATCAAAAAGAAAGGAAAGCTCATCTGACTCATGCTTTGGTGGATTTTCTGAAATTGCTAGTTCATGTTTAGCATAATTTGTGAAACTTCCATCGTCAAAAAAGCTTACTGTATTCATTGAATAGGTACCCAATGGATGGTAAACATTAACGATTTTTGCTTTCCTACCTTTAAGAGTCAATATGTTTCCTATCTTGTAGTCCATTTTCTGTTTGTCTTATCGTTATGGTTTTCTTTCTAAATCTTCGTTTTGGTAGTTATGTTTTTTCCCCTCCCAAAAATGATTTTCTTAAATACGTCAAAGTGTTAGTGTTTATTTGATCGGAAAATAACTCCATCAGGCCAAGCATAGGACAACAATGGCTGCCTCCCTTGATAAAGTAGTTCCTAGCGCGTGGACACCATGACTGAGAGGACTGGTCTGAGATGACTAGACTGAGATAAGAAAAGTAAGGTTAGCAAAACAGCTAGATTTCTCTGTCGCTTGGGTGAGAAGTACACTTATTAATTTTGCCATTTCCAAACTCCAAAAAATAGCCAATGCTTTCGAAAACTTTTACTTATAATTACTAATTATATACGTAAAATGTACATTATGTGACAAAATATTTTGCTTTTACAAACACTACAATTCCCTAAAGTTTCTTGTAATTTTGTATTGTTTCATATTATATATGTTCAAATGTATGTACAGTCTGCATGTCGCCCTTGCCACAGTAAGGAAACTACTCTTCTGAAAGTATTTAATGACATTCTCTCTGCTTTGGACAGTGGAAAAATAACAGTTCTCACCCTCCTGGGTTTGTCTGCAGCATTTGACGCAACAGATCACCGTCTCCAGCATGTTTTTTTTTTTGGCATTCAGAATATAGCCATACATTGGTTCAAGTCCTACTAAGTCAACAGGACACAAATTGTATCTGCAAATGGAATAGGGGTCTGTTTTTGGACCTGTTCTATTTATTTTATACACTCCACCGCTCTCAATTGTCATAGATCATCACCCAGTGTCTCACCAATTGTACTCAAATGACACCCAAATATACAAGTCTAGCCACCCAACTGAAGCTGATGCTACCATCCATGGAGTAGAGAGGTGCATTTCTGATGAGAAATCATGGATGACATGTAACAAGCTGCAGAAGAATGATGATAAAATTGAGGCTATTCTGATCACAACATAGAAACTTTCTCATTCACTTCCATTAGCTCAGACAATAAATATCAGCAACACCAACATTAAATTCTCACAGTGAGTACGAAACTTAGGTGTTACTTTAGACAGTACTCTCACACTGCACCAACATGTAATAAACATATGCAAGGCTGCATATCTTAAACTGACACGCATCAGTTCTTTACGTAAATATCTTTCAGTTGATGCCACAAAAAAAGTTATTTTGCATACCAGGGCCCGGCGATGTAGAACGAATTGCCCATTGAAATTAGACACAAAGACACAGTGGTTCCTTTTAAGAGTTCTCATAAAATTTACCTTTTTCGACTGCAGGGACAAACTTAGAGACCTAATAATGTTTTTGTATCTTATATGTTTTCATCATGTTGTTATGTTTTCCAATTTCATTGTTTTTGTCATTTGTTTTTCTGTAGATTAGTCCTATCATTATAGATAGTGCAAATCGCTTCTAAAGATTAGGCGCTATACAAAGTCCTCATTATTTTTAAAATTATATTTATTATTATTATTATTATTATTATTATTATTATTAAGCGGCAGTTCTCATTTAACATTAAATGTAACCTGGGCAGCTTCTAGTCTCTGTTTACCTCTATAGGATCAGGGAAATAACCAAACTTACTTTACAATGATACTTGAATTCTAATAAGCAATTTCTGAGCTATAAAGTTAGACGTGAATAACATATGATATGTTAGTTGTTAAGGATAAAACTAAAAAAAAGTCTGTCTAAACAGTGCTTGCTATCTTAAAGCAATTTCAGGATCAAGTAAATAATGTGCTATGGTTGAATGTTAGCATGATATAAAAATTAGTTACTAATCTTCTATTATTGTCCTGGTGTTGATAATAACAGCAGCAATGGTGTGATGTGTATTGTATGTGTGTGTTTGTGTGTGTGTGTTTGTGTGTGTGTGATGGTAATGACAACACTATCTAAATGGGAAAGATCAAAGTGTAATCATGAAACATCAAATTGATGTGTGTGGCCACGCTACGCTTACACAGCGACATATCAAATGAATCCAATGATGAATGACCATTGAAACCGACCTTATGTAGATATGGATGAGGTTTAAGCTAATGTTTCTATCAGCATGACTGACCAGTGAATCCTAATAGTTTTTTCATGCAAATTGAGACAACCCCCCAACCCCCTCCCCCCCCCCAAAAAAAAAAAACCCCCAACACAAAACAAACCCCAACAACAAACAAACATCAAACCAAACAAGTGATAATGATGCGCTGGATTGCGCAGTGAAAAGACAAGATACACTATATTTTCAACTCCAACATAATTTCTAAATATCTTAGAATGTTTTGATCTCATGAATATGAAAACGTTTTTCACTGTAGTGAAAGTACATGAAAGACAAATCCTGCAGAAAATTCTCCTCCAAAGAAATTGAAGCAATTTCCAGGCAACATGTCCTCTTTCAAATAAATCATTTAGAAAATTTATGAGAAAAGCATTTGATGTCGGGTATTTTCTGGAGAAAACTATACAGCTATAATGACTAAAATAGAATTAAGCAAAGGAAAAACAATTTTCATTCTCTGTTCATGATCGGTGTAATTTTGATAACAAATAAAGTCTTAAAACTGCAAGGAATAATTTTTCACAATACCGGGCATGATTCTGAAAACTGCCAGGTGAAAAATGTAAATTTTCCTCAATTGATAAATAAGTGGTTGAGCGGTGGAATAGTGTTTTCGTTAAGTTTATGTTGCTCAATCTTAGCATCACCCTGGTAGTAACTAATGTTGTTATAGGTTTTAATGTCATTTTTCAACAAAAGATATGCTAAACAAGACGGCCATGATTAATGGTGGAGAAAGAACGCGGGGTAACCCCAGAAAGAACAACCGACCAACGAGAAGTTACCGGCAAGCTTTCTTGCATACCCACACTGGCCGAATCCGAAATAATGAAATATATAACACAGCACTCCATCATCATAATGATGTATATGTGTGCCCTAGATCAGCACATTATAGTGAGACTTCCTTATATGATGACATTATTCCATCATTTTCTGTGTTGTCGATGGTGACCCAGATGAAACCGTCTTACAGTGAGACTTCCGTATAATGAAATACATGATACAGTATTCCACCATTATATTGATGTTCATTAGGGTCTAGAGGATAATGTCTTCTAGTGAGACTGCCTTGTCATGAACTGTGTGTCTGTGTGTTATTAGGAGTTTTAAAACAATGACTAGTATGTAGATGAAACTAGCAGCAAGTAACTCGTACTAAAATGGGTTCATTGGTTCCTCATTTTCATGCTTGAATTACTGTAATCAGATATGTATGCCCCTCAAGGAGAAGGATTATGCCATGCCAAAACTGCGTTGCGGGCAAATTTTAATGTATGTCCATTCCTTAGGTTCTAAATATGTTGGATACCATTTCACTTTCATTAACGTTGGTACATGTTATTGAATACATCTTGAATTTGTAAAATTTTTGTGTGCATGTGTGTGATTTGGATGTTTAATGTAGGTTTAAACATTTCATAAATTATGTAATTACTTTGTAAATTATAATAATAACGTATAATACAGTCATGAATGGTAAATGCAATTTCACACTCAGTGCCTTTTAAGAGAACTTGGACAATTCATATACCACGATTCGTCCCAAAATGGACGAATAATTGTTTATTACATACCAGAATGTATCGAATTCCCCGGAAAGAGCCACCGCGTCACTAGAAGCTACTGGCAAGCTTTTTCACATGCCCACATCGGCCGAATCCAAGACTCTACCCGACGCAGACAGAGGTGAAATGTTAGTGATCCTTAACGGACAGCGCTTTAGAACATTCGGCCACTCGGTGCCCTTGAATACTTTGTTAACAACTCATAAGACATAAAATGGCATGAAGAGTTGTTAAAATGACATAAAAGATGCTCTGAAACGTATAAAGAGGTAAATAAATTACATACGTGTTTATAAGATGTATACAGTATGACAGCAAAGAATTAGATAAAAAAAAAACATTATATCTTGGTATGAAGCAATATTATTTTCTCACTAATGGTGGCAATAATTATTTAAAGAAATTATGAATTGCTACCAGTTAAGTAACATCTACAAAAACAAATGTATTCTCAAAACCTTTAAAAAGTATTTTTTAAACTTACTAAATATATTTCTTTTCCACTGCTTACTGACTTTAATCACCTGTAATAGTTTAGACATATAATGACTGTAACGTTTATCACATAAGAAAGTTTGCAATGGGAAATGTTGAATAGAAGCCATTTATTCATTGAATTCTTTATTATTATTATATTTATAGAGGAGGAAGTGTTGGATTCTCCTGCGTCTGTTCCATACGTGGTTCGCTGGAATGAATAATGTTGTTATTATGATTAATAGGTAAATAAATTTTAAATTTAAATTGCATCATGCAAATGTATCATCTTAGGTTCTCTGTTCTCTAGTAAGTAAAGTAGATTATTCAGTAAGATTTGAAGATAACTATATTTAGAATCATATCGTAACAGAAATATAAACCTTTTTAGTTGCATTGTCTATGCATACCTATATACAACCAGATTTTAAGACAATGTGAACAATCCTAAACTCTTTAATTTCATTCTTTTGTTCTAAAATATTAGTGGAAGGTGAGGTTGTTAGCCAGCAAACATTTAAACAAATGTTTCTGTTTCCAAACGTGGTGAACGTGGACGCCACCTCACCGCAGGTTCGGGTTATTTCATTGGTTACGTGCGCTATGTCCAAGTTAGGTGGGCTGGATAAGTTAGTTAGATGGGTTGGTTACATTCAAATTAGTTGAGTCGGTTACATTCAAAATAGCTAAAGGTCTGTAGATCGGTTAAGATATTGTTATGTTATGTCATGCTAGTGTTATGTTAAGTTATGGGTTTTGGTTATGTTAAAGCTATGTTGGATTTTTACATTCAAGTAAGTTGAAGATGTTACGATTATGAGGGTTGTTTAAGATATTGTTACGTGATTCGGTTAATTTAAGTTAGGTGATTGGGTTAAGATACAGTTAGATGGATTATTCTTCTTAAAGGTACCTGTGTTGGTATTAAAAGTTAGATGGGTTGGTTAAATTAATGTTAGGTGTGCTGGTTACGTTGAAGTGATGTAAGGACAAGACATACAACAGGCAGAGAGACACACGCATTTATAACATTAATTACAGGACGGATAATATACACCAGTAGAGTAAACACAGCAAGACGTAGACAGGGCACCACTGAAATAGAATAAGACAACAAATACGTTAACTTACAAATTAATTGGGTTAAGTAAGATAAAGTTAGGTGGTTAGTTTTGTTAAAGTGAGGTGAGGTTCTTATGTTAAAGCTAGTTGGGTTGGTTATATTCTTGTAACCTTGGTATATTTTTGGGAGAAATATGAGGCTCCAGGGACGGAAACAATTAGACAAATTATGATGACACAAGGTAAAAGACGGGAACGGATCTGCAATCATGTATCAGTTCACATCTTCTGTTCAAGGTCAGCCGAAGGTGGATTAGAGAGCATTTAGTATTTATGCATTTGGTACGATTCTAAAAGAATTCAATGACTTTGACATTGCAATGTAATAAATACGTAAACGTTTATCAGTTTCACCTTGCAGCTCTCTCTCTCTCTCTCTCTCTCTCTCTCTCTCTGTTAAATGCTTTTCTAAATAACTATACATGCGATCAAAGAAAGCAGCAATTAATAGCGGCCATTGTTAATCAGTGCCTTGTCTGGTTTTGCACGTGCAACTTGCTGTCTCAATTTATGACGGAAGCGCTGTTTTGTCACACATAAAATAGTAGAGGCTTTAGGAGACATATACAACTTGGATGACAAAAACTCACGTCATTAGATTATGTCAAAATTATGTCATCAGAACATTTTCAAATTGAGATATCAGAACTGTACGTCAAACCTGTCGGTTCTCGTGGACACCGCTAGCCCGAAAATTACGTGTTGTAGGTGGAATTATTTGCTTTTGTGCGTTCATATATATGTTTAAAAATAAAGGAGAAATTCATGTCCTAATAGAAGTTATAGATACCCGGAATTGCGTAATTCGCCACGAAAAATAGGAGTTAAAGGTTGATTCTGAGTCTTAATATTGACCCCCCCAAAAAAAAATGTACGTCATTGGCTAATGTGTGTGTCGTAACTCGGTCCTATCGCCTTTTTTGCATGAAATTCTATTCACCTGCGGAACCCCTTGGGTTTAAGCGAGTAGATTGGAAAGGAAAATAGTTAAATGAAGCTTTAAACTCAAGTCAGAGAATATAAGCATTGCGTTTATCGATTACAATTCAAATGACAAAGATTTCGATTATGTTCTTGGCACAAGACACTCAGACTGAATGAAAGAGGCAATTAAAAGGAGTCTCTCCGCGGAGAAGATGAAATGTGCACTCCCAATACGATGGTTGAACTGGACATTTTCGATCTTCCAATATCATTCAAGTTTTAAAAAAGAAAAGATTTTTTCCATAGATTTCGCACTGTAAATACCCTATATTTAAAATGAATTTCTTTATTATAATATATATTGTCAAATGAATGTCTAAACTTCTTGAATTTTGTGTTTAATTAACGTGTGCATTACGGGTAACAGAGTAGACATTTTGATATTTCTATACATGTTCACTTCTGACACAATATGCTAACTTTTCTTCATCATTTTGTGTTCCTTGATATTATTCAATAAATGTGACTTCCACGTGGCAGTTCACTTCACGAACCATTAAAATGTACTTGCGATTGAATAGATTTATAAACAAAATTTCAATTTTGCATCAACAGAAGGTGACGAAGATGACAGTGACACTGGAAGTATATATGATAAAAGAGGAAATGAGAAGGTGGCGGTATTTGTTTGTTCTGTCAGTAAAGCTTTATTTGTTTCCAACAATGACAATAAATAGGTGGTGAAGGTGGCGAATGAGATTAAAATATTTGAAATATGGTAATGAAAATGGCTCTCATATTTCCACACTATGTGTTTCATGTAGAAACGCAAACCAGTTTGTCTGTAAGGAATATAAATTTTGTCCTGATAGTTTTCAACTAGTTAGATGTCTCTTTGGACGTAAACAATGGACAAAATAAATATCACTGTGATCTTTCAATAGCGCCATATAAGGCTAATTGTAGGGAGAAATATGAGGTTGCAGGGACAAAAGACAAAAGTTGCAGAAGAGCATTTTCATACTGAGATATCAGAATTGCATGCCCAATCTGTCGGTTCTCGTCGACACCGCTATCCCGCAAAACGCGTGATTTAGGTGGAACTATGTGTTTTTGTGCGTACATATATATGTTTAAAAGGTAAGGACAAATTCATTTCCTGATAGAAGTTACAGACACCCGGAATTGCATAATCCGCCACGAAAAAGAGGAGTTGGAGGTTGATTCTTTCTTTTATTACTGACCCCCCAAAAATGTACGTCATTGGCTAATGTGTGTTACGTAACTTGGTCCTTTCGCCCATCTCTGCATGCGATTCTTTTTACCTGCAGAACCCTTCGGGTTTAATTGAGTTTATTGAAAAGGAAAATAGTTAAATGAAGCTGTAAACTCAAGGCAGTGGCCGACATGAAGAATATTCTAACTGATAAGACCCTCTTAAACTTATGTATTCTTCCTGTCTTTCGATTTTAGTACATTTTTAGTTCTGGATTCTTCTCATTGGTGACTAGAAATACCTTGAATCAGTCAAATGACACTTAAATTATGCATTCATATAAAGGATAGAATAAATATCAAGCTGTAAATAATTATCAAATCATGGTAAGCCTATGTGCAAAAAAAAACAGTTCACGTTTCGTCAAACTTTCAATTATTTAGAAGATAAAAAACCCGCATCAAATGAAAGAAATATACAAAATAATCTTGAATGTGTAGCAAGGTTTTAATTAAGGAAACAAATCCAATATAGGGGAAAGTAGTACAGATTTTCAGGATCTATAGTACTTCAAAATAAACCAACTGATTTATGATTTGTTAATTTAAATTTTTGGAAGATAATATTGTCACGAGTAAAATATTCGACGTTTTATTCTATATTTTGAAATATTTAATAGTAGAAGGGCATACGTATTTCATAAAAGAACGTAGCTTTCTTTCGTCACTGTTACCAGTAGCTTTGGACGTTTCCTAAATTTCTAGGAATGTCATATCATGAAATTGAACAACAACGTTAAATCAACATTCCAGGAAGTTCACTAAATCATGTATTAACAACGAAATAGTGTCATAATAATTCAACAATATTGCTGCAACATTATATTGTCAAATAGCACAAGAAAGGAAAATAATTACAAAAGATAATAATAATAATCGGGAAAGGCTCAAAATTATCTTCCTGCTTTTAATTGTGACTAAAAAGTAAACAGCCTTACCTTTACAACATCGCAAATGCGTATTTATATATTTGACAATTTACTATATCGCACATCCCTAACAAAAAGTTAAATGAAATCAAGCTGTGGGGACTTAACTTTTCACCTGTCATATGTAAGTTCCCATATGCACCTACCTCACAGTACCACCATAATTACATTGTATGATACTTTCAGCAAAATTGACATCCAAATGTGGATTGTATTTAGTATGGTATTTTGTGTTTCGTTCCGCTACTAATCGCGCTTCCAGCGCAAATCATAATCAATTTTAATATTTGGGTGAGATTAGATATAAGTAAAAGAGGTACAAGATTGTTAGATCTACAGCTGCAACAAAACAAGAAGTGGACGGTTATACCCTTTTTGACAAAAATGGTCTGAAAACGGAAATGATGACAAGACATTAAATCCAATCGTGTAATTTTGTCGTCAATTTGATCCTTTAAAACTGCACCTATTATCTGTATTGTACCATTCTATGATTTAATATGTATTGAGAATCTACTTGGAGTATATATAAGGAAATATCTCACTAGTGAGGTGGTTACATTTTGTATTTGTCTTTTTACCATCTATTTTAAAGCACAACATGTTATCTGCATGAATCGTTGTCTCCATTATGTCAGTGTTATTCAGAATGAATTACTACGTTGATAAGAAAGAAGTTCCGATGTTTTACAATAATGTTAGGGACAGCGACATTATACAGAGTTTGATTGTACATATAATGCTTCAAATTGTGTATTTTCTAAATTATTGACACCTTTTACATAAAGGTGAGGTCAGGTTTTTTTCTTCATTAACGCATTTCTTCCACGTATAAATCCAGTGAAGATTACCAACAGCATAACTCGATGGGGGTGGGGGAGGGGAACAATGGAATCATGACAGAATGCATCAGCAGGCTTCAGAGCACAACATCTATAGACAACAACATTTAATAATTGTGATTATACTTGTAAGAAATTTGATTGATATTTTCAGTCATTTTTGACATTGGGGCATGATGTTTTCTGTGCGTTGTAAGACTAGCGATCTATTTGAATTGATATTTAATTTCGTTTTGCAATCTATTTGGAAATTTACTTTATTTTTTGCGTGAGATCTATTTTGATAGTTACTTAATTTCAGTATCCAATCTATTTGGACAGTTAGTTAATTTTGGCTTATATAGTATTTGAATTGTTTCTTAATTTAGGTGTGCAATCTGTTTGGATCGTTACATAATTTAAATATCCAATCTATATTTGGATCGTTACTTAATTTCAATATCGAATCTATTTGGATAGTTAATTGTGCAATCTACTGTGATAGTTATTTAATTTCGGTGTGCGATCTATTTTGATAATTACCTAATTTCAGTGTCCAATCTATTGGATAGTTACCTAATTTCAGTGTCCAGTCTATTTGGATAGTTCTTTAATTTTTGTTTGCAATCGACACTAATCAGTGTATGATTTCTCCATTGTCTTCAGATTATAATTGTTTATTCGCACAATGTGTACCAATTGTCATTGAGTGAATAATAGGATGTATACTGTACTGAATCGGTTTCATAGAATATCCAATAGCAACATGCCATGCAAGTTAATTTGTATCAAACATGTATTTAGCACATCTTTGAGTGATATTGGTAATTACAACTTTGAAGTGGAGACAAAATATATAATTAAATTGAGTGACATGTAAGGTAGTTTAGTGACTCAGAACATATTGTACCTTGTTACATTATAGAGGTCGATTCGTTTAGCTTGTTAATATGGCTTCAACATCCTCCTCCAATAATACAGGCGGAGGAGGCAGGGTAAAGAGGGACCAAAAGCAGGCGCACATCCTTGAACAATGACAACTCTTTAATCTAGAAGATCTTGTAACGCACTTAACGCCTGTATCTTTCATCTGAAATATTTAGTCAATCACTTAACGCCTGTGTCTTTTATCTGATATATTTGGTCAAGCACTTAACGCCAGTATCTTTCATCTAAAATATTTGGCTTCGTACTGAACGCCCGTTTCTTACATAACAAGTGCATGTTAAAAAATTCAACGTTTAGTACTTTAAGGATATCGAATGTACAGCTTTCTCTTATAACAAATGCGAAAATAATTATCAGAGGAAAACATCTGTTGCGTTTGTATTATGTCGTAGTGTTGGCATGTTGACAGAAAGACGAGCTATGACTGGCATTTGACATGTCACACACACACACTCACGCACCCCATATATATATATATATATATATATATATATATATATATATATATATATATATAAAATTTTGATTGCAAATCACGGAGTTACTGACATAATGCACAAATGTTGCTGCATGTTTGTTTTCTTCGCATTTCGTTTTGTTCTTTCTTAAATTGTTATTTCTTACAACTATTTTATCGCTGCGACGGATCGTAAATGATTCGCAAATCCAATATAGTGTCGCCGAGATATCTATAGAGTCGCTTGTTTACTTTGTAAGGCGCCTTATCTTTGGAAACTCTAAACGCTTGATAACATATACAATTATATGACCACAAAAAAACCCACCATGAAATTAGAAAAGATAAAATCATCTTGAAAATATTTAAGACAAGAAACGTTATTAGGTCTTGTGAAATACATATGTAGGTTTCCAAAGAAAAACGAACTATAATTTACTCGAAGGAAAAAAATAGTTTGTACCAATTTAAAATTAAATTCGCGAGTTTTCAACACATAATTGTCCTACCTATACTACTCGTGTTCTAGGACAAGTCGTTGGGGCTAACCGCCAAATGATTTTAACTGAAGTGGTAGCGCGATCGGTGCGCATTCGTGGGGTCTCTAGATCAGATCAAGTGTAAGATTTTATACTTTTGTACTACCTTATTAGCCGACATCAATTAAGCTGCGTCGTTTAACGTTTTAAAGATAAATTTTCCTTCTTTTGTACATTGCTTGGTTATAATTTAAAAAAATATACAGAACAAATATATAATACATGTATATTGAATTAAGTTTGTGGTATACGTTTTTGGTTGTAGCTCCCCGTTTTAAGGAATTTTAAGGAATTCTTAGATTTTTGTGTTTATTTGTCTGCTATTCAGGTTTATTGCGTGTACAAACGTTTATATTAAACACACTATCCCAACACCTTGTTTATAGCGTTAATTTATGACAGGGTCAGATTGAGGCTTTCACCGAAAACATAAATGGGAACAATCCTCGTGAGGCTAAATACGTACTCAGCCTAATCGCCTTAATGCGGAAATATTAAAATCATCCAAGCCAAAGGTGACACAAATGTTAGAGACTGGTGAACTATTTACAATCCTCTCATCCAATTTGCCAATTGTTATTGGCCATTTTACAGATCTAAATAATACAAATATACAGAGAAATGTACTTGTTGATCATCTGAGGAAGCTCAAGTAGTTCCACTTTTCAATTCTCTTCATGAAAGCAAAATCGACATGTAACGAATTTGACCTATCATATCCAATTTGTTTGAGAATTCAAATGAGATCCAGGAAGCAGGAATATTCCTTCAACGTTCTTGTTTAACGTTATGATATTGCCTTCCTACACCTCACTTGAAACGTGCAAAACCTAAACATAAAGCACCGGTTTTAAAATATTTTAGTAATGAAAAATAAAATCATTCCATCACTTATTTATGTAAAACTCTCACTGAGTTAAATTTGGTAAAAAATATATTCAAAACGATGCTATATGGAAATCAAGCATTTATCGGTAATTGTTTTGAGATGCTCTTCTTTCTCTTGTGTCATTTGTTTCTTATATTGATTGAGAGCATGTAGGTTCATTGTATATTTTACTTTTGTAGTTCTTTTTTCTCGATTCCTGGCATCTACAAAAGGTTTGTCCACAAAGCATTTCTTTTTCTTGGATGTGGGTCTTCAAGACGACAGGGTTTACATGAAAGCCTCACCTTCTATTGTAACAGCCATAGTGGTTAAAATATGTACATTTATTCCTCTTTGCCATTTACGAACTCCAAAAAGTAGCCAATGTCATCCGAAAGTTTTACTTCAATTATATATGTATATCCAAATGTACATTATGTGAGAAAAAGTTTTGTTTTTACAAAAACTACAATTCCCTAAATTTTCTTGTAATTTTGTATTGTTTTATATTATATATGTACAAATGTATGTACAGTCTGCATATCGCCCTTGCCACAGTACAGAAACTACTCTTCTGAAAGTATTTAATGACATTCTCTCTGCTTTGGATAGTGGAAGGATTACAGACCTCATCCTCCTAGATTTGTCTGCAGCATTTGACACAACAGACCATAATATATTACTTCACCTTCTCCAGCATGTTTTTGGCACTCAGAATATAGCCTTAGAGTGGTTCAAGTCATACTTAGTCAACAGGACACAAATTGTATATGCAAATGGAATACATTCCAGCCCAGTTTATCTATGTTTGTGATGTTCCACAGGGGTCTGTTATTGGACATGTTCTATTCTTTCAATACACTCAGCCGCTCTCAAGTGTCATAGATCATCACCCAGTGTCTCACCAATTGTACGCCGATGACACCCAAATATACAAGTCTAGCCACCGAACTGAAGCTGATTCTACCATCCATGGAGTAGAGAGGTGCATTTCTGATGTGAAATCATGGATGACATGTGACAAGTTGCAGATGAATGATGATAAAACTGAAGCTATTCTGATCCCAACACAAAGACTTTCTCATTCACATCCATCTACTCAGACAATAGATATTAGCAACACCAGTCAGTACTAAACTTAGGCGTTAGTCCAGACAGTACTCTCACATTGCACCAACATGTCATAAACATATGCAAGGCGGCATATCTTGAACTGAGACGCATCAGTTCTATTCGTAAATATCTTTCGGGTGATGCCACCAAAACACTTGTGTGTTCATTAGTGCTTTCAAGACTGGACTATTGTAACTCAATTCTTTCTGGTTCGACACAATATTTACTCCAGAAACTTCAAAACACAGCTGCGCAGATTATCTTTAGAGTACCTCGATCAGAGTACACCTCACCAGTGATCTGTACCCTACACTGGTTAACAATTCGATACTATCCGGCCTCACCCACGTGTATAAACCAGCAAGATACTTACACTCCTCTTCGGACAATCGTATACTCATTGTTCCCACTATGAAAATGAAGTCATATGGAAAAAGTTCTTTTGCATACCAGGGCCCGGAGATGTAGAACGAATTGCCCATTGAAATTAGACACAAAGACACAGTGGTCCCTTTTAAGGGTTCTTTTAAAATTTTCCTTTTTCGACTGCAGGGACAAACTTAGAGACAGAATAATGTTTTGTATCTTATATGTTTCAGCATGTTTTTATGTTTTCCAACTTCATTGTTTTTGCGATTTGTTTTTCTGTAGATTAGTCCTATCATTATATATAGTGTAAAGCGCTTAGAGCTTCTAAAGATTAGGCGCTTTACAAAGTCCTCATTATTATTATTATTATTATTATTATTATATTAAGTTTCAGTTCTCATTTAACATTAAATGTAACCTGAGCAGCTTCTAGTCTCTGTTTACCTATATAGGATCAGGGAAATAACCAAACTGACTTTACAATGATATTGGAATTCTAATAAACAATATCTGAGCTACAAAGTTAGACGTGAAGAACATATGACATGTTAGTTGTTAAGGATAAAACTAACAAATGTCTGTCTAAACAGTCCTAGCTAGCTTAACAAAGCAATTGTAGGATCATGTAAACAATGTGCTTTGGTTTAATTTTAGCATGATATAAAAATTAGTTACTAATCTTCTATTATTGTCCTGATGTTGATAATAACAGCAGCAGTTGTGTGATGTTTATTGTTTTTGTCTGTGTGTGTGTGTGTGTGTGTGTGTGTGTGTGTGTGTGATGGTAATGACAACACTATCAAAATGGGAAAGATCAAAGTGTAATCAAGAAACATCAAATTGATGTGTGTGACCACGCTACGCTTACACAGCGACTTATAAAATGGATCCAATGATGAATGACCATTGAAACTGACCTTATGTAGATATGGATGAGGTTTAAGCTAATGTTTCTATCAGTATGACTGACCGATGAATCCTAATAGTTTTACCATGCAAATTGAGACCTGCACCCCACCCTAAAAATAAAAATTAAAAACAACAACAACAAGAAACAAACAACAACGCAAACAAGTGATACAGATGCACTGGAATGCGCAGTGAAAACACATGATAACCTATATTTTCAACTCCAACAAACGTTCTAATTAGATTAGAATGTATTGATCTCATGAATATGAAAACGTTTTTTCCTGTAGTGAAAATACTTGAAAGATAGATCCTGCAGAAAATTCTCATCCATAAAAATAAAAGCATTAAAATGTAATTTCCAGGCACCATGTCTTCTTTCAAATAAAATCATTTTGAAAATTCATGAGAAAAGCATTTCATGTCGGGTATATTGTGGGGAAATCTATACAGCTATGATACCTAAAATAGAGTAAAGCCAAGTATAACAATTTTCATTCTTTGTTCATGATAGTTGTAGTTTTGATAACGAATGAAGTCTTAAAACTGCAAGCAATAATTTTTCACAATATCGGGCATGATTCTGAAAACTGCCGGGACAAAAATTTAAATTTTCCTTAAAGTGGTTGAGCGGTGGAATAGTGTTTTCGTTAAGTTATTGTTGCTCACTCTTAACATCACCCTGGTAGTAATTAATGTTGTTATAGGGTTTAATGTCATTTTTCAGCACAAGATATGCAAAACAAGACGGCCATCATTAACGGTGGAGAAATATCGCTGTGTAACCCGGAAAGAACAACCGACCCACAAGAAGTTACCGGCAAGCTTTCTTGCATATCCACACTGGCCATCTCCCAAATAATGAAATACATAACATAGCAATCCATCATTATAATGATGTATATGTGTTCCCTAGTTTACCACTTTATAGTGAGACTGTCTTATATGATGACATTATTCCCTCATTTTTTGTGTTGTCCATGGTGGCCTAGATGAAACAGTATTACAGTGAGACTTCCGTATATATAATTAGGTTTGCAATATCGCAGATTAATCTGGATTTGCAGGTTTAGTGTCTTTGTGTGTGTGTGTGTGTGTGTGTGTGTGTGTGATTCAACACAAGAAAGTATGTCATGCATAGAAAATAACGTGAAATACATGCTAATGAATATTAGTTGTATGCTATTTTATATTAGTTCTACATATATTTGATTAAATGTCTCAGGACGCCAGTAGTTTGGGAGGGCTCTTCATATATTGTCAAAGATGAAAAGCGATGATGTATTGATTACGCGTTAGTGTGGATTGAACACATTTGACGGAATATATAACATAATAAGAAAAAGCAGTAAGTGGCTTAAGTTGTATTACATGCAAAGCTGAATATATTCCATTGATAAACCAACAGCTCTTGGTAACTCTGAGAACCAATATTAAAACTAATGATCATGTTCTATGTATATATGGGGGGGGGGGTGTCATATAATAGTTGTGTACCATGCAATGAATCGTGTAAAAAAAAGTATGACGATTCGTTTAATCAGCTTTCAACCATCAACTTTTTTCTTTTCTTTGTCTTAGGTTTGGTCATAGGTGTCGACGTTAAATGCATTAAGTCTATCAGGTCCTGACCTCCGATTGGACATTATCAAAACCCCATACCGTTGCCATATTGTTGTGTATAACATGGATTTTCATTTTCTTTTCTATCTTGTTTGTAATATTATTGGTCTCAATTTCCAGAGGGAGCCCTGAGACAAAGATGTCAGCTTGGCTTCTACCTCTCTTACATACTGATATGCTACTACCACCCTGGCGTTAATGCCTTTAAAAATTCCAACTCTTGGAAGTCAAGCAGTGAAGTGTCATAACTATTTGGGTAGATGATGCATTTGTCCCCTCCCCCCTCCCCATTTTGCAGCTCATCAACTGCATTTACATGTATCCCCTTCACATTCAATGTCATCAAAATTTCTTGTCTGGGATGGGTCTTTTACCTCCAGGGAATTTTCCTCTTCCCCCTGTACACTGTTTAAAAAGTAACAAGTGTTCTTTCTAAATGTCACAGGCATGTATGTAGTGGTATTACACAAATCAATAGTTTGGAACCCCGAGGAGTGATAGGCTACACATATTTGGTGATCCCAATCCCTTCGAGCTGGGTTTTGAAGTAAGCAGTAAGCTTAGTTCCACTTGGTTGAATTGTAAAAGTCCCAATCTGATCCATTGCCTTAGTGTAACTTGTTTTTTCTAAAAGAATTTTATAACTGAGTAGTATTCACGTTGATATTTCAAACAAAATGCAAAACTCAAAACTTGGCTAAATAAACCTGAAAGGTTCTATCCAGCTGCAATGCTACAAACACCAGTCTACAGGAAATGATAAAAAAGGATGTCGCATAATTGCAACCGAGTGGATTTTGGATTAAATGAATAACTCAAACACAATGTATGAAAGATGAAAATGTATTAACTTAATTAGTAAAGAAATATATATGAAGTATAAATACAATGATTCTATTCACACATTGAAAATAAACCAAAGCTATTGTATCTATCAGATATACAGATTCAAGAAACCTCAGTTTCAAATAATAGTATGCACTACAATGCACATAATTTCACGTATTGACTAGGATTGAGATTCAAACAATCTCAAGTTTTCAAATACGTTTCAAATGTTCTGCACTGTAGGCGAAATTCACAAATCTCCTGTAATACAACTAAGACTCAAAATAATCTCATGTAAATAAAAATGAACCAATTGAAACAACAAGTGGACCAAACATATGCTTCTTGACCCTTGTACAGTCACACGATTGATACATCGATAAACCGCACAATTTTACCACGTTCCTTGGGTTAGCCCATACTTGTATCGGCTGCTAGCACCCTTCATGGACCCACCACATGTACAGTCAGTCATACGTATACACACATACAGGCAGCATACAGCACCCTTGTACCTTGTATTAGCTACGTCTACAGTCGTAGCTCTACCACATGTACAGACATACGTACATACATATAGACAGCTCTACGCTTCAGCTAAACTCGTCAGCTTAAAATAGTCAGCTACACTGTCAGTCATACGTATACACACATACAGGCAGCATACAGCACCCTTGTACCTTGTATTAGCTACGTCTACAGTCGTAGCTCTACCACATGTACAGACATACGTACATACATATAGACAGCTCTACGCTTCAGCTAAACTCGTCAGCTTAAAATAGTCAGCTACACTTGTTAGCTCGTTAACTTGTTAGCCTCGTTAGCTACAATAAAACCAAACTGGTAATAATAATGAGTTCTGGAAAATGCTAATACATTAAACTCTTAATTGCAACTTGAACGTCACAGTTCACAACGTTTTAAATCACTTATGTAATAAATGAATTATTACACTAAGTGAAAATATAAACTCAGTAAACTTCGCATCTCAAATGAAATATAAATTTAACACTCACCCCTATGGCTATAAAATATCACGTGAAACGTGCTCTCCTCGACAAGATCCAAAGCGACCAGTGTCGGTTATAAATTGATCTTCCTTAAATTCATAAGACAGTGAGTAATACTCAAGGTAAAATACCCGAACATATCGTGATTATAATGTCCCTTTCTGCAAGTAATTTCCGGCGGGACATATATTGGTTCCGTCACTTATCTGGAAAAACACCTGTTCGCCCTAGATAGCGTTCTACGCATGCACATCAAAAATAGTCAGATATTTATCAGGCATAAAAAAAGTTTTTTTCTTTCTTCTAATTCTGTGCCAATACCTCCCCCATCAGATAAAGAAAATGTACGCATTTTGTTTTAATAACAAACTTTCACAGAATAAAAGAAAAATAACTACTAATGATATGTTACAATATTTACACTGGTTATATTGCAATTTGGATTTTATAAACTGGGTAAAAACAATCTATCAAAATTTCCAATCATTTCCTACGCAAGTAGTCTGCCCCAATATTTTCAACTCTTCTTATTGCCTCTACCCGCAATCGATAAGGGTTGTAGTGTCAGCGCCCAATGCATCAATCGAGCGTTTGGGACCTCGACCTTATTTAAATACAATAGGGGTTGGTGATCAGTCTCGAGAACAAAATCTCTCTCAAAAAGATACGAATGATACTTCCCGATTCCCCACACTACGGCCAAACAGTCTTTTTCAATAATGGAGTAGTTTTTATCCCTGGGTAGTAATTTCCTACTTGAGTAAGCTACGGGTAACTTATCGTTATCTTGCTCCTGCAGTAAAACTGCTCCCAATCCAGTTTCTGATGCATTTGTCCCCCACTCTACTTTGTCTGTTTGCCCCTTCTTTGTCAAATCAGACAGTGGGCTAGCAAAGGCTGCAAAGTTTGGTATAAACTTTCTATAAAACCCTATTAGACCTAGAAATGAACGAACTTGCGTTTTGTTTTCTGGCTTTGGTGCGTTTCTAATCGCTTCCACTTGCTTGGGGTGAGGTTTCAAGCGACCCGAACCACTGATCCTATGACCCAAACAATCTAAATCTGTATAGGTAGTATTGCATTTAGTGGATCTCACTGTGAGGTTCGCCCTGCGGAGTCTATCGAAGAGTTCCCCCAAGACGGACACGCGCTCACTCCAAGCATTCGTGTACACGAATATGTCGTCTATAAAGCTATGAACGTTTGATAAACCTTTTAGCAACTTGCGCATCAAACGACAACAGGTGGTACTGGCCCCTACGAACCCGAATGGCATTACCTTGATAGTAATAGTCTTTTCAGGGTCGCAAATGCTGTCAATGCACGGGACTCTTGAACAATGGGAACCTGCCAATATCCCTTGGACAGATCCAATTTGGAAATCCATCGGTTGCCCGACAACTTCGCAAATAGACCCTCCATATCCGGCATTGGTTCTGCATCGAACACCGTGATTTTATTTAATTGTCGGAAGTCGATAAAGAATCGGTTTGTCCCATCTTTCTTTTTGACTAGCACTACGGGAGAAGAATATTGCGAGTTGGAGGGTTCAATCACCCCCAAATATAACATTTTACTCACCTCTTCATCCACATCTTCTCGTGCGTTGTAGGGTACCGGATAACCTTTGATTCCAATGGTGTCAAATGTATCAGTTTAATTTTTAGGTCTACCAAGGTTATACAATCTGGTTTGTCAGTGAATACGTCCGAGAATTTAACCAAGAGCGCATTAATTTCGTATGCTGGTCTTTGGTCAACTCCGCACTCAGACCGACTTTATCTACCCCTTCCCTCGCAGCACCCAAAGGACATTCAAGAGGAACCTCGATTTCTGAGTTTATAACGACATTTAATACCCCTTTTCTACATTGTCGCCCTGTCTCTTGATGTACAACTTTAGCATGTTAGCATGGAATGTCTTTGTATTACCGTCTATGTCAATTTTATAGTCCATGTCACCCTTGACCTGTTTAACTTCCTAGGGACCTTTCCACTAGACTAGTAACTTATTTGTGCTAGTAAGAAGAAGCAATATAACTAATATCTCCTACATGAAAGTTCCTATTTCGCGCTTTAAGGTTATAATACTTGGTATATCTGCGTTTCGATTTCATGAATTCATCACGTGCCATCTGCCATGTAGTTTCTAGTTTCTTTCTCAGATCTAACACGTACTGGCAGGTAGTTTTTATTTCCTCGTTCGCCACGTCACCCGTCCATAATTATCGTAGTATCCGCATCTTCTCAGCACTTCATCGCTAGTTACAAAATATCTTGGAAGGGTCCATGTAAGAAATAAACTGGATGAGTCTCAGAGGCCCTATGTGGACTTAAAATATAAACTCCTTACAAGTTTACTTATTATTAACACATAGCTATTTGTTTTTTTCACAGGTGGCTCAGCCAGTCTAAAAGCTTAATACTTTCTGAGCAGTTATCTAAGTAAACAATTTTAAGGAGGGGTTGAAATCAAAATAATTTATGCCGGGTTCGTGATGTGGAAAATGTTGATACAACCTTTATAACATTTAAATAGTCGTTACAAGTACTACCGCACTATGTTCTCTGGTTTTCCTCGAGGAGTTTTGTCAACGCATGTTCTAAGGCTTCAAACAGTTAATCTACACACATTTTCAAGGAAACAGTCCATGTCAAATTTCTCTGAGTATGGAATGGACGAGACCAAAAGTGGACGCAAGATGATATCTCGAAATATCGATTTGACAAATTTGTTCCAAACAGGTTCTACTCTTGAAGCAGATTATTAACTCTAATTGATCATAAGAGAGACAGGTCAGATATCGCTAAGTAGCGGTTCACATAATCTGTCATATCCGACTGCATCAGTCCTGTTTGTACCGGATTTAGAGCACATATCCAAGTCGTGAGACAGCAGCATGACTGGCAGCACAAGGTATCATGAGAGACAACAAAAGTGGTGCGGCCCTTGGTCCATCGAAATGCTCATATACGGCATTCTCGGTGGGCTGAGTTTCAGAACCCTGGTTTAGGGATTCACATAGTGCAAAATGTTGATAGAACCGTACCACCACCAACCAAAAAAACCTCCAAAAACTCTTCTCTTCTCTGATTCCTTTCCATGAATTTTGCTTATGCATATTCTCTAGGGCCTAACAAATACATAGATACACATTTATTTGTCGTAAACATTTTAGAATGGGATATTAGGATTGGACAGTTGGACGTAAAAGGATATCTCCTTACGGGCGTTTCAATGTAATGTATATTTAGAGAGCGATTGTTTGAGATCTCTTTCTCTTTTGAGCAGATCACAAACTCCAGACTGTAATATAGAGGTGTTCAAACCAAGATTCTTTAAGAAGGGATTTGTCTAGTTGAACCAGCATAATCGTTCCTGTCCCTACCGAACTGTAAAGCTTGTATCTATAACTGCCATCTTATTTCTTTCATTCCACTCACCAAATGTAGTAAAATCAAAATTTCTTGCAACGTCTTTAGATTTTAGTAAATGTTTAGTCTAGATAATATTGTTACTACATATATTTCTTCTTATAAAGTACAAGTTAAAGTAATACATACACAATCAAAGCATGTTTTACTATAATTTATGTAACTTGATTTCATTGAGATCTGCTATTGAAACACAGTAGCTGTCTTTTATTGGAAGTCAACTACATATGCCACATCTCAGCAACGATGGACTGTTTACAGCTGTAATATATACATGTACATTTTTGTGATCAAATGGTGGTGCTGCTGAATGAAATTAATAAAATATCAGGTATGAAATACCAGCTTTACAGCAGATATCTGAGCCATAAGACAGCAACATGGTTGTCAGCAAAATGTTCCATGAGAGATAACAATATCATTATCGGCTTCAAAAGCATACGATTCTAATTTAGGGCAAGTGCAGTGCAAACAACAGTACCCCAACCCCAGTCATGTGTCACACCTGCAACAGCAATACGTGTACACTCATGACCCTCAGCACAGACAATAACAGCTGCATTTCCAAGTATTCAGACAAATGCATCAACATCAGCTCGATTATTTCAAACAACTGCGACACCAATCTCAACACCCCTTCCTCCAAGTGATGTGTCTGAAATACAAACCAGAGTCCAACACATGAAATCACACGCCAGAAAAGATGGGACTAATAACTGGTTTCTTAATATTGAAAAATAGAATACAAAGGAGACATTCTAAAATAGATGTACAGACTCTAAGAGGAGCAAACATCGACAACATCACTGACAGAATAGTGAATACTGACCTAACCAACTAAAGTAACACTTTAATAGGTGGAAATGATGCCAGTGATGGAACGTTACTAAATCAAATCAGAACAACGCTAACATTTAAATATGGAAATAGGATGTAAGAATGATAAAAGGAGTATGGAGACATACATATAATTGATATGAAATTAAATGCAAAAGGTTTTTACATAGATCACCTAAATGTACAAGATCAAGTTAATGTTCTCTTCCAAGGAAATTAATATACATGTTTTAGGACTCGCTGAAAACAAAAATAAATGCTAACCACCGTGATAATCTATTTCTCTGTCATGAATACAATAAACCATTATGCAGTGACAGCGAGGCAGCAGAGGGGAGGTCTTGTTGTATACATTAGGGAAGATCGAAATGCAGAAAGACAACTTGACTTGAAGTAACATTAAATTGAGAGCATCTGGGTGGAAATTTCTCAACACAATGGATAATCATTCCTAGTTAGTTTAATTTATATACCATCTTCCTCCAATGCAATTTGCATTGGAATGATAACTATTTGAAACAAATAGAAAATGTTCTTGCACAGGAGAGAGAAACATATATATTCGGCGATATAAATATGGACCTTCTAAATACTCAAATATGAAACAACTGGATGGAATTTATTGAATCATTAGGCCTAGTCCAGCTGATAAATGAGCCCACAAGGGTAACAAAGATATCAAGCAGTCGTGTTGATTACATTTATACCAACCTACCAGACAATGTGGCTTGTGTTAATGTACCGAATGTTAGAATTAGTCTCAACTATCTTACCTTTTGGACAAGAAATGTTAAATGCAAGAGAAATAAGAAAAATACACACAATATTATCACTTACAGATCATTAAAATATTAATGAAGTACAATTTGGCAAACACCCATATAAAGTTCCATGGAAGATGATCCAAAATCTGGATGACGTAAATGAAGCTCTATGGTTTGGGCTGATCTGTTTATGGATTTATTCTGTAAACATGGACCACTAAAAGTACATCGAGTAAAGAATGACATTTAACCTAATTGTAATACTACTGAAATATTAGACGGTATGAAAACACGAGGCTAATTCATGTCTATGGAAACCATGCACAACACAAAGTATGGAGAACAAAAATAAATAGTAGGATTAATAAAGCTAGAAACTTGAATGAACTCAAAATGTTCTGCAGAAGCAAACCCTTTTAGACGGTATGCATCTCTAGCTCACGAGTATTAAAACTTTGTTTAAAAAATGCCTCAGTGAAGTTGATGTCAAGAAAGCTACAGGACATGATCAGACTGGTCCACGATTCATTAAATCTTCTGTCTCCGCTATTTTAGATAGCATAACATTCATAATCAGTTTTAAATATTGCAACCTCATCTTTCCCCAAAATATGGAAGACTTCCAAAATATCTCCTATTCACAAATTTGGTTGTAATGATGATTGATGCTGATATTTAACCGTCAATCTCAGTACTGTACTACCAATCTTGTCAGAATTGATTGGAAAACAATGTTCATGATTCATGCGTGTTATATTTAATCGTATCTTGCTGTTACACCCAAAATCAATCCGGCTTTAGACACAAACGTTGATATGAGACGGCTTTGATCTCCCAAACTGATAGATGGTTTCAAGGTGAAAAAATAGGGTATGTATTTGTAGATTTCAGGACAGCTTTTTACAAGGTGGATCATGAAATCCTTTTGAATAAATTTAACATTTACCAAAATGATGAACACACAGTTAGATGGTTAAATTCATCCTTAAGTGAGAGCATACAATATGTTTATCTAAAAAATATTATGTCTGTACCTGGAGTACTACAAGGCTCAATTCTAGGCCCATTACTATTTATCTTATTTGTAAATGACCTACCACTTTTACTAAGTTACTCAGTATTATTTAAAGATGTCTATACAGATGACACAAACTTGTCAGACATCTAAATTACAAAGCACGAACTCGAACTTTATTTACAGAATGTCCTAAACAAACTGGGCAACTGATGCAAATGCAATGTCATGGTGGTAAATACTGGTAAAACTAAAGTATTATTTATCACAAACCGTCAAAAAAGGACAAATATTGATAGTGACGAACTATGTCTGACATTGAAGGATACAAATTTGATGCTTGTGTATATAATTAGCTGTTCTGTACTGAACATATATCAAACATATCAGTAAAAAAATTCAATTCAAGTTTATGACTTCTCAGTAGGATAAAACATTTTCTTCGCGAACGGCACATAAAGCTATTTTATAACAATAACAGTTACATGCGACCATATTTAGACTTCTTTAATATAGTATGGGGTAATTTAAATGATAAAAAAGATAGCAAAGCTGGCACATCTTTAACAAGAGCATTTGGGATAATATAAATTCAGAATGAAAGCAAGGACAATTTAGCTGGTAAATTTATAATATTACCTATTAAAGACCAAATCCGTTTGAGAAAATCCAAATTAATGTACATTATATTTAATAAATAGCGCTCACGAAGAATTTCAATAACAAATCCAGTATAGGCTTCCTGGCGATACTCCCCACTTGCGATCCATGTCTACCAAAAAGTGTTGAATTTTCAAACCAAATAAGAGGTTTTGTTTACAAAATTTTTTCAATACTCTGGAATTTCGCTCTGAAATCGTATTCCAGTTAAGATAAGAAATTCGCACTCTACTTCCTTTTTCCCAACCCAATATATCTAGTGGCTTCAGAGATGCAGCTAAAACAAATAAATTTATTTGTGCCACGGCCTCAGTGTAGATTAGTTCTTAGCAAATTGTGTTACCGTCTTTAAATAAAGTCGTCATAACTACTATTTGTATTATTATTGTCGTTATTATTATTATTATTATTATTATTATTATTATTATTATACTCACATCACTCAAAAACCAATAAATTTTCCTGTATTCATACCGATCTAAAATGTTTTGTCTAGTATATTCTCATATCAATAATGTGGTCAAATAGGCGATATATTCCGGTAGATTATATTTGCCTAAACCTAAATTCTCTTCCTGTCAGCTACTATCAGTCCTTATATTACATCAAATGGCTCTCATGTCTGAAGGGAAGCAAAACATTACAAGAATTTATACAAATGTATTTGCACCGGTGAGTAAGTCCCTTCATTCCTCCACTATTTTATCGACGTCATTGCTTTGCTAGACATTTTATTATTTTTAAATGAGCACGTGACAGTTATCCCTAAAGCTCCGCTCTACTTTAGGCATATACAATTATTAAATGTTGGTAGATTATGGTTTTTGAGAAATTGTCGCCATCTTTGATATATTCATAATGATCATTTTCTGAATTTTATATACACTGATTTACTTTTGTATTCAATATTAAGATATACACCACAGCGGTTTCTCTTTTTCAATAACATCACAAGGTGTCCCCCCCATCCCACCATCCGCAACGCAATTCCCCTGTCCACCCCTCTCGACGACTCGACAAATCCACCGAAAATGATCAATAACGTTACATTGTTTGTATCTGCGATTTCCTGTCTCATATATTCATATGCATTTCCACTTTTAAAGTGGCTAACTTGTTTTTTTGAATTTTTGAATTGCCTATTTGTCATAATAAAACCTTTTTTATATTGTTCGAATCATCAAACGTAAAGGATTTTTTTTAATTTAATACAATTTCCCGTCTTTTTCCTCCTCCTCCTCCTAAACACACACACACACACACACACACACACACACACTAACATAATGGTAGAATGGTAAGAATGGTAGAAACAAAATCCAAATCACCTAAGGGAGGCTTCGTGAAGCAGACTGATAATAGATTTTGCTAAAATTGGACGACATGTAGAATAATCAAACTGATTAGTCCCTGCCAAACCTTCTTCCTGTCAGCCTCCTTGTGTCTTTGTGGTACATGTACCTTTGGATGCTTTCAAAAGGTGACTAGAAACACCTTTAATTAGTAAAGGAGTTAAAATATTAAAAAAAATAAGTCTCCTTATTCCTCCACTAATTTATCGACGTCATTGCTGTACTTAACCATTGGTAAGACATCATTTTATCATTTTAAAAGATTAGATGGCACTTATTCCTAAAGCTTCTCAATACAGTTATCAAATGGTGATAGATTTATTTTAGACAAATATTGCCGTATTTCATACATTCGTTATAAAATGATAAACCTGTAACTTTTACTGTTTTCGTTGACTATTTGGTCGTAATAACAGTTATTTGTATAGTTCAAATTATCAGAGTTTCTTTTATTTAGTGCGAAATCCATTCTTATCCCACACACCCTTCTACACACACACTTTATAAAAAAGAATAGTTTCTTATATTTGCCGAGTTGCCGAATGGTCTAAAACGCTCTCCGTTACGAATCACTGCCATCTCACCTCTGTCTGCGTGGGTTCGAGTCTCAGATTCCCACACACCCTTCTACACACACACTTTATAAAAAAGAATAGTTTCTTATATTTGCCGAGTTGCCGAATGGTCTAAAACGCTCTCCGTTACGAATCACTGCCATCTCACCTCTGTCTGCGTGGGTTCGAGTCTCAGATTCGGCCAATGTGGGTGTGTCAGAAAGCTTGCCAGTAACTTCTCGTGAGTCGCTTGTTCTTTCTGGTGGGGGGTCCCGGGTTCTTTCTCCACCATTAATACTGGCCGCCATATATAGCATATCGTGTGCTGAAAAATGGCTTAAAACCCTACAAAAGCAACATCTTTCTCCCGCTCCCTACGTATACACATTGAAGAAAGTAATATAATTTCTTATATTTAGTGCAAAACGCATTATTCTACCTCCACCTTCTTTCCGCCACATACATATTGTAGAAAGGATAAGAGTTTCTTATATTTATTGCAAGAACCATTCTCCTTCCTCTCCCTCAACACAAATATTGTAGAAAGGTTATCCAAGTCACTTACGGGAGTCTTCAGGAAGCAGATGCAAAATAGGTATTGCTAAAAGTGACCGACATGAAGAATATGCTAACTGATTAGACCCTGGTAAACTTTGGTATTCTGCCTGTCTTCCGATTTTAGTACATTTAGTTCTGGATTCTTTCCATTGGTGACTAGGAATATCTTGAATCAGTCAAAGGACACTTAAATTTTGCCTAAGTATAAAGGATAGAATAAATATCAAGCTGTAAATAATTATCAAATCATGGTACGACTATTGCTTCTAAATCGGCTTCAATTCTACGAATCCTAACTAAAACAAGATATCATGTGCAAAAATAAAGTTCACCTTTCGAGGATCGAGAGTACTGCAAAACTAACCTACTGATTTATGATTTGCAAACTTAAAATTTTTGGAAAAAGATTCTGTCACGCGTAAAATATTCGACGTAGATTTTAATAATGTTTTATTCTAGATTTTGAGATATGTTCTAGTAGAAGAGCATACGTGAGTCATAAACAAAACGTAGCTTTCTTTAGTCAGTTTTCATAAGCCTTGGACGTTTTCCAACTTTGTAGGAATGACATATCATGAAATTGAACAACAACGTTTAATCAACATTCGAGTAAGTTCAATAAATCATGTTTCAGCAACGAAAAATGTCATAGTAATTAAACAATATTGCTGCAACATTATCTTGTCAATTAGGAAAAAAAGGAAACTAATAACAAAAAGATAATAATAATAATCGGGAAAGGCTCAAAAATATCTTCCTGCTTTTAATTGTGACTAAAAAGTAAACAGCCTTACCTTTACAACATCGCAAATGCGTATTTATGTATTTGACAATTTACTATATATACGTAGATCTATTTAGATAAAACTGGCAGTCCAAAAGTGTCCTTGATTGTTTAACAGAAAACAGGTTTTGTAACCGGATCGCACATCCCTAACAAAAAGACAAATGAAATCAAGTTGTGGGGACTTAACTTTTCACCTGTTATATGTAAGTTCTCATATGCACCTACCTCACAGTACCACCATAATTACATTGTATGATACTTTCAGCAAAATTGACATCCAAATGTGGATTGCATTTAGTATGGTATTTTGTGTTTCTTTCCGTTGCTGATTGCGCTTCCTACTTATTTTTGGTATGCAATATACTGCGATAGTTACTTTATTTCAGTGTCCAGTCTATATGGTTAGTTCTTTAATTTTGGTATAGTTATTTAATTATGGTATGCAATCTACTGTGATAGTTACTTAATTTCAGTGTCCAGTCTATTTGGATAGTTACCTAAATTCAGAGTCCAGTCTATTTGGATAGTTCTTTAATTTTGGTTTGCAATCTATTTGGATAGTTCTTTAATTTTGGTTTTCAATCGACACTAATCAGTGGATGATGTCTCCAATGTCTTCAGATTATAATTGTGATGTCACCTACAATTGCTACATAAACAATTGTCTGGTTCCCTGCTTAGTATGCTCCCATGCGTTGCACTTAGTACAGCGGAGTGCAACGCATGGGAGCATACTAAGCAGGGAGTGCAACGCATGGGAGCATACTAAGCAGGGAACCAGACTACATAAACAATTTTATTACTACATGTAATTAACAGTTTATTCTTACAATGTGTAATAATTGTCATTGAGTGAATACTAAGATGTATAATTTACTGAATCAGTGTCATAGAATATCCAATAGCAACATGCCATGTAAGTTAATTTGTACCAAACACGTATTTAGCACATCTTTGACTGGCATTGGTATTTACAGATTTGAAAGTGGAGACGGAATATGTAATTAAATTGAGTGACATATAAGTAGCAACGCCGCTATAGGGCACTGGCGATCAAGATTAACGTTTTCTCAAAATGTCAACCTCATTACACCTGGTACTTACTCCGCTTTAAACCTTTGCCCCCCATCTACGCTTTTCTACGCCTTACACAGTATCGACCAATAAATATGATATATCTTCCATTTAAATGTTGATTTGCCGCGCAGTAAGCAAACGCTGGTCAAAAAAGTAAATAATCTTTACTTACATTTGATTTTAATTACGTACTTCGTAACATTATAACCTATAAATCTAAATTTAACCGACCAATTATACGTAGTGGGGTTTTCCACGGTCGCATCCAAAATGGAGACGTTTGCCGATTATCTTACCTTAATTCGATGTAAATATTATGATCTTTTCAACACGTGCAAGTTATTCATCATCGTAATATATTCAAATATGATGCTGAATTATACACTAGTTGTATAAATTCATTATGTCATCCGTATTTTTATGTACAAAATCACATTCTTAAAATGCGCGGCAAATACGACAAGTCTTCTTCCATACATTGTAATGTTTAACGTAGCATTTAGGTGTTTAAAACATGAAATCTGCTGAAAGTGCGGGAATTTAAAATAAAATAACACAATTAAGAATGTCTTTGTTGTTCATTTCGTCCATTCATTTCAATATACAAAGTTTCAATCAAATCGTATAACAGACGATACCGGAAGTGAATTGTTTTTATTTACGAAGGGAATTCATTGATTTCGTCATGACAATGTCGTCCTCGTCTGTTGATAACAGTGATTTGTCTGGAAGTGAAAACGATTTTTCTGGATTCAGTTCCGATGAAATACCAAATTTGTTTAACAATGATGCGTTTAATGATGAAGTATCTGAAATTATGTCATCAGATATCGACATTGAAATGTCATCAGACTCAAGTGACACTGATGATGATCATCCAACTTGGTTTGCAGACGTGCAAGATATTGATAGAAGTCCATTTACTCAGCGGTCAGGACCATCACATTCTTTGCAGGAAACAGCATCAGAACTAGACTATTTTAAATTATATTTTCCAGTTGGACTTTTTGAAAAAATTGTTAGTGAAACAAATAAATTTGCAGCTGAACAAAATGTGGATCATGAAATTGTTGATGATACCTGGACTGAGACCAGTGTGGCTGAAATGTCTGCCTTTCTTGGCATGTTAATTTTAATGGGGATAATCAAAGCTCCTGACTATATTTTTTATTGGTCAAATGACAATTTTCTATCAAATGAAGGAATCAAAAATGTAATGCCACGCAGAAGATTTGAAAAACTCCTTCAATACCTTCACCTAAATGATGACAACACAAATTTTCCTGCTGATCACCCTAACCATGACAAACTTCACAAAATACGTCCAATACTGGATCAAGTTCTGGAGAACATTGAAAAAACTTACAAGCCTCGGCAACATCAAACCATTGATGAAGGTTTGTATACATTTCTACATTATTGCAAAATAATGTATTTCTTTCCAACAGTAGAGATCATAACAGAAATACACATCCATGCAGACATTTAATTGTGTTTCATCATTACATTAATCTGATATTTGTTCAAATTAAAAAAGCCTATAATGTATTTATGATTTAAATTATATGTATAATAAATGTCACTTGTGTGTGTGTATCATATACACATAAAAACAGATATCCATAACCACACAATTCCAATCTATCATAACTCTATACATAAATTTAAACATTAAATTCATGAATATGTCACTTTATGTGAATTGTAATGCATACCTTTCCATAATAATACTATTAAAAAAGTTTAACATTTCATTCACTGATCCAGTCTTAAGTTTGATTAAAATTTCATACAATACTTGATTTAATGATTTATCAATAAGATAATGCACTTTACAGGTATGATTGCATTCAAGGGACGGCACAAGGCCAAGCAGTATCTGCCTTCAAAGCCAATCAAGTGGGGCCTAAAAGTATGGATGCGCTGTGATAGTTTGTCTGGTTTCTGTCATCAGTTTGAATTTTACCAGGGGAAGGAAGATACAGATGAAGTGAATGAGAGCATGAAGGGTCTTGGCTAACGAGTTGTGCAAAAGCTTACTATGCCTTTGAGAGGAAAATTTCATCATGTATATTTTGATAACTTTTTTACATCCATTCGACTGGTACGTAGTTTATTTAGACATGGTATATATGCCTGTGGCACCATGAGGAAAAACCGTAAAGGCTTCCCAGAGGAATTTAAATATCCACCATACATGGAGCAAGGAGAGCATTTAATCAGACAGGATGGAAACCTTACAGCCACACTGTGGAAGGACAAGAAACCAGTCACAGTCCTATCCACAGCAGCAGATCCAACCATCATTGGCATTGCTAACCGGAAACAGAAAGATGGGACAGTGCAACTGGTAAACTGTCCAAAGGCGGTCACAAATTACCAACAATACTACAGAGGGGTTGACATATGTGACCAACTCCGGGCCAAATATCCAGTTGGACGATCATCAAAGAAATGGTGGCGATATATGTTTCATTTTATTATAAATATTTGTATAATAAATGGTTTTATAACAATGGTAGAAAGTCATCCTGAGAGTCAGGAAAGAAGAAAACGATTCAGACAGTTAGATTTTCGAATTAATTTGGCAAAGCAGCTCATAGGAAGCTTCAAGAGCAGGAAGGTTGCCATGCATCGAACATCTGTAGCCCTAGTGACACAGGCTAATATTGAAACACACAGACTGCAGACACTTAAAAGGAAAAAATCCACCTGCAAATACTGTACTAAGCATGGAGAAAAGAGACGTAAAGAAACCAAAATTGGCTGTGTCATTTGCAATGTCCATCTATGCTGCATAGAATGTCACAGCCTGTTTCATCAAAACATGATTGCAGAGGAGTAAACCAGCAAATTGATCTCTAAGCCATTTTTATATTTTGACATAACAGCTATGTCAAAATAAAAAAAGGCTTAGAGACCAACTTGCTGGTCTAGTATTGAGTAGCTGTAGTGTGCTCTACAATTGTCGTTTTTTCATAGTCATATTTGTTTATTTTGTTCCTTAACATGAAACTCAGAGAAGAAGTGATTTTCTAAATAGTTGATATTTATATTCGAGATCAGCACTTCAATGACATGAAACTTATAGGTAAGATCATTTTTTTTCTCTTAAATATATGCATAGCCATAGGCCTACTAGATTTACATATCCTTAATTTTTTTTTAACACATCACTAATGACAAATAACAAGAACTCGTTATGAAATATTTTTAATAACGTTTAAAAAGCTCATGTTTGGAAAGCATGCCAAGTTAATTAATGACTTTGTACAATGTTTTTTTTTTTTTTTTTTTTTTTTTTTTATATAATTCTGATTGAATAATCTAGATTAGTCATGCATAAAAGTACGAATAATTTCAAGCTACTAAGTTTTAATAACATCAAAACTTTGATAATTAATTTCATTGTTGCTGACAAAACAGTACCTGAATTATTCATCGACGATGAAATAAATCATTCAAGTCCATCCTTGCATGAAATAAAGTCATATATCCAACTGAATCACACTACGGCCAAGAGTAAAATGGCGCCACGCATGCCATGTGGCCATACACCACAATTAATTTTACTATATGTTCTCTACATATATTTCTCAGCACTGACCTTTCCACAGTGTGACAATCAATACAAATCATATGAAAATCTAAAATACCCCCAAAGATGACTTCACGGTGAAATTCTTGTCAAGGGTTGACCGGCATTTTTTTGAGTGGCTGCACTGTAAACAGAGCAGCATGTACACAGAACACTGATTTCACTTCCGGATCATCACTAAGGCCTAATTACACAGTGTGCACTGTCGCCAAAATACATACAGACAGCCACTCTCAGAGCTCCTATTTTCAAGAATAAACAATTAACTTTAAATTCATACCAAAGATGCATCAATATAACTCTTCTATCACCACCAAAAGGAGAGAGGAAAAAATGTTCTAAAAATAGACTAGAACTACATTCGTACTGAACTGGAAGTATTAATTGTGATGCGAGTCCATGTGGGTGCATCTATTTTTAGAAACAGGGATTTTCATAATATGACCATACACGTTTAAATTATGTTGAAAAGAAATTATTGATAATTATAAGTTATATTGATTAGTATGTACTGGTACTTTCCTTTTTTTTTTATTCGTTCTGATTTTTTTGGGCTATGTATTGTAATTATCATTACAAAAAAGTGATATAAGAAAACAGCCATGACCTAATATAGCACATTGAATTATGACACGTCGCATGGTGTAATATATCACGGACTATTATTTTTGTTAAATAGCTAAATATTTATTCACATAATATTTATATCATGTTTCTTAAGGATTTCAAATATTAATTCATTTATGTGCCAAATGAATTAAAAATATGGCCTGTCTAATGAACAAGCACTGACTAGATATCGCGATGTCCGCCATTATTATTTTCTGCCTCTTGTCAGTTTCACTTGTGATTTTTATCGGATACTTCAAAGAATATAACAAGAACATGGCTGTGAAAATTTTCAATTAAATATTTTACAAAATAATGTTACCAAATATGCTAATTAAGTACATATTAACATTTACATATTGATGTTTAAAGTTTCGAAGCACAGGTTGATGTGATTAAAACAAAGCAACTTTTGCATCGGGAGTAGTTGTTTTTATCACGAAATGATAACAAATAATAACTAAAGGTAATCTGGCATTGATAACAAATAATAGCTTGCGGTGGAAATGACTAGGTTATTTTGAGACTATTAGAGCAATGGGAAAATATAATTTTGTGAAGGTGACGTTGCTTTTCAGTTTACGTGTTTTTTTATGGGGAGCAAGGGTATGACGTCGTGAACATCATATGGGAGGCACAGGTATTATGGTTTGATTTTCATATGGGGAGTAAAGGGTTAATATGTAAAAAGCCGACATTATTACTTCCGAATCTATCCATGGTTGAAAGGTCAAATGTATGTAATGACCGTGTATGACATTGGGCCATTTCTACAACTTATTCAGCAGAAAAAAACGAAAACCAAATTTTTTTTCAAAACGCTGAAAAACTAAATAAATGAACATATACGCTCACCTTCGCCTTCTTGTTAAATACTTTGGAGATCTTTTTACGAGAATAATGGTAAAATATGTGCGAATATTTGCGGAAAACCCACGCCAGCAAGAATGATAACTCTTTACGTACAAAATGTAAATAATAGTACAACAATACGACATAATTTGGATTAAAAAAAAACACACGAAAACTTATTTGTATGAAAAGGCAGACGTTTAAAGCAAGGAATCGGATTATAGAGACGTGCTATCATTCACGATACCAAACTTATTACAAAATATTTGTACGATGTTTGTTGTGTAATATATTTTCGATGTTATAGATACTATTGATAATATGTATGTGATTGTGATCACTGAGATATTATCAGAAACACTGGTATTAAAATGAAAATGTTCATGTTTAGTAGAGACGGAAAAGAGGTAATAAAACAAACTTAAATAATTTTGAAAAATGAGAACAAATGCATTTAAAATTTTAATGCCATTTTTGTGAATATCAATATGAATGTTGTCATCATAAGCCAATGAATAGAGAATCAAACTGTAGTATTTCTCCATTTAAACAAATAATCATAAATATTTCTTGAGAACCAACTCTGTGCCAGTTTCTATCTCTAATACACTTTTGGTGTTTTTTTTCTTTTGTCATTGATTTTATTTCATAGATATGAAAACTGACCAAATATATCTTATGATAACTAAATTCTAAAATAGCAATTGGTATGTACTTTTTTGTGATTCCAGAACAATGTATGTGCAAGAACACTAATGAATATGCACTTTTGGTTGTAAGAGTAACATAATTTCAACTTGGTATGACTCATAATTATTTTATTTCATGTAAAAATGTTAGGGGGTGCGTGGGTGGGTGTGATAACAAGGCACATAAAGTCTTCAGAAGTACCTAGAACATAAAAAGTTAATTTATTCTTGAAGCTGAATGTTCACAACACATTTATATATAACCATATGTGAAACATATGCAACTTTTAGCATGAAATAACATGTGGTAAAGAATTTTCAAAATGTTACTAAACACCAATATTAAAAATGGTAGACGATACATGTGTTTGAATGCTTCCTGTGAATTTATTTGAAAAGATATCATAAAGAATGGTTCATTCTTTAAAACTGCACACTCAAATTAAGCCGAAAACATTCCATTTAAAAGCAAGATATAATTTCAACTTGTGTATAACAACAATATAGTATTTAATACAAAAATGTTGGGGGGGGGGGGTGATACAAAAGGCACAGGGGGGATTCTGAATTACCTGGAACATAGAAAAGTCAATGTATTCTTAAAGCTGAATGTTCACAAAACATTTCTAAATAAAATATATGTAAGAAATATGCACATTTAAGCTTGAAAAATAACACGAGGACAGGAATTTTCAAAAATTGACAAAGACCAATATTAAAAATGGTCGACGGTACATGTGTTTTAATGCTTCCTGTGAATTTTTTTGAAAAGATATCATAAAGATGGCTTCATTTTTTAAATCTGCACACTCAAATTATGCAGAAAACATTCTATTTTAATATATTCTTTTATATATTCTATAATCATGAAAAAAAAATCATCCCTTGTTGCTAATATAAGGTGGTTTAGTTACTTTGTACCTTCTTACATTCTAGAGGTCGACTCGCTTAGTTTGTTAATATGGCTTCAACATCCTCCTCCATTAACAGCACTGGTGGGGAAAACAGAGTGAAGAGGGACGAAAAAAGCAGTCGCACATCCTTGAACAATTACAACTCTTTAATCCAGATTTATTTAGTCATGCACTTAACGCCAGTATCTTTTATCTGAAATATTTGGCCCAGTAATGAACGCCAGTTTCTTACATAACAAGGGCAGATTAATAGTTCAACATTTAGTACTTTAGGGATATCGAATGTACATCTTTCTCTTATAACAAATGCGAAAATAATTATCAGAGGAAAACATATGTTACATTTGTATTATGTTTCACTGTTGGCATGTTGTTTTGATCATGATTTCCAGGTCTCTACGTTCTACAGCAAGTCAAGTGATGACTGATATTTGACGTGTATT